>RJWH01002611.1:0-84188 GCA_004363575.1 Solenodon paradoxus | reverse complement strand
ACCCCAGATTTTGTTTAGCAAATAGCTTTTGGGTGCTACTCCGGTTTCTCCACATAGGAAGGGCAAAGTATTCTTGGTTTGATTTTTATTTACTGACTCCAGTTGGTTGTCTTTGAAATGCATTTGGCTTCATTTCAGTAAGTGATCATTGAACATTTCTGCTGTGGAAAGCTCCAGGCTAATTATTGTAGGGAATGCAAAAAGGAGGAAATCTTAATCATCAAGGATACTGATTAGTAGAAGTAACAGAATTACCCTAAATACTAGTGAGGTTGCTGAAACCAATAAAGACCCACCTTTATGTCTTGAGTCTAACTGAGAGATTGCACTGAATGTTGTGAAAGAGGATGGAGTTAGGGTCCTAGGAGAAGTGATTCTTGCTATGCTTGACAGTTATATTCCCTTCTTGTGTTAATATTCCTTTTTATAATAGCTTTATCGAAATATAATTCACGTAGCATTTGGTTCACCCATTAAAGTACACAATGCAGTGTTTTTAAAAATATTCTCAGAGTTCTGTATCATCACCACAATCAATTTTTTAACGTTTTCAAAAGCAGCAAGAAAACACCGTATCCATTAGCATCACTTCCCATTTTTCTCCAAGTGCCCCCAACTCTAAGCAACCAACCATCAGCGTCTCTACAGATTTGCCTGTTCTGGGTATTTCATGTAACTGTGCATCTGTGGTCCTTTGTGGCTGGCTTCTTTGACTTAGCATTGTTTTCAGGGTTCATCCATGTTGTAGCATGTGCCAGAACTTCATTCTTTTTAGTGTGAATGCCTTTCCATTGAATGGATATGCCACGTTTTATTTATCCATTCATCACTTGATGGCCACTTGGGCTGTCTCGGTCCTTTGGCTGTTATAAATCATGCCGCTGTGAACATTCGTGTACAAATAGACATGTTTTCATTTCTCGTGGTGTTTGTCTGGGTTGTAATTGATGGGTCATATGGTAACTCTGTGTTTATCCTTTTTAGGAACTGCCAGACTGTTTTCCAAAGCGACTGCGCCGTATTACATTCCCACCAGCAATGTATGAGGTTCCACTCGCTTCACGCCCTTGCCAACACTTGTTGTTATCTGTCTTTTTTGGTCGTTGCCAACCTAGTGGGTGTGAAGTGGTATCTCCTTGTTTTGATATGCATTTCCCTGATGGATTAATACTGTGATATTTATTTTACTAATGTAAGGCAAAAACTTCAATCTTGTACTTTCTATATGCACATAATCGAAAGTGTCTTACATTACTGGATTGACTTTCTAAAACAAAACCAGTTTCATACAAGAGAAAATGTCCATTTACAGAATTGGGGTTATACCTGAAAGAATGCAAAGTAAAATGATACGGAGTTAAGTTTGTACACTCATCTGGGAATTTGTTTTGCTGTATGAATTCATTCAGTGTTCTGAGTCCTTTATCTGAGCCTCGCAAGCACTATTATGTGACATTTACTGCATAATCCAGACAGCACTTTGGTTAAATCCATGGTGTGATGTCATCCAGTAAACACTTGAAAGTGGAGATGCATGTCTCTTCTGGTTTTATCAGTCGAGATTAGCAGTGGTTCACAGCACAGTGAACTTTTTCTCCTCTGTGACCCATCAGTCTGTGTCTCATGGTGGGCCAATAATCTGTCACCTGAAATTACTTAAAATAGGTTGGACTTTCTTGAATGTCGTGTTGCTATGATGACATCGGGTTTCAGTAGCCTCTGTTTCCCCTTGTTCAGTAAAAGCCCTGTCAACGTTAACCCTTTGCTTATATACTGAGACTGTATCCTGTACCAGTAGCGCCTTCCATCTCTATGTTTTGAGGCTCCTCTGTGGTTGTCTTTGTGTCTCTGCTAAAGAAAGAAAAAAATGGGGACTTAGAAGGTATCTGTTTCACCATTATGATTTCACCAGCTAGGAGATTTGTAAAAAGAGAACCCACTAAGGCCTCTTGGTGAGAAAAGAAAAAAGTGAACAGTTGGCAGAATTCAAAGGATGCTTTCTTCAGAGAAGGTCTCAGGATGTGTCAGAAAGCATCCCCAGAAAAGAGACCCTAGCGGTAGACCGATCATCCTCCTGGACCCATAGAGCAGACCACCGGCTTTTGGAGTCGTCCTCGGCACTGCACACCTGTCTGCAGTTAGCACCCTCTGAGAAGGCCTGGGCGGCACAAAGGAAGAAGAAAGAAAGAACTCAGAGTGGCTAATTAGTCCCTCCCTAATCTGTCATCATATGTTTTGCCTTATTTGTTGTGGAGCTTTTCAATATGCATTTTTGTAGCTTAGTTGGGCGTGGAGGGTGGTTTGGACGTATCAGCAAGGTTTCTGGCAGATCTTGAATTTTGCATCTCCTGGAATGAAAGGGGAGGTAATAATGTTATGCATTTGTAAAACTGGATCCCCATTTGGGTTTGGGAGATTTTTAAACTTTAGTAGCTTCTGTTTTGAGCATTCTATTGACTAAAATGTTATTTGGGCTAAAAAAAAAAAAAAAAATTAAGCCTGTCTTGACCCTGTGATAATGGTTGCCGCTAACAAGAATCCTGCAGTGCCTACCCAGACCCGTGTGCCTTTAGAGCTGTCAGAGAACCAAATGGTGTTGTTGAAGTATCAGTAGAAATTACAGCTAAGAGTCTTATTTTTGCAAATGATTAGTCCTTGCTAAGAATAAAAATAACAATACCTAATATGTACTGAGCATTGACTCTGTGCTAGGCATTATGCCAATAACTTTACACAGGCTATCTCATTTAAATCTTGCCCTAGCCCCTGAAATAGGTACCGTCATTATCCCATTTTACAAAATGAGATTTAATGAAATGTAATGCCTGCCTTATTTGCAGCCTGCTCCTGGACTTCCCCAACAAATCACTGCCCTGTGTATGTGATATGGTAGCCCCCCTTCCCTTCCCAGATGTGGGGAGGGATGTGAGTGAGTGAATGAAAGAGTGAGAGATAGCATACCTCAGTCAGGGACGCAAATTGTTGAGTTCTTCTCTAGTAGAACTTGGGTGTTTTTTATTTTTGTCAGGGTAGTCTTTATTAAAACTTTTTAAGATTTCCTTTCCCACTTTCATAGTCCTACACGCAAACATGAACTGATAGCTGCTAAGGAGAGGCGGATTCAGGTTGTTTATTCCTGTGGGATAAGAGCCAAGATGTCTGCTTCATGGAAGAAGAATGGATCGGAGATTTCTCTTGTTCTTTCCTGTTAAGAAACTAGAACAAAAAGAACATTGCTTATTCCAGTTTTGCTTCAGAAAAACCAAGCACCTCTGATGAGTTATTTCATATAAAAAGTACAGAGTATATTTATAAATTCAGGGAGTTTTTTTCTTTCTCATTGCAAGATTCAACTAAGTTCCCTGAGCCCTTTTACTGTGTGATATCCTAAAATCAATGAATAAGTAACATCTTAAGTTCATTCATGCACACACTTCCTACACACTTATTTTTAACAGCCTCTATTTTATAGCTTTCATATACCTTTTATACCTTTTTAGTCAAAGTATGTGTCCAAATATAATGTAACTAAAGTTCCATCCCTATAAAAATGCCAGCCCAAAAGGAGTCTCTCGAAGCCAGTAACCTTCCCTGGTATAAAACAGTATCTCTTGCATTTATCTCGTTCAGTGCTTCCCCTGCCCTGCAAAGGTAGCAGCAATTTGATCTGCTCTGTGAAGTCTCCACAAAACAGTTTTTGACTGAGGGACCTCCCAGGACAGGCAGTACATTCCATTTTTCAAGTAGTTCTAAAAGGGTGGAAATGATTTCCTTTGTAGCCTATCAGATTTTGTGTTCGTTAATGCCTCTTTCTCAACACTAACTCTTCCTTCTGGAATAAGACACCGTAAAACCTAGTTGGGTATCTCGATTAACAAATCTTTACTTTTTACTCACAAATGTTTCAGAATATTCATATGCATGCTTCATAACATTAACCCTTAATGTGGAAGCAAAAGCATGGGCTATGAAGTCAGATAAGAGCAAAAGGAATGCTGACTGTTTGCCAGACATTGTTGCAAGTAGTTTATATAAGTTAACTCATTAGATCTGACCACAGCCCTCTGAAGTATGTACGAGTAGTATCTCCATTTTCCAGATGAGACGATGGAGACACAGACTTAACAAACTTGCTCAAAATCACCTGGCCAGTCATTGTCACTTGAGCACTTGAAAACAGGCACACTGGCTGCAGGGACCCTCTCAGTCCCCGGGCCGTGCTGGCTCTCAGCCAGAGCGTCAGTCCTGCTGCATCTTGCTGGCATGACGATGTAGGGAATTTCTTACACTGCCTTCCCTTCAGTTCCCTCATCTGTACAAATGGGAAAGATTATTATTAAGTGGAATAGCATTAAACATGACCAGTGGTTCTTAACTTCTCTGGGTTTTTGCATTTTTTTTTTTAATTTAGGCCCTACCTGGAACTTCTGATTCATTTCAGTACTTTGTGGTATGTGGTTTGTTGTCACGATCTGAGACTCATGTCAACATTGCTTCAGAATAAGTGGGGGATATGTTTTTGAATTAATCTTCCTAATAGCTACAAAATTCAGTACAGAGTTAGTTAGCATTGATGGCATTAAGTTTGGGGTGATTTAGAATCTGACTTCATTATGTCATAGTGCTTATTCCTCAGATACTTCAAATGCACTTCCTTACCCCAGTTATTGCTGAAATATTTATATGCATGCATACAAAAGACAACACACTTCATGAATAACTGATAACACCCAAAAAGGTGTTGTTATTTTCCCTTGTATTTGATAGCTTCTTTACTGTGGCCCTATGAACTGTTTAGGCCCTTAAAATATTAGTAAGAGTGTCCGCAAACATGTGCCTTTTAAAATCTGTATACAGTGAGACTCGAGTTTATAAATATTCTGATTGATCTGGGCTTCTCCTCATCAGATGTACTGGCTAACTCAACAGAGATCCTTTATCATTGCTAGAGAGAGAGAGAGGAAACTGAACGGGTTCAGGAGCTTGCCTGGGGCAGTAGTTGAGCCTAGATCTGTGTAACTGGAGGATATTCTACTGTCATTTAATGACTGTAGGAATGTGTTTGCCACCAGAGAGCTTGTTGCAAGACTAATTTTAGACCCCACCTGACCACCCACCAGCCCACAGCTATGGACCAGGGTAGGAACTCGGTGCCTTTGCTGCTGAAGAACCAGAGGCCGGGACCCTGAGTGACTAGCTTCACCACATCCATGTTTTCCTGGGCATGACACAGGTGGACACCATGTCAAAGCCCCAGTCACAAATCTTCCAGCGCCTTGGTTTTCCAGTGGACACTCGATGTGCTCAGTCTTTCCATATTTAAAGACCCCAGTGTTGCTGAGTATGTTGAAGGGCAGGGTAGAATCAAAGCCCAGAGTACCAAGTCTCAGTTTCCTGTTCGTGACCACACTCGACCAGAAAATGAGGCAGCTTTCCGAGCAGGTGTGCCCACCCCTGAATCTGCAGTTCAGCTTTGATTCAGAGAAGCCTGAGGAAACCCTCAGCCTTCTTACTCTGCAAGATGTTGTTCTCAGCTGGATTGTTCCCACAGTCAGACTGGGCGCTGCTGGCCGCGCGTAGTGAGGAGCGTGAAGGACAGACAGAAGTCCTGTTTGAAAATAAGATCCCTTGTTCTGTAGGACCAAATAAGGGCCTGCCTGCTTGTCTTCATTCATGCTCAACTTGTTGGACATTTGCGGTGATCGCTGAAGGAGTGGAACTAGAAGATAAAGACGAGAGGGTATTGGTTGTTTGTTTTTTTCAGCAGGTCTATGTATTAGCTGCCTATTATGTGCAAAGTAGAATGACAAGTGCTGAGAATGCAAAGATAAGTCTGGTTGGTTGAGGGGATCAGGTGATTCACGAGCGTCTGGTCACTGCGGGTGCTGTTATCCATACATTCTGAATGCCATGCACACACTCAGCTGTACACACTCAGTGAAAATGGAGAGAGAAAAGGACCACCATTGATTACTGGAGGAGAGGCATGTTAGCTGCCTCAGCCGTGTCGGCCCAGCCAGCAGTACGCTCTCCAACGCTGCCAGAAATGCCGGCCATGTTCCACCTTTCCCAGAGTGTCAGGTTGGCTTTGGTTTCTGTGAGACTTTCATTTCATGGCTTGATTTGTATGTTTATTCTGTAGATCTGATGTGACTTCATTGTCCTGACAGATGTGCATGCTAGGGACAAAGCTGATAGTGAATTCTAGCTTCCGACTGACCTAGGCATGAGCAAATTATTTGACTTCCTTTGGTAGCTACTGGCTAACCTCATTTTTCAAAAAAAAATTCATAAAAGGCAAATGATTCCTTGGCATTGTTGTGGATGATAAAGTCCAGACAAATCAAGATTCCAACACCAGTTATTGAGCATAATAAGCGATAATTCCCTCCTTCATTCCTAATGAGTGTGGATGTGGAATTTACCAGGGCGGGGGGTGGGGGACTCCTTGAACATTTGCAGGCAGAGAAGGGACATGACCAGTGTAGGTTTAAGCAAAGGTGACTTGGTGTCACTGTGAGGCTTGGGCTAAAGTCTCGGAAGACTTGAAACAAAGAGACGGACTAGTATGTGATGAGAGTGATTTACCCAGTGACTGGCAGTGATGTGAGTTGGAACCCAGGTTTAGGAGTGTTGACAGGAGAATTGGCAGAACTCGGAGCTATGAATTAAGAGGAAGTAGAAGGATCATCAGAAAAAAATGATGGCTTTGAGTTTTCTATCTTAGAAGGTTGGCTTGTTAGAGACACTGAACTAACCTGTACAGAAAATAGCAAAAGGCACGACCTTCTGCGATCTAAATTATATACCAGGAAATGAGCTAAGGCATGTAAGATATTATTTCATTTAGTCATCATGACAGCTCTATGGAGTAAGTAATGTGAGGGCTATTTTACTGTTACTAAGCTCAGAGTGGCCCAATGTCATACGCTGGTGATTGCCTCCCTAGATCTGAACATGGGCTTGTCTGACATCACACCCTCACTTGAAACTACAGCGAGAAATAAGCCCTTACTTGGGAGAAGGGGAAATGGAGTAGGGCTGGGAGGGTAAAGATAAAACTTAGCTCTGGAAACGTTAGCCAGTTGCTTATGTAAGACAGAGATATCTTGAGAACAGTTGGAAAATCAGACCTGTTGCTGGGAGGAGGGGTTGGAGGAAATAGAAAGCTGTATGTTGTTGGCATATGGTTGATGTGGGGGAGTGAATGAGGTCACCCAGCAAGGGCTGTCTAGTTAAAGACGCCCGGGCTCTAAGTCAGTGAATGTGAATGCTCACCTGGTTTTGGAGTTTAGAAGCATATACTCATATACCACATGTATATATTTTTCCTGACCAAAGTATAGCATTGTGTTTTGGAATAGTTAAATTTATATGGCATTTATTTGTCATCAGGTATTCAGTGTTCACTCTGTGTCAGTCATAGAACTGTTAGAGGCTGCCTTCACAGAGCTTTCAATCTAGTAGAGAGCCAGGAATCAAAATCTGTTAAAAAAAAATAGTAATAACCCTCTTTCAGGATTCCTGTAAGATGGGCTCTAAAGCCAAAGAGGAGAGCCAATAGCCAGCAAACTAGGATCACAGGCCATAATGTGGAATGAGTCGGTTGATAGAAGCAGTCGCTGGCAGTGCGTGCTAGTGGTCTAGCAGATAAGGCCACCAAACATAGTCCACATACATCCCAAGCATCCAGGTTGGAGATCCAAGGCCGGGGGAACAGCCAAGATGAGCAGTAAAATAAAATAAATACATGTGTTTTCTTCTTTCCTCCTTCCTGCCTACTTGCCTTCATTCCTGCCTGCACCTTTCCTTTAAAAAAAAAAAATGCTGGACCTAAAAATAACCATAGATTATATCTTTAGAGAAATACTTGAGCCTGATTACAAAAGCAATTGAGATATATATATATATATATATATATATATATATATATACTGCAATTAATTTGGTTACAGTTTATGGAGGAAACTAAGGGAATTTTTTAAGCATATAATACAAAAATTAAATACACTAAAGATTACTTCTGCAAGCCCTTTTGAGAGACCAGGCGCCATTTCTAAGTCAATTCCAGACAGTTTTTCTCGTGTTGCAAATTTTTTTATTTTTTTATTATTTTTTTTTTTTTGCAGCTGCACACCTAATGTAGTTAGCTCGCCTTAAGGAGTCATGCTCGACAAAAACACTTATCTTTTAATCACAGACTTGCAGCGTACCCAAGAGCTGCACAATCAGGCAGCAGGGAGGTAGGACCACTGAGAAACAGCTGTTTCCTGCCTCCCACCCTGTTCCTCTTCCGGGACCTCATGGCCTGACTTAAATTCTGTCTCTTTTTCTCCTCCCACCATGAGTGTGCTTTGGGGGAAAAATTATATACCCATCTCTCTATGTCTACATATCTCTCTGAGGTATGGTATAACTCCACTGCAACTAATGTTTTTTAGTCAGATACACAGGCTGAAATGTTTCACATTTTTTCCTGAATGCATAATTGCTGAGACCTGCATATAATGTGAAAACAGCAAATTCCTTTTTCATTGCCCATTAGTACAGAAAATCCCCAAGCCTTCGTACTGTAACAGCAATGAGCTGGGTCAATATCCAGTCTTCATTTTGAAATCTTATCTAGGAGATTGGTTCCGAGCACAGCCCTGGAGCCAGACTGTCCCCATCTGAATTCCTGCTCCCGAAGTCACTAACTGCATGACCTTGGGCACAATGCGTAACCTCTCTGTGCTTCAGTTTCCACATCTATAAAATGGAAATAGTAATAGTTCCTGCATCCTTAGGGTTTTGTGCACAGTAGGTAAGTTAATGAAGGTAAAGCACTTCAAACTCTTCCAGGCAGATACAGAGCAAGCTGCCTATCAAAGTTTGGTTTTAGTGCTATTACTGTGGTATGCCGGGATAAAACAGCATGTGACGGCGGTCAGCACTCCACTGAGGACAGATTTCTCCAACACTTGTAAATCGATCACAGGAAAGCTCCCCTCTCACTTATCCTGAGCGAAGGGCGGGGTGTTGATCTCCTCTTCCTCTCCTTTAACACTATCACCAGTCCATAGAAGTAAGTAGGTAGTTCATTTCACGCCTTTCAACCGGAAGCAAGAACTTTCTCTTTCAAAAGAAACTGCCACCCTTCCAAACACAGTGCAATGGCAGTGTTTAGAAGTCTTCCAGAAGCAGCTTGGAAAAATAACTGGAAGTGTGATGTGTGGTGTGACGCCTTATGTCTGATAAGGAAGATTGGCAGCCAGTCAGCCATCTTGCTGTCCAGTCAAAGGGGACGATGGTTCTTTTCTCTCTAGCTGAACTTTTCCATCAGTCCTGTTGAGTTGCCAAACGGAAGGCCCCGGTAGACGTATTTCTTGGATTTGTGTGTCTCTAGCAGCAGCAAAAACAGAAATAAATAAAACCCTAGATTTTAAGACAGGGCCTAAGTTCTGGCCAGGTTGGAGCCAGTGGGTCCGACTACCTGTCATGTTGCCGCTGGACCTCTCCGACCCCCAGTGCCATTCCCCACCGCTCTAGAAATCTCCTGATACCCACCTCCTGCCAGTGGGCAGCCGCAAAGTTAAACACGCGGGATTGTTGGTGGTAGAAGCTCATCAACTTGCGGGGGTGGGGGTGGGGGGGTGGCCACTTAGGCAGCCCAGGAGAGCTACAAAGGACCTTTTGAAGAAACAACAGTGTAACTTACTCCCTGGAGGATGTGTCAGATCTTGTTTCCTTTTAATTGCTTAAGGGTTAAAAACCATTACTGTGGTCACAGAGCTCAGACAGGAGAGTGGAGCTGTATCCAGCCCACGGGTGTGTTTGGTTTGGCGCACATAGTTGGATATTCATATAGCAGTTAGTTGCAACATACAAAAATTGGGAAATTTCACATAACAATCCCTGTTTTCAACTCCGTTTTTCAAAAGAGCACATCTGAGGTGACCCTGGTCTTCCCTCTCTCCCCGCGGACTAGCCTGCCTCAGGGAGTGACACCTCACTGGCCCCGTCCCTTTGCCGTGGTGTTGTGGGTCCCCACCCCACCCACCAACCTCCCTCCCTCTGTTGAGCCCATTTCTTAGCCTTGGAGACTTTGGGGTTTTAGGGTTTATCACTCCCTTAGCTTCTGGTACTGTTTTCCTTATAATGCCGCCCCAAATGCAAAGTGAAAGCACTTCCCTTTATGCTCATCCATGACCTAAATGGGACAAGGTGCCGACTTCTGAGTCTCGGGCCTTTGCACTCTGAAGTTGGAAAATCCCAAGTAAAGCATGCGTTGTGCCATTCATTTAAATAGCACCAGTTGAAAATGATCCTTGCCTGCTTTTCCTGAGTCAGAAAACTTTTTCCTTTGACCTTTTTCATGGGAGCATCTTACGCGATTCTGGTTACTACCTGTCCTACAGGCTAAGCAGCAATCCAGAAGTGAACCCTGCAGCCTTGTCCTTAGTCATCTGCTTTTGGCTGCTGACAGATTGGAGGCTATAGGTGTCTCTGGGGAAGGGAGCATGGAGATCTGGAGGGGAAATAAGACACACTTCCCTTCCACAGAGCTGAAAACTTGAGTGTCGCGAGACCGCACCGCACAGGGTGATGTGTGCAGACAGACTTGTGCACTCCTTGTTTGGGAAGCCGTTTGCCTCTCTCCTGTTGAGCTGCGTGGCAGCCTCTCCCTGACGTCCTGCAGACCCCCAGCTCAGGCCGCACTTTTTGAAATCTGCCCCATCTCAAACTCTCTCTTCCTCTTCCCCTTCCTTTATTGTGAATATGGAAGAAGTGCATTTCTCTTACCACCTGCTCGCCCCTGAGGCCAACGTGACCACGAGAGCATGAGGCCAGGGCCCAGCAGTCCTCAGAAGTACGAAGCGTAGCGATTACTGCCTAGAAGTTGAATCCATTTACTAAAACACATGAAGGCCTTGAATAAAAATTAATCTGTGAATATTGAGCCATTTATTCCCCTGTGTCCTTGTTTCAGTTAAGCCATCAAAGTGTTTTATTAGTTTGTTCAAATTCTCCCGACTCCAGTTTCACATGAGGTTATGGACTCCTCAGTAGAAAAGTTTTCAGTAGTTTTGTAAGTCTGAAATTTCAGGTACTGAGCAAGGCCTCCATGGCACTAGACCATGATCTAATAAGATCGGACTGTCAAAACCAGAAGCGCCAGTCTGTGGTTACAGTTTTAAAGAAGGAAATGTTAAAGCTCTGCTGTGAGAACCTCAGAAAGATAATAAAACATATTAGCTTGGGAGCCAGTTTCTTTTCGATTTCTCCCATGATAGGTGGGGCACCCCCTATTGAACCAGTGACCCTGCAGTAGAATGAGATATAATTAAGCAGAAACAACACATGATATCTTTCCGCTGGGAAACTGATAGTTTGTGTAGTCAATAAGATGAAGCATCAGAAAATACTTGAAACTTTTCACTGGGGCCCCCAGAGGCTACCTGAGAAAACTGGCTCCAAAATGCCAAAACACAGATGATACATCACTGGTTAATAACATGACTGGTTAATAACAGACCAGTCAGACAGAAGTGAGTTCCGTTCCCAGCCTCCCGTCTGTGAGATCGAGGACAAGTTATTTAATTTTTTTTTTTTTTGGCCCTTTAGTTCTTTCATCCTTAAAATGGAAATGGAAACATTACAGAATTGTCATGGGAATTAGAAGAGATAATGTGTGGAGAATTTTGGGAGCAATACCTAGCATATGACGACTGTCTCATAACTGTTAGCAGTTGCTATTAGGGTTAAAGAATATGCATCATTACTTTTCGTTTGGGATATTCAGGTGGTTTTCAGAATAAAAAACAATATCACTGGTAGTTTTATTTCTGAGTTTTCCCTGCTGACATTTAAATCTCTAGTCCCCTGAAGCCCCTTTCCTGAGTCTGCTGTGTGCCTACCATTCATTCCCAGCAATGTTTACTCTCTCAACCAAATACCATTCTAGTGAATAAAACGCTGAAGACCCAATCTAAACAGAGGTGTAGCCTGACTCTGGGACTGAGTCACCGAGGTCTATTTTAGCCTTCCAGAGCCTTTTCTTTTTTAATTGTTCCCTGTTCATTTACCAAAGACTGTGATTTACACATTCTATCAGCTGCTGAATTTTAATGTAACAATTGGCAAGATATGTTTATGAATTGTCTTATGTTTGTAATCGCTTGTAATAAAGCATTAATAAAGATTATAGTTTATTGATGAGTTTATGTGGACTCTGGGGGGGACCCCAGCACTAATGGTGATCTCATTTTTAATAGGTGACATAATTGCTATGACTGAAACCTAATGGATTTTGTCAGATTAATTGGGGGTCAGAGTTTCGTCTTGTTACTTGTACTTTCAAACTGCCTCTCTTTTTGTAACTTGGGGACAGACTTTGCTCTGAGCACTCTGCTTGAAGCATTTGCCCTTGGCCATGACAGGGAACTTCGATCTGTGCTCCCGAACTAGGGGCAGAAGCCAAGCAAATCATAGAGCCTTGAAGAAAAGAACTCTCCTCAACTCTGGTTGGATTAGACACCAAATAAGATTTCCTTTTAGCTCCTTTTAAAACTCAGAATCTTTGTAGATGTCTGAGAAAAAAAAGTGCACAAATTATTTGATATTTCATTTTTTTCCCCCATAAAATCTCCCAAGGGAGGGAACCTTATTTTCATCTTCAGCTCTCAGAAACATGGGCAACAGAAGCCATTCATTTGCTCTAACACAGTTTGTG
Source organism: Solenodon paradoxus (assembly GCA_004363575.1). Classification (NCBI taxonomy): domain Eukaryota; kingdom Metazoa; phylum Chordata; class Mammalia; order Eulipotyphla; family Solenodontidae; genus Solenodon; species Solenodon paradoxus. The sequence goes on along the minus strand of RJWH01002611.1, from coordinate 71,476 downwards.
ATGTCACTAGAAATTCTTGATAAAGTGATCAGCATGAGTGTGGCTTTCAGTGAGCAAGACAGGCTTGATTCGGGCTGTGTTGTGTAATATGTCAGCATTTCCCCTTTCCTGTAAATTGTAACTTTCCTAGTGATTAGCATTTAAGATCTTTTTCTGATTAAAAAAATTGTCAGCTGAAATCATCAGGGATTTCCCCTCAGCTGTTTTGAAAGAAATCTGAAGAATTTAATGTGTTGCTTGGAAATTAAAAATGTGGGATCATTTGTGCGAATCCAAATGATGAACTAGTATCCAGAGATACTTGTTCTTGAAAATAAGATCATGCTAGAGTTATGGAAGGAAGAACAAAAAGCATTAGAAACAAAGTCCTCCACATATCTAATGAACATTAAGGTCTCTGTTCTATGGTTTTCAAAAGGTATATTTGAGGAGCCAAACTGAAATAGAAACACTGAAAGTTTCAGATGCTTGGGAGAGGTATCTAATTCCTTGATTTACTCAGTTAGCAGAGGCCTTTTTGTTTTAAAGCATTGTTAGAAAACCTCTGGAGTGCCTGTCATGTTGCCGCAGTGCCACCAGAGCCAGGTGACAGCCCAGGGCGCTGGAAAGTGTAGTGGGCAGGGCAGAAGACAAGACCTCTCATTTTGGTGCAAGCATTATCTAATGAGCTTTCTGCCCAGTGGCAGGATGGGGACAGCTGATAAAGAGTAGGGGGCCCCTCTGAGAAGAGTGATCAGTAAAAACTTCCCCCAGGAAGGGACCTTGGAGCTGAACCAGAAAGAACCCGCCGGGATGAAGCTGGAAAGAGCTCAGCAAGGGCAAAGGAGTCAGCCGGTTCACAGGCCCTGGGGCTAGCTGGGTTGAGCTCTAGGAACCTGGAAAAAGCGGTCACTGGAGCACTGGGGCATGGTGGGACAGGGCCTGGTGGGACAGGGCCTGACAGGTGGGAAGGGGTGGGCCATCCTGAGAAGAGTCCTTGACAGGGAGGAAAACCTTAGCCCTTGGGTTCCTTTTCTGAAAGCTTCTTACTACTGTGTTTCAGAATGATCCCAGTTCTAAAAATGGCAAATGCAAAAACACTTTAAAGAAGTAGTGAGGGCCTGTATGCCAAGTCTGAACCAGCTGCAAGCTCCAAATTTGTATTTGATGACAGATGAGCTGTGCACTTAGCAGCAAAGAGCTGGACCTCCTAACTGGCTGGCTGCACCACGCCTGTTGGCAGCTTCCATGTTACCAAAGGCCACTGGAGCAAATCCTCAAACCCAAGCTTCTGCTGGTCTCTGTCTGCACTCAAGCGCACAGCACAGGTGCTGGACGGCCTGGAGTCTCCTCATTTCCCGCCTTCTTTTATAAACTGACTCAACTCACCTTTGTGTTGGGGGGCGGGGAGCCCACGACTTTCCTTTACTTCTTTCATCAGGTGAGACTGGTTTTTAGAACAAAATGAAAAATGAAAGGGAGCCAGGATGAAAGACCTGAGGATCAGTCTACCAGCCATTTTAACAAATAGTGGCAGAAAGCCACGACTGCCTTCTTACTCTTGCTTTCTAACTGAGACCTCCAAGGCAGCCCTGTGTGAGCAACTTCAGGCCAGACAGCTTGTCCAGGACAGTTATTGAGAATAATGAACGGGCAAAGGCTTGACCTGTGGTATTCAGCGGCCAGTCATCAAATTCAGAAGCATGCATACAGAGGTTTGAATTGGATGGATAAGGGAGATGGTATGTTCAAAATAATTTAGCAACTAGAAGCAAAGTCTTTAATGCCTAAGTGGATATCCAACCAGTAGGCCAGTTCTTCCCGGCCACTGGAAGCTTACCCGGGTCCCATAAGTCAGTAATGTGCTTTTTCAGTAGGTTTGCAGTTTCCTTTCAAGGTGTCTTGCAATTTTAGATACTCAACAGCCTACCCTACCCCCACCCCTGGAAAATGACCAAGGCCAGGTAGCTCTTACCTTTCTCACGCCTCTAAAGTTGAGCTGTGAGCAGTAGCGTTCTTTCCCAGTTGTAAGTGCTGTCCGGGGGCCCACTGGCTCTCGTGCAGTCTCCAGTGCTCATCCTGCACCGGCCTGAGCTGTTGGTGACACTGCAGTTAAGTCAGATGCTGGGGGGAACCTGGACGGGGAGGTGGGCAAGAGATGAGAAGTACTGTCAGAGCAGAGGGGGCTGCTAAGTGCTTTGTAAGGCGGAGTGACAGCAAGCCATTCCCGAGAGGCTGTCGGGAGTCAGGGAGGACTTCCAAGGAGCGACAAGACTCGCACGGGGATCTAATCAGACACAATCATGTGAGCCAAGGCAAACACAGAAGAAGGACCCTAGAGGAATGACTTTTCGCTTTCCTCATGTGCATGGAAACACTTTGATTTTCCTTTTTGTCCTTGTGTGTGTGTTGGGATCAGGTGGAAGGAGAGTTTCAGAGCTAGAAATGCACTTGGGGTAGAGAAGAAAGGAAGGTGAGAGTCCACTTAGCAGAACAGTAATGTGAGCAGTTGAGTCAGACCTGGGTGGCCTTAGGCCGTGCCTGCCCCTCAGAGCTCCAGTTCCATGTGCGCCTGTGGGAAGACTTCTCTGTGGATGAAGCGAGGTGCACGGTGGCATGGCCGGGGCTGGGCTTGGTGCCAGCTGCCCCTGTATGCAAACCATGCAGCCTTCTTGTGTTTCTGTTGTTCGTGTCTCTGAACCTCAGTGTCCTCCTGGGGAGCGGGCGTGACGCTTCTCCAGCAAGCGTGGTCAGGGTTCCGTTGGCTGTTGAGATGCACGCAATGAGGACCGTGCTGGACGGGACAGCAGTGCTGGCCCGCTCTGGCCCTCCTCCTCCTCACCATCACCTTCGCCCATGTGGAAGAGCCGTTCCTTCCCCCTAAGGGATACCACAGTTGGCAGTTTTAAGCCCCCTGGTGATTCATTCACTTAAATGGACTAAGGAAAACTTGCTCTTTTTTAGCAGTTTTACTTTTGTGAAGGGTCTTCCATTCAGACTTCACCGCTTTCATTTTCCCTTGTTGACGGTAGTCTCATTCCTGTCAAATGCCTGATGATGACACAGTCCATTCCTGGGCAAGCAAATGAATAGCATACCTTCCTCCTGGATTCTCTTCTCCTAATTTGAGTCTGTGTCATCCATAGTTTTCCTCCCTTCAGCAACATGTGCTTAATTTCAGCACAACTCAACTGAACTATGTTTATACGCGTGTGTACACATACACACATGCACATGTATGCATACACATACATGCATACAGACAGACACAATATTGAATATATATATATATGTATATATATGGTGAGAAGTAGATGCCCAAGGACCTAAGGAAATATAGAACTTACAGAAAACAATTAGGCAACAATATGAAGAAAATATGTAGCAAAGTTCACGGTCTTATAAATCTGCTTAAGAAACTGGCAGTAAGTACAGTCGTCATCCAGGAGAGGGAGAAGTTGCTGGAGTTTTCAAGGGAGGCCCTGGACTTCAGCAACTATCCTGTGGCCAACCGACATGTCTTAGAATAATCATTTTTGGTTTCGAATTCTCTCTCTACCTTCCCAGCAAACCCTAAAGATGAGTCCATTCTGGGAGAAACAAGACTATGACTTAAAGCCAGTGGTTCTTGAAAATGCCTTTTGGATACCTGTATTCTCCTGCATGCTTTGAATTCTTCCATACCGAACTGCGTTTTCAAGTAATAATTTATATCTTCCATGTTTTATTAATCCAAGACAATTGCCCATCAGAGATTTTAATGGATATGTTATGCGAACTCAGTATAGCAACATTATCTAATTTCATTTTGTAGAAAAAGGAGAAACCAAGCCGTTTCACTGATTGCTTATGCGTTTAGGACATAAACTTATGTTACTATTCTGTGCAGAAGGTCCTCAAATAGCATCATTATTTTGTTCAACCTCTTTTTGTTACAGGTCATTGTCTTGTTGGTTAAAGTGACAGCTTCCAAGAGCCTCTCTTTGACATTAAAGATTTACCATAGGGATGTGCATCCAGAAGCCACTCAGGAAGAGACTGATAGCTTGGGCTGCGTAAAAATTTACAAGTATTCATGGCAAACGAAAACAAAAACACTCCACTCTGAGTAAAGTCAAATGAGAAACTATCAGTTGCGGGGGAATCATAATTGATGTGACAGAGGATTAATTTTCTGCACAAATTCTTACCAATCAATAGGAGAGTCACAACCCAATTTTCCAAGCATTCCAAGAACATAAATAGTTCCAAAAAAGCAGTACCAATTACTGGTAAGCATAGAAGACGATGTTTAACCTTACAAAAGAAATGAAAGTAAGATAACTTTTTAACCTATCCAGGTGGTAGCAGTGTACAATTTGATAGCACCCAGTGTTGTGGAAGATATGGGAAAGCGGTGGTCTGAACGATTAGTGGGAGCAGTGATCGGTAAAATGTTTTTTGGAGGGCAATTTGGCAAAATCATGTGGATTTAAACTACACCTACCCTGTAATCTGATGAGGACACCATAAGTCCCTTTCTGGACACTTGCAGCCACAGGTAGAAACAAAGGTGTGTGTGCACTGGTGCTTAAGATCTGCCAACAACTAAAGCAAGACTGCAGCAGCTGATCAAGATGATGTAAGAGACCACATTTAAGCTCCACTTGAGACAAAACATATGCTTTTTAAGCAATTGTGAAAACCGTGGCACTCAAGTTCTTGGACATCACACATCAGAAGGTAGGGACCTTTGAAGCCAGTAAACAAAATGGTGACTACCTAGAGTCTCCAGGTGAAAAACAGGGAGAGGGAACCTAGCCCTATGGTCTCCCTGATTATAGGAGATACCCAGGGATTGGAGGAGGGAAGCCAAGGTGATGAGACTGGAGGAGAGCACTGCATAAAGACAAATCTGGATAACTCAGTAGGTCTCCCTTAGGATCGAGTTGCGTACACATGGGAACATGCACGTAAGGGAACAACCCGAGTCTACGGAATTCATGCAGGCATGGGAATAGAGTCTGTTCTCAACTTCCAGAAAAGGAAAAATAATAATAATTCAGGTGCATTTGTGAAAGTCATGTCTCAATAGTGGAGACTCAAGAATGTTTTTAAGAAGACTAAAAATAAGCATCACCTCACAGTGTCTGGCATCCAATGAGAAATTACCAGTCAAGCTTAGCAGCAGAAAAATACAAGTCTTGATGACGGGAATAAAACTCAATCCACTGAGCTGACCTAGAAAGAACAGATATAAAAATAAATGGACAAGCACATTGACACAATTGCTATGGCCGTATTCCAGAAAACTAGAGGAAAGATTGCCATGGTAAATAAAGATATGAATATGTGTGTATAATTATGTTTATGTTTACATTTATATTTAAAAGTCCCAAATTAAACTTCTAGAGATGAAACTTACAGTGGCTGAGGTTTTAAACAACAATAAACCCCTGGATGGAATTAACAGTTTAGACATTGCATAAGACTGGGATGACTTAGCATTGAAAACTTTCCAAATGGAACACAAAGAAAAGAAGATTTAAATCAACAGGGCACCAGTGAACTGTGGGACAGTTTCAAAGAGTCAGATTTATGTGATCTTGACTTTCCCAAAAGAGAAGATAGAGAGGGAGAGATGGAAGAACTATTTAAAGAAACAATGGCAGAAAAATTTCCAAGTTTGAAGAAAACTATAAACATGTAGATCCAAATTCAATACACCCAAGCATAAGAAACATAAATAAAACTTGACACCATGGCATATTATAATAAAATTACTTAGTACAGGTGATGAAGAGAAAACAAATCTTAAAAACAGCCAGGGGGAAAAGAAGCTAGATCTATAAAATAGCAAGTATAAAGATAATGTCACATTTCTTATTGAAAAATAATTCATGCTAGAAAACATAGCTTTTCAAAAAGATGAAAGACCTTTTCAGACATGTAAAATGTGAAAGATTTCATCACCAGCAAATCTTCATCACAAGAAATGTTAAAGGAAATCCTTTAAGAAGAAAGAAAATGATCCAAAATGTACAGCTGGATCTACAAAAAGACAAATAACACTATTAATGATAATATGTTGGTACCCATGAAGATTTCTTCAGCTTGTTATTGTTTTAACCTCTTTAGATGATCATTGACTTACAAAATTTTGTAACTAATAAGCAGACAAAGAAGATCAAATGGAATCAAGAAATAAGTAATCCGAAAGTTATCAGGCAGAGAAACAGTGTTGGGAGATGGGGAGGTTGAGGAAAAAGAAGAATGAAGAACAGATGGAGCAAATACAAAATGAAAGGCAAATTCTTGCCAGGCTTGAATTCCACCATGCCAGTACTCATGAAATGTAAATGACCTAAGCATATCAGGTAAAGATAGCTTTTATCAAACTGGATATAAAGGGAGGTCCAACTCTACACGTCCTGTAAGAAGCCCACTTTAAAGACACAAATACATTAACTGAAGCACATGCCAATAATAGTCAAATGAATACCAAAGTGACGATTAATCAAAGTGACTTGAGAGCAAAGACTATTACGAGAGATAAAGAGCATCATTTTATCATGATGAGACATCAGTTCACTAAAGAAATATGTATCAATGTACCTAAAAACAAAGCTTCAAAATTCACAAGAACAAAAGCTAATATATAACTGCAAGGAAAATACACACATCCCCAATTACACTCAGATTTCAACAGCTGAAAGTAAGTACTCAGAAAATCCATGTTGACATAGCTTGAATAATGCTTCACCTAATTAACTTTAATAGAACTTTCTACCTAACACCAGAGAATACTTAATCTTTCCAGGTACATGTGCAGCATTTGCTTAAAAGAGACTGTATTCTGAGCAGTAGCAAGTCTCAGTAAACTTAAAAGATTCAAGTCATACTAAGTATATCTGACGATAGTGGAATTAAGTTAGAAATCAATAACAAAGATAGCTGAAAATTTTTCAAATATTTGGAATTTCCGGAGAATTTAGAAACTAAATATTTCTAAACAACCTGTGGACAAAGAGAAGCAAAAGGAAATGAAAAGTATTTTGAACTAGATAAAAATGAAGTTACGTATCGAATGGCTGGAGTGCAGCAAAAGCAATGGAAAATCTGTAATATTAAATACCTCCTCATATTAGCAAAGTAGGACCGCTTCAAGTCAGTCACCCATCTCTCAGGCTAAAAACTGGAAAAAGAAGACCAAATGAAATCCAAAGTTAGCACATGAAGAAAAAGTAAAGATCAGAGTGGAAGTTAAATAGAAAGCAGAAAAACAGTAGAAAAACTCAGAGAAACTCAAAACTGGTTGTTTGAGAAGGTTAATACAATTGATAAATCTCTAGCCAGACCACGGAGGAAAATAATTCTACAAATCACCAGTATCAACATTATTATAGGTATGACACATACCAAAATGATAGCCAGTTAATATCATGAACAACTTTTTTGCCAGTTAATTCAAATAACATGAAACAAATTCCTTTAAAGCTTCAGACTACCGAATCTCACTTAATAAGAGACAGATAACCTAATAGTGCTATATATCTATTAAAGAAATTGAATGATAGTTTAAAAACATTTCCGTAAATGAAACAGCAGACCCAGGTAACTTCTCAATGCATTCTACCAAATATTGAAGGACAAAATAATAGCAATTGTACACAAATTCTTCAAGAAAACTGAAGAGAAAATCCTTCCCAATACATCTATAAGGACAGTATTACCCTGCTACCAAAACCAGTTATTATGGGAAAAGTATACCAATAGCCCTCAGAAACAGATGCAAAAGTTATACACCAATTTTTAACAAATGCAATCAAAATGTATATATAGGTATGTACTGTATGTAGAGAGATGTCTGTATACATACATACTTACATATGTACATCAATACATGCATAAACCATGGTTTATGTTGGGGTGTATTTCAGGAATGCAGAGTTGGTTTAACGTTTGAAAACTGATCAGTGTAATTCACTATAGTATAAACCAAAAAAACAAAATCCTGAGAGAACCTCAGTAGGTACAGAGAAGAGTAGGTACAGAGAAAGCATTTGACAGAATTTAATATGATTCTTGATCAAAACTCAGCAAACTAGGCAGAGAAGAGATGTTCTTAAATCTAATCATGAATATCTATGAAAATCCTATAGCTAACATCATATTTCATAGTGAAGACCTGAAAATTTACCTCTAAGGAAACAGGCAAGGATGTTAATCTCAACGCTATTCAGCATTATACAAGTATAATAAGGCAGGAAAAGCATCCAGAAAGGAGAGAAAGTGGTAGTTCGTTTATTTGACGATGGCATGATCTTATGTGCAAAAAAATTCAGTGAAATCTACAAAAAAGCTACTAGAACTTATAAGCAGTTTAGCAATTTGCGGGATGCAAGATCAATAAACAAAAATCAATTACATTTCTGCATATTAGCAGCAATCAGAAATAGAAGGCTTTTAAATACCATTTATAATAGCCAAAAATATGAAGTCCCTATGAATATTATCTGACAAAAGATGTAAAAAATTATACACTGAACACTAAAATTTTGCTAGGAGAAATCAGTGAGGAGCTAAATATATAGGTATGCCATACATTAATGAATTAACACTCAGTGTACTTGATGTCATTTCTCACCAAATTGACTATTGACTCAAGACCCCAATCAAAATTCATATAGAAATGCAGAAAACTTAGAGCAGCCAAAATCACTTTGAAAAATAAAGACAATATTAGAGAACTTACTCTACCTAGGCTTGAAGACTTACGAAGCTATGGTAATCAAGACACTGTAGAAAGACTAATGAAATGAAATAGAATACAGAAATAGACTCACATAGGCAACCAATTAACGTGCAAGGATAAATGCCCAAGGACAGTTCTGTGGTTTTCCACACACATGCAAAGAAAATTCCAATAAATGGTCCTTTAACATTGGATATCCATATATGTTAAAAAATGAACTTTGATCCATATCTTACTCTCTATATAAAAATTAATGCTAAGTGGGTCATAGAGCCAAATGTAAAACTTATAACACAGAAGTCCTAGAAGAAAACAGGAGAAATGTTACCTTGGTTTAGAAAATGATTTCTTGGATACAACACAAAGGAACAATCCATTTTTAAAAGATTTTAAGTTAGATTTCATCAAAATTAAGAATTTCTATCCCTTGAAAGATACTCTTAGCAGAATGGAAGAGGGGTATCGTATTGGGAAGTGTTATTGGCGTATCACAAATCTAACGAAGTGTTTTTATCCAGAATGCAAAAAAGAACTCATAAAACTCAAAAAGAAAAAAATCTAGTAAAAAACAAAAGTTTTGGAACGATACTGAAATGGACAAAATACACTCAAGTGAACAGACACTTAAACAAGGGACAATTAAGCACATGTACAAATATGCAGGTTTTTTAGTCATTAGAGAAATGCAGATTAAATCCATAGTGAGATACCACTGTACTCTGATCAGACTGCAAAAAGATTTTTAAAGATCAAATGCTAGCAAGAATATGGAGTATCTGATTGTTTTACACTGTGATGGAAATGTAAAATGATACAATCACTTCAGAAAGCAAGTCCACCATTTCTTTAAAAATTAAATATATACCTACCATATGACCCAGCCATCCATTTATAGGAATTAAACAAAAAGCACTAGGAACATATATTCGTACAAAGATTTCTTCAGAGATGTTCATATCAGCTTTATTTACTCATTAGAAACTAGAAGCAATCTTTGTCTTTCAGCCGATGAATGGATACAGATTCTGCGGTCCCTGTGTATCAGCAAAAAAAGAAAACAGGAAAAATTATTAATATCTACATCAAGGAGTCAGACAGAAAAGAACCTATGTCTTAGAGTTTCATTTATATAAAATTCTTTGCAATGCAGATTGACCTCAAGTAGTAGGAAAAAAAAAGATCAGTTGATGCCTGAGTCGTCGGAAGGGGGAGTAGAAGTTGTGGAGAGAGGGATTACCCAGAGGACAGGGAAACGTTGGGGATGGTTGATTGATATGCTCGCTATCTCAGCTGTGGTGTGGACCTCATGGATGTCAAACTTATGTAGTTACCCACTTCAGTGTTACTTCATTGTGCGCCAACTCTGCCTCAGTAAAAAGGGGAACAGGAAGCCACCAGATGTTCATTAAATTAATTCTGGATACCTATAAAACAGAATGCTAAGCAGCTGTTTTGAAAAATGAAGTCGTAACCAGTAGGGAACAGGTGAAGGTTGGGGGCAAGTGGTATGGGGTCCAACGGGCACTGGGGAAGAACTTTTGGTAACTTGGTGGTGGGCAGGGCGTGTTGTCATGTGGCTGAGAATTGGGGAACCCACACATAGGGTTTATATTATTTTGTAAATCAAAGTTACCTCAATGAATAGCAAATTTTTTAAAATGACATCAACCAGCATGTGCTAATATGAAATGATCCCTCTAATGTTAGTAGATGTAAAAATCAAGATACAAAACAACATATATTGGGATAGATCATCCTTTTTGGTGAAAGGTAGATATCATGCGCATGTGTGTGTCTGTTTATATTAGATTGTATTGCGTACAAAACACTGCTTATGTGCTTGTAGTATGTGTATGCAAATATATTGTGTGTTATGTGTCTATAAGTGCATGTGTATACAAGACACTGTTTATGTGTCTGATTATATATTGTGTGTGTACACACGTGTACAGTTCGTATGCAGATACATACATTGTACCTCTGTGCATGCATGCGTGTGTCTGTTATTGTATGTAGATGTGTATTCCGTAAGTGTGTAAGGAATTTCTTGAAGCTTTTATAGAAACCTAACAGCACTGGTATTGTGACTTTGTGGACAAGGACGTGAGGTCTTTACTTCTCATTTTATTCATTGCTGCTGAATTTTTTAACCATATGTGTGCACAGCTGCTTTATGTTTATAAAGCAGACTGTGGTTTAAGCACAGAAAGAGAAGAGACAAACAAAACGTGGAAACTATCCATTGAAATATAATTGCTGATTGAATATAATTATAACTGAAAGACTTAATATGCTACAATATAATTGAAATATAAGCCATATTTTTCATTTCGATAACTATAGAATGTCACTTCTTTAGGAGACTTTCAGGATTATTCTGGGTTCAGAACTTGATTTTATGCTCTATTTATGATTTTGCGATCCCAGAGTAACCAAAATGTGTCAAACTTCATATCCTGATCAGATTGAAATAAAAGAAACATTATTTTTCAAGAGGCCTGTTACATTTAAGTCAAAAGGAAACCAGTGTGTGAGATCTGCAACCACGTGACAGGAGGGTCAGGGAGGAACTGAGGCGGGTAGCAGTGTTTTCCATACAAACATTGGCCACAGAATGTAAGGAAATAGTAGAAGGCCTTGAGAATAGTAGATTCTTTAAGAACATGTGGATTGGAGCATTTGACCTGTAGGACCCCATTTCACCAACCTGATTATCATTAACCACAGAAATATTTTCAGATAATGGTTGAAGGGTTTAAAGGCATAATCGCATTAGGTGACTAATTCTCATGGGGATTATGCCGAAAGAGTTTACAGACATTCTAGCTCTCTCTAAATGGGCCTGAGTGGATTAATGAGCAGGTAACCTGGGAACTTTGCATCTCTGGAGATTATCGCTATTAAAGTGCTCCTGCTCAGTAGAAGAGCGCCATCTTCCCCAGCTGTTGTAATCACGGGCATGGCTTTCAGCTCAAGGAAATGCAATTTTTCAAACTGTTTGCTTTAGTGAGACTAACTTTTGAGGAAATAACACTGACCAGTTTTCCAGGTCCGCCAGTCACTGTTCAGAGGCTGACATCACTTCTCACTGACCCTTTTCTGCAGATTCTTTGGGATTTTTTTTTTTTTTTTGGTTATCACCTTGAAATTGACTATCAAGAACCATGTCCCGCATGGCATTGCTGAACCCAGTTGCAGAAACTTTCATGATGCATCTGTCTTTAGAAGTGATCCTCGCTCCTGAATTATTGACAAGACCATTAGTAGACACAAGGCCAAGTGGAGCGAAGTAAAGTAACGCTCTTCCCCTTTGAAAGGTCCATTTCCATGCCATTCGCATCAGGTTCTAGTGGGAAGACGAAAATGTCTATATAAGCGCGTAGCCCAATGTGAACGTGTCAGTGACTGATGACCTTCATGGGCTGGAGTGGCTTCTGTGCCAGCCACAAGGACACAGCACGTGTTTTCCTTGAAGAAAAATCTGGACGCGGAGCCCTGCTGCTTCGGCAACTTGCTTCGCGGCCAAGCCAGAGGTGAACGATGAGATGTCCTGTCGTGAGAGCCCGACCGCGGGATCTGCACTCTGTGGTCTGGAGGACCCTCTGTAGGATTCAGCTGCTGATGCCCCCGATCTCAACCTTTCTGCTTGGTTCCGGGCCGGAATCAGTGATGGACTGACCCTCAGTGTTTCATCAGAAACGTATCAGCCCGTCCACTAATGACAGTTTGTTGGTTTCCACTTTCTGGTGGTGGTTTTTTTTTTTAAGTAGCAGAGGAGATACTGTGTTATCATCTGAAGTAATATCTCAGGTTATCCGGGCCCAGCCCACTCATAGACGAGTTATCCTCTTGTTATGTCTTCACGGGGACTGCAAGCTCCATCCCCTGATGACTGCCCCCCACCCCCGCCCGCCGCGCAGCGCTGTGAGTTCAGATCCACAGAAAACTAGTCTTCAGTCCTATCGCAGCCACATCCAAAAGGGCCACCCCTCTCTCAGTGACATCCCCACGTGGGAGACCCAGTCTGAAGGACAGACCAGCCTGATTTCACTCACAGCAGGGTGTCCTGTCTCAACAGATGGTAATTAAGATGTTCTTGGAAGTTTTCAATAAAACCCAGCGCCTCTTTGCTGCTGCTGAGTCTGGGGGACCAGACAGCTCCTTACCCCTGCCCCGCCCCAGCACTCTGCTGTGAGCAGGGCTGGCTCTGTCAGCTTGGCTCTTCCTTCAAAACTGCCACAAATCCTTTGCCTTGCCATTGTTTTTTGATGTCCGGTTTCCTTTCTTTGGAGTTAACAAGAACATTTCCATTCAAACAAATGTCATGCTTTGTTTGCATTCAGGCTTAGGTATTTATGTTGATTTCCACTCTGAGTGCCCATCCGCCTTTGACTATAGATGCCTCCCCACCAGGTGATCTTACTCTTGAGCAGCACGCCTGTGTCTCCTGTCCCAAGACCCCTGGGAAAGCTTTGAAAGTCTGGAAGCCCTTCTTCGACGTGTGGCCCCGTCGCACTGTAGAGTGTGGTAACCCGTGTGTTTTCTGGGACCTCTTAATAGCTGTGTGACATTGCACAGATTTTCCTCTCTGTGCCATGGTGTCCTGGTCCCCAGAAAAGGATGGGTGTTCATGGTAGTGATGTGATGTTAGTAGGTAGCGTGGTTATTGCCACATCTGGAGAGACAGGTACCTCCCAAAGAACTTCCACTACCTAGAGCTGTTGACCTTTAGGAGGCAGAAGGCGGGGGTTGGGAGCAAAACTGAGGGAGGGCCAGCGACCTTGGAAAGGGAAGGGATGCGTAGCCCCAAGGATTCCAGACACTTGGCTTTCAGTGGCATGAAGATAAAGCTGCTCTCGTGCCAAGGAAAATGATGGTCAGCTTTCTCACCCTCCGTAACAGTGCAGAAATCTACTCCTTGATCATCTTAAACTTCAAGCTTGGGAAGGCCAGCCTGAGAGACACACAGATCTCCCGTAAAGGCCTGGAAAATGCATGGCCCAGATTAGAAACTTGCACAAGGAGGCTGCTCAACTCAATCCCACCTCTCATGGCCTCATCCCTTAAACCTTCAACTGTGGTGTACGAGGCGCTGAGGAACACAGAATTGAGACCTTGCCCTTCAGAGTTTCACATCCCAGCAAGTGGGTGTGGGGGACCTGCGGGGCTCGGCTCTGGGGGCTCAGGCATCCTGACACCCCGTGAGCACAGGGCCTCATGCTCTGCTCTCTGCGTTCCGTGTGGAGAGCGCAGGGTGTGGACTAAATGAGCACGGACTCCTTTCCATCCTTAGGTGACACCGGGTCTGCTGAAAGGGAAGCCCAGACCGTGGCCCCTGTAAGCATCCAATATTTGTGTTTATGCTCACACTCCCTGAAAAAGGTAACACACATGTCATTCATTAAGGAAGAAAGGTTTCTCATCATTTTGAACCAGTCATTTGACTTCTGTTACTGTTTCCTCACCTGTTAAATGATTATCAGTCCCCAGGGCCCTCCCTCGAAGGGTGCTTGTGAACATTAGATAATAAAAAGATTGTAAAACACTGTGTAAATGTCAAGTGCTGTGTAATGGGAACGCGTAACCTCTAAAAGGGCAGGGAAACTCAGCATGTGAATGATGAAAACTCTGTATGTTCTTCTTTCTGAAGTTTAAAAAATACGTATTTTCCTATTTAACTGTCTACAGAAAACAGCCACGCGTGTATACACTTTTCTATTAATGATTTATTGAAACAGTTTGACTGCCTTGCAAATCAGGCCACAGTGCAAGAAGGTACCCCACAGTTACAAAACCCATGTTCCCTTGCAAGGCGTTTTCAGATAAGCTTACTGTGTTTGAAATCGCAATCAACAATAAAGTGGCGGTGTGTTGTGCGGGCCACTTCTTATACTTACAAATGCTGTTTGCAAGGGTGAAATTTGGAAAGTGCAGAGACCAGTGAGGATGGCTGCCCTCCGAGGTGCTTCTAATCAACCTCAGTCAGCTGATGCCTTTGCAAGGGCACATAATTGTTACATATTTCATTTCTTTGGGACAGAGAGAGGAGAGAGAGAGAGAAAGAGAGAGAGAGGAGAGAGAGAGGGAGAGAGAAAGAGGAGAGAGGGAGGGAGAGACAGAGAGGAGAGAGACAGCTGCTTATAGACTCAGTCTGTTTCATTGTCACTACCTCCTATGGAGGTAGCCTGTCATCCTCACTGCTGGTAGGGAGCCTGCAGCCAGATGTGAACACTGGCTTTGCAAGGCCATGCACACCTGCCCAAGAATCAAGAATCAAGATTGGAGTCACATTTTCTAAATGCTTTTTCTTACCCTCTTCCTCTTCGTCCAGGTTCCCCTAAGCAAGTGTGAGAGTTCTAGAAGGGGCCTATTTTTGTCTCCCATTCGCAGATTCTTTAGAAAGTTGGTGATTGACTGGGCCTCCCTAGCCAGTGTTCAGCATTCTAGAAGTTTTGATCTCAGGTGCATGAGATATTCAGGCCAGGTTTGTAGTCTTGCATGGCTTCCGGAGTCAGATATGGCACTGGCTTCGGCTTGCTCTGTGGATTTCAGTTTCCCTTAAAATGTGAAGGAATGTATGGCATCAGAGTTGAGTCAATTCCTGGAGCAGTGTGTATAAAGGGCTTAGCCTGAGAGGGCCCAGTGCACAGTCAGCCTCCAGAAGATCGAGTGCTCCTACCCAGAGCCAAGAATTCTTGAGTTAGTTGTTCCCTTGTTAATCAGACTTTCGCTCAGTCTTTGTGTTCTTAAGCAAATCCAGAGAGGTTGCAGGTTTTCCTTTGAAAATACATTTCCATGTTGCTCCAGCAAACCTAAAGGCTGTCCCTGTCCCTGTCCCTTTCTTCCTCAGCATTCCTTTTTGGCTACGAGACACTTGCTCAGGGAGGAGTCCCTGCACTTTAGCTTGGATTTCTGTCAAAGCAAGATTACCTCTTTACTTGACCCTGGGAGTCTTATGAACCAACCTTGGATTTCAAAATTCTTTGGGTTCTGCTCATGAATGTGGTAAGCTACCATGCAGTGTGCTTGGAAATGGTCCAGTTTGGGTTCTCAAGAGAGAGGAGAAGATGATCTAATGGTTTTTGGAACTTAGAAGCGACCTGGGACTGTGAATCCAGTGTTGCAGGCCTGCTTACTGCCAGCAACCTTGGTTCCCATGGGTTGGGGTACGGAGCCGGAGAGGCACAGAGAGAAAATAGACCGTGCTGGGCCCCACTCCAGACCTAAGGGTGAGACTCGCCAAGCGTGGACCTGGGAATCCTGATTTGTTTCTCACAGTGTTCCTTATGGTTCTGACCCACTGCCAGACTGCTCAAGGCCATTTTCCAGATGAGGAAAGGAAAGCCTGGGAAGGATTCCTCCAAGGTCACTCTCGGATGCTGGCGGAGGCCTGCCTGCCTGGACATCTGCTCTCCCTCCCAGTCAGGGCCGGCTTTTTAACACTACCTCCCAGGCCTCTGGGTCCCTACTGACCCAAAGAGAAGTGGCTGAAGCTCTCTGTGCTTTCTCAGCTGTGTCCTAGAGCTTAAAAAGTCTGAGCCTACAGTGCCGTTGTGGGGTTAACTTAGTTAAAGAGTGTTCAGCTCACTTCATTCTTTGAGCCGTCTGTTCCTTAGACAACTGAAAGGGGCTAAATTAAGCCACTTTGCAGCGAGGTCTGAGTCATCTAGTGGCAGCTGTCTGTGCCTCCGTGGAGGTGCTTTGACGATTGTCATCTGCCTGCACACACTCAGTACTGTCGGTAGCACAGCCTGAGCTGTGCTAAGTGAGTTACCGGTTAGCAGTGTCTGCCCTGGAGAAGGGAGCTGAGGCTGAGGGGCCCGAAGGTGATTCACTCAGCAGCAGGGCCCCACCGATAGACCTAAAGTCTCCTCACAGGGCAACAGAAGACCAGCAGGTAGAGAAGATGGGGTGGGTCGAGGGGTGGGGATCCCAGTTTATTGAATTCGGAGACTCATCTCCCAGCCCAGAAGGAGCTCGAAGACAGCCAGTCTGCCTCCCAGGTTGAGAGAAGTGCTTCAGTCCAAGACACAGCTGCCTGACCCAACCAGGGTTCTTCCCACCTCTCCATGCAGAAGTGGAATGTTTGTCTCAAGAGCTGGAATCCAGCCGTGTCCGTCCTGTTTCATCGGGAAAGCTGCCAGTGGGAAGTTGGCATTTCAAGGACATCTTGAGATGAGGCCTTTAGAGCTGGGGACGTGACTTAGAGTTGGTGAGCAGAGTGTTTGAGAAGGATTAGGCCAAAAGAGGGTCGCGACAGCTGAGAAAGGCGTTTTGGAGCGGTCATTGGGTTCTAGGGCATGTTTTGTACCCCCAGGAGGGGACAGTCATGACAGGACCCTGAAAGACAGACCCAGCACTCAGAATTTCTGCCCCGCAAAGGTTAATAGGGGGCTTGACAGTGCGATCAGGAGGCAGGAAGCAGCTCTTGGTGGGGAGTGAGACAAGTTTGGCCCTCATTTCGTGACAGCTGTAATGTGCCAAACCCGTGTTTAGCATTTTGCCTAAAATGTGTTTAGTCTCAGAGCAGGCCTACCAGGTAGGTGTGGTTTTCCCATTCACTGGTGAGAAAACACCCCCAGAAGTTGGGGTAACTTGCTCAAGAACACAGAAGTACTGAGGGAAAGCTTAGTGACGTCCCTGTACACTCCTTCCAGAAGGCCTCTTGAGAAGAATATTGGGAGGAAACGTGTAGTCCGCCAGGAGGTAACTTACAAATTCCCCTTTGTGCCTATAAACAAAGAAAGGAGGGATGTTGGGGCTTGGCGAGGCACTAGCGAGACTCGTAGAGTAATGTGACCAAGGAAGAGCAACTGGGGATCGTGGGCTGGGCAGGCCACTGACCTGGGCACGTGACCCAGTGAAAACGAGACAAGGCTCATGAGAAAGAGGTGTGTGTCATCTATAATAGAGTTACCGACGGGTTCGAGTATTTATGACTGAGGGCTAGGCGTTGCTTGGCCAAAGGGGAAAGTTCAAAGTGGTAGGTAAGTTGACGTGTCATCGAAACGATAACAGAGTGGCACTTGGTGAGATAGATCCTCAGAAAACGTCATTTATGACCCTGTGTGCTTAGGCCCCTGAGCTAAACCACTCTGGCAGGGAAGCGGATAGACTGGGAAATGACACACTGGGGACAGGCCCTGTGCTATCTCACACAGCACCTTATAACAGAGCAGAGCAGGAGAGCCGAGGCTGGCGGGACCTCAGTGCCAGTAGGAAGGGATGGTTGAGATGGTTTGGAAGAAGATCTGAGAGAGTGGAAGCAGAAACAAACACATCCAGTCTCCTAGGGGAGGGGATGAGAGAGAAGACATGCGCTGAGCATATCGATCACTTGCACAGTCAAAACTAAATGAGGCTCTTGCGCACAGTCCTTACAGCCATCCTGCTAGTGGCAAGGCTTTTCCATCTTCTGGGTGAGACCACGGCTCTGAGGGGGTGACTTGCCTGAGATCAGCTAGGAGGCAGGATTCACCCGGGTCTGACGCTGAACCCCGTGCTCCTTCCACACTGCCCCGCTCCTGCCGTCCAGTGGTGCGAGAGGGGCAGGGGTCTGACCATGTGCAGAGATGGATGCTCTAAAGGGATGGCCTGCAGCAGAGCGCATTCGGGGAATTAATGAGGATACTGGTGGTCTTGTCGAAGGAAACTACTGCCGAGGAGAAGTGGGAGAAGCTGGCCACAGAGAAGTACATGTGGTCGGGCCCAGTCTCATTCACCGTGTGTGGCACTTGACTCTGGGACACAGAAGGCTCATACAGCCTCATACAGCCTCACACAGCCAGCTCTTGCGGGGATGTGAGTGCCTGCTTTGAAAACTCTTGCGAGCCACGTGGTACTCAGTATGGGAACGGTCGAGCTTCCAGGTTGATGTGTCTTCAGAGAGTGGTTCCAGGAAAAGTACTACAGTGTGTGGTTTTTCACATAAACCTGTGGTCCCGCTGGTGACAGACATTAATACGAACAAGACATCAGGAAGCTACGGGAATCCTCCCCCGCAACTAGTACTGTGCTTTGTTCTTCTAGGTTCAGTAACATCCCCAGGTCTGATTTTGCCCTTTTCAACAACTACTTAATGTTTACAAGATTATGGGTTTGTATAAATGGCAACTAATTGGTAGAAGTCTTTGAAAAAATAATGATATATTATTTTAAATGAGGTTGGTCTGCACTTAAGGTCTAAAATGTAAGGTTTTCTTCAAGTATGAAAAGAACGGGCAAATGTTTCGCTTTAAAAGTAGGTAAATGTTGGCATCCCCGGGCAGAGTAGCGGTTAGGTCTACCACCTCTGGCTGAGCATAGTCCACATGCATCCCAAGGACCCAAGTGTGCTTCCCAGGGCCACGGGAAAACAACCAAAATCCACAACTAGATGAAAATGTGTCTTCCTCCTCTCTCTTCCTACCTACCTGCCTGTTCACTTTCATTCCTGTATACACCTTTCCTTAAAAAAATAAAGTAGGTAAGTGCATGGCACAGTAGCAGAAGTCTGTTTCATCTCACTGAAAAATATATGCCAGCCTCTGACTTAATTTCTGGTATTGCTGCTTATTTGCAGCCCTTCTCTCCCTCTAAGTGTATTACAGCTCTGCACACAATGCTTCGCAGTCTGTTGACTCTTGTACAAGAATGCTGTGATGGTGAGGTCTCCTGAGTGCCATTTTCAGAATGTTGGTAATAACCACATTACACCTACCTGCTCTTCTTGGGCAGCCATGCCTGCTGCTCAGTTTACACTTCACACTGGTCATCGCAAGACATGTTTTTATCACTTGAAATCCAAATTTTATTTGGCGGGTTACTAATGACCGTTTAATTCTGAAACATAAATTAAAAGGTTGTGCAAGCTTGCTTTGCCAATAGGTGGCTCGTAAAGGCAACAAGTTCGCTTTGAAGTCAGAACGAGGAGTCATTTTCGTTGACGAGCTAAATATTTATGAACATGTTCGTTTGCTTGTTAAGAGCGTGAAAGTTCTCTCGGTAAAATTGTGATCCTTGGTGGTAAGGATTCAGGACTTAAAATCAGAATGGCTGTTTGAGACTGAGCCTATCTGCCCTTCCTAGTCGCCTTCCTTTCTTTTTCACGTTGGAGGAAGAGCCAAGTCAAAACCAACAGCGTCAGTGGCACGGCCTCCCAGGTCTCGGAGCAGGCTGGTGGCCGAGCTGGGACTTTGGTCATTCCCCAGCACTTTCCAGCAAAGTGCTGTTTTCTTCTCATCAGCAAGCAGTCGACTGGAAGGCACTGAGGTTTTCTGCCCTAGATGTTGTTTGGGGAAAAAACTAAAATAAGACAAAACACTTGTCTTTTATGCAAAAGCTCTTGAAAATATTTCTCACATGGTCAGACCAACCAAACACTGAAGTGTTTTCCCTCTCGATGCCCAAAGGTCACTTGTGCTTGAACTTTCTTCTCGCTTTCCTTTTGAAAAGTCTTGTTCCCTTTGCACTGAGGAATAACCCATCTTGGCTGTCCCAGCAACGGTGCACAAACATCTGTTGCCTCTGAATTCCCTAGTGGAGTCAAATACCAGTTGTTCTTTTTGGCATCTCATCAGCGGTGGCAGCATCCAATTTATCAGAACCTCAGCGGTCTGCCAGAGGAGGAAAGAAAAATCAAATTAGCAGTTATATAGTTCACATTGTACAAGATGAAAGCCTGCGTTACACAACCTGAGTTGTAAATCTGCTTTTGAAACTGCCTGCAGTCTGTGTCTCCTTTCAGAATACAGCACTTGCTGTCAATTTGGGGTTTTAAATGAGATTTATTGCAGGAATAATACAGTGTGTATGATGAAATTGAATGTTCATAGGAAGAGTTTTTCGATAAGGACAGAATCAGGACATTAGGTCCTTCCAACATCTCAAGAGCTGAAATCAGGTTGAAGGTTCTAAAAGGCTTCCCAGAGGCACGCCCTGGTGGTGTATCACACCACCCTCTGCTGAATGCAGTCCACGTACATCCCAGGGACCCAGGTTGGAGTCCTGGGACTGGAGAAGCAACCAGTATGAACAACTAAATAAAAATAAATAAAATGCTCTTCCTCGTCTCCCTGCCAGCCCGGCACCAAGGATACGGAGCCCACCCACCCCGGGACTGGAACAGACGAACACTACAGCCTAGTGAGACGTGAGCTCAGGGGGTCACGGGAACTCATAGGGAGGCGTCTCAACATGGCAGAGGGGACCCCCCCAAAAAAGAAGGAAAACTGAAGGGAAAGGAGGCCAGGTAAGCAGAGACAAAATCGAGCAAGGACGCCTGCCACTCAACAGATGGGTTTCATAGCAGTCACTTCGATACTATGTGCAGGTACCCCCTGCGTGCTCACCTTCATTCCTGCCTGCACTTTTCCATAAAAATAAAAAACCTCCCTGAAAACAAGTCTAACTCTAGCCTTGAATTTACAATAAGGAAGGGCAGACGAGCTGGGGAGAGCACAGAGTAAGTGCCTTGTTACAAGCTACGACTTACCTGAGAAATCTTACAGAAGATTAGATGTCTGTCATTCAGTTTTGGAGAGGCTTTTTAAATTTTTTTTAAAGAGAGGAAGGAAGGCAGGCAGGAATGAAGAGAGAAAAGGAAGCAGCTTCTTTTTAAACTTATTCATTTCATTTTGATTGTTCACTTCAGCCCCGGGTTGCAAACCAGGATCCTTGGACTTTACAGGGGCCACATGCCAGCGTCTCCGCCACCCTTGAGTCACCAGGACACACCCGGAGGATGCTTTTTTTTTTTTTTTAAGGAAAGGTGCAGGCAGGAATGCAGATGAGTAGACAGGCAGGCAGACAAGAAATGAGAGGAAAAAGGAGCATTGTGTTTATTTTTATTTAGTTCATCCTGGTTGTTTCCCCAGCCCTGGGTCCTTGGGATGTTTGTGGACTGTTCTGGCACCCTCACTAACCCCCCAGGACATGTCTGAGGATACATTTTAAAAGTGCCTGCCACCTGGCTGCTATGAAAGGGTCACTACTTAGCAGTGTCTGGTGTCATCAGGTCTGCCTTGTGTCCCATCCTCTCTCAACTTCCTCTCTCCCCACTGTTCCCCAGTCAAGCCCTTAGAGTTCTCGAATGTACCTTGATCTTTCCTGCATGAGGGCCTAGCAGGAGTTGCCTGGCCAGCTTGGGATCGCCTTCCTCCTCAGGAGCTGACTGCCAAACCTCGTGGAACTGCTCCCACACATTTTAATGGCACGTTCTACCGTCCCCTAGGCAGCGGGTCCTTTCCATCAGCTTCTCTGTCTTCCCGAGCTGGGTGTGGCATGCTGGGCTCACAGCAGGGCAGCCATTCCTACAGGTGGTGAGTGGGAAAGGAAGCAGGCTGGCCAGCTCCTGTGTCCTTTACATTCGATTTCATTCTGGGAAAATAGGTCATGTCAGAACACCTCACTTTACATTTTAGGACTTAATTTCTTGAATGCACTTAAGGGGGTACCTGCACATAGTATCGAAGTGACTGCTATGAAACCCATCTGTTGAGTGGCAGGCGTCCTTGCTCGATTTTGTCTCTGCTTACCTGGCCTCCTTTCCCTTCAGGAGTTTTCCTTCTTTTTTGGGGGGGTCCCCTCTGCCATGTTGAGACACCTCCCTATGAGTTCCCGTGACCCCCTGAGCTCACGTCTCACTAGGCTGTAGTGTTCGTCTGTTCCAGTCCCGGGGTGGGTGGGCTCCGTATCCTTGGTGCCCAGGAAACAGTGGTGACCAGCAGACATTTCTTAAATGAAGTTTGCATGAATCATACCTTGGGTTCCTAAATGAGGCAGAGAAAATACATTTTCTGTACCTTGCACTCCTGGTCCTAGGAGCCAGAGCCCCAGCACCGCAGCCTCTGCCCGCAGCATCGCATTGAACCATGATCAGGGCTCCATGCTCCAGTTCCCCAGCAGCTGCAGAGAACTGCTAGGCTGACAATTGAAACCCAGTTAGAGTCTGACCGCTCGTGCCCATCACTGTTTACTGACCAGGACTTGTTAAGTTTATGTGTCATCTTTGCATTAATTTGGCAAAATTCAGGAACCGCATTGGTTCTGAAAAATCAGAGCACACGAGCTCTATTTTCAGTCTTCCTTTTCGGTCCGGATTCCTCTCTCGTCGTTGGAAGCACCCGGACCGTATCTCGTTCTCCATGCCTCTTCTCACTCTGCCTGTTTCGCTCTCCTTAGATGTTGAATCATATTTTTGGAATGAAATAGTCATAGACTTTTTGGATCATGAGCTGTTTTACTATTTAATTTAGCATAAGAACGGAATGATAAAATTAGATGCAAGAGGCCTCTGTGTGTCATCCGTTAACATGCTCTACTTTGGGTAACACATTAAATCCCTAGCTCGCTGTGAAC
Source organism: Solenodon paradoxus (assembly GCA_004363575.1). Classification (NCBI taxonomy): domain Eukaryota; kingdom Metazoa; phylum Chordata; class Mammalia; order Eulipotyphla; family Solenodontidae; genus Solenodon; species Solenodon paradoxus. The sequence goes on along the minus strand of RJWH01002611.1, from coordinate 48,426 downwards.
CATCTTTGTTGAGATGAATGGCCTTTAGTCCGTGTGAAAAGTTTGAGAAACTCATCTCTCCCTCGCAGGGGGCCCAACAAAGTCTTTCCTGACAATTAAACTTTTTCCTTTTCTTAATTTCACTCCATTGCTCCCAATTATGGCCCCTGTAATTAGTGTGCTAATTACACCCCCTGCCTAATTTCTCTCTCTCCTTGACGTTCACCCTTTATGTATTTTTAGCTGCTTTCCTTATTCGCTCCTTAATTTCCTGCTGCCTTTGCCCATGGTGGTTCATGGCTCAGGCCTTCAAGGGGGAGAGAGCCTTCCCCAGAATGCCTGAACTAGTCACCTGGCCATTTTTGTCTCAGGAAAGTTTTAGCTCCGGAAGAGAAATGGGAGAGCTGAGGACAGCCGTCCTTCCATAGTGGGGGGCGGTCGTGGGGCATTGGCGCCATCTCAGCCCTGAACACGTGATCTAGATTCCAGCCGCACTGCAGGCTGGAGAGCCTGGCTTGGACGCCAGAGCATCCCCCTCTTTATATGCTCAGAAAAGTAGTGGTTTGAGATCTTCTCATTTTGCCGCTGAGTTTGTCAAGCCAGTTCTGTGATCTCTCTCTCCTCCTCTCTCTCTCTCCCTCTCTCTCTCCCTCTCCCTCCCTCCCTCCCTCTCTCTCTCTCTCTCTCTCTCTCTCTCTCTCTCTCTCTCTCTCTCTCTCTCCCTCCCTCCTTCCCTCCCTCTCTCTCTCTCCCTCCGTCCCTCTCCCTCCCTCCCTCCCTATTTTGTTTTATCCCTGCACAGAGTGTTTCATGTCTCTTCCAGAACTTAGGAATGTGTGTCAACTGTACCCTGAAGGACTAGAACTTGGAACCCCAGAGGCTTTAAAAAGGAAAACCAAGATTAATCAGTCACCTGGCCTTTTTTTTTGCCCCCTAAGCCCACATTTTAACTTAAGCTTCCTTTCACAAGAAGCATTTTAAAAGTTCAACATTTTTCAGCAACTTGAAAATATTCTAGCACAGCTTCCTTCATATCTCCTTCTGGGGCATGTCTCCTTTCTCTGTAGTCATACTGCCCAGATCTCATCCCGAGAGCTTACTCTGCTATGCCAGGAACTTCTAGCCTGTCTTCCCAATGCTGCAGTTTCTCCCTCCCAGCACCCAGGCTTCCAGAGCCCTGCTGCAGCCACCCTGCTTTGCCCTTCTAGAACCCGAGCTTGAGTCCTCACGTTTCTGTTGCTGCCTTACACAGATCCCTCTTCTGCAGGGAGAAAGCAGAACCATTTTTCCTTCATCAGGCACCTCTCAACCTTGACTTCCATGAACCGACACTGAGCCCCGAGTTGTCACCGTGCCCTGGGCTATAGAGATGCACAGAGTGGGCCTGTCTTGGGTTGCACGTGTCAGCGGGGGAGACAGTGGTGAATGATTATTTCCAGTGACGCGTTGGAGCCTGTGGTGGGGGTGCAGGGACTCCTGAGTGGGAAGTTTCCCACAGGAAGGCAGGGGCCTTGATAAAATGCTCTCAATTCTCTGCATTTCTGTGTCCCAGCCACAGTCAGTCCCACTTTGGTCTCCACTCCTGCTCCCTCTTCATGGTCATCTGTCCTGGAACAGGGGACCTTTCAGTGGAAAAGAACATCTGTCTTTCTTGACATCCTTGGGTGTGGAGAGGAGAAGAGTAAATGTTCCAGGCCAAGCATGTTGTCGAGGGCTGTGAGTGTCGTAAAGGAGGAAGTTGTAAGAGTGTGACTTCTTTATGTTTATAAAGCGAACAAATGACTCAGATCTATTGTGCACATTCACAGGGGCTGCCCTGAGCTGCTCCTGATTCTGAAGTCATGTGTCTTCCTCCACTTGTGAGAAAGGCAATACGGAGGGTGAAAGGTGGAGGAGGGCCCAGGGACGAAGGAAGGCTCAGATACAAGGACTTGGATCAGGGTACGTCATCGGCGTGCCATTCCTTGGACCCCTAATAACTGTTGAGCTCAATTTTTTGGTATTGAAGTCCCTTGTCCTTTTACTCTCCCTCTAGGATTTTTAGGTTTTTTGTAAAAGGAAAGGTGCAGATGAGTACGCAGACAAGAAGAGAGAGGAGAAAGAAGCACTTTAGTTTGTTTTCAGTTAGTTGTTGACACTGGTTGTGGCCTGCGCTCCTTTGGAGGCAGCTGACCAAACCACTGCTCCACCAGGGCATGCCAAGGCAGGCGTTTTAAAAGTGTGTTTTCTGTTATGCTAACTTCAGACAGGACCCTGAAAACAGAAAACCTGTGTCAGCGCCCACCGAAGTGTCCCATTCGTGGGTGGATTACTTTGGAAATTGGGGACCTGCCCTGATTGGCTGAGCTCAGTGCTGGCCGGTGACGGAGCTCTTGAGTGACTGAACTGACAGGGTTGCTAAGCCTCCCCAGAGCTGAACCCTCAGGCTCTGACCTTTTTCATTTCTTCCATATCGAATGCACTGTGGGGATTCATTTTTTGAACATAACTACTTGTATCACCATAAGGAGACTCTTTAAATACATCAGAGCACATCTTGATGCTCTTTATCAAATGCAGGTCAAAAGGAAAGATAAGCGTCCGAATACCAAGTTCCCCAGGCTTTTGTGGCTGTCCTGCTGTAAGTCCTGCGAAGTCACACACTGGATTCAGCTCAGGGCAGTAGGGAAGGTGAGGGTCAATGATAGACAGAGTGGGCGGGGTGGAGGGGACACTGACCCATGTGAGCAGGTCTGCAGGCACGGCAGCTGCCCTTAGTGACACAGGTGCCACCTCGACTCACTGTCCTGGGATTGTCCTGGGTTAGTGGCATTGCCTCAGCATCCCCTCAATTTGAAATTCTGTCTCAGTTTCAGTCCCAGTTTGCTAAAAGTTAGTTTGGGCAAACACATACCCAAATTGCCAGCAAGAGGAGCCAGTTTTCCTAACAGGAGAGGGGCTGCTGCACACACACACACACACACACACACACACACACACACACACACACACACACTCTGCCGGTGCCTGGTGGTGCTCCAGTTGTTCCCAGTTTCAATTCCAAAAGTGATGCTAAGTCTATACTTAACCCTTCAGTGCACTTTAGCCCCAAATGGACATGTCCCGGCACTCATCAGAATTGAAGTGCATCATTTATTTTGAGAAGATTTACAGAGTTCCCCAGCTTAGGATTTTTCAAAGTTGATGACCTTGCATGCTGTGAAGGTGATGCGCACCCAGTGGAAACTGCGCTTCATGGTAATTGTTACTTTCAGCTCAGTCTTCAACAAGTAGCACGAGATTTTCAGCGCTCTCTTACAAAACAGGCTTTGTGGTAGATGATTTGCCCAAATGTAGGCTGATCTAAGTGTTCTGAGCATGTTTAAGGAGGCGAGGCTGTGATATTTGCTAAGCTTGATGTAGTAAATGCGTTTTTCACTTTAATGGTGTTTTCAGCTTCGGAAGGGTTGGTCAGGATGTGACCCTCTTGTAGTGGAAGCATTTCTGTGTGCTATCAGGGCTGGCATTGTTCTGTTGTCTTGCATGCGATTATTGTCTAGTTTGTCTTGAACTCTAAAATGGGGGAAATGGAAGAGAAGATCTGTCAATTAAATTGTGATGTATAGGCGGGTGGATAAGTGTAGTATCAGGAATTGAAATGGTATTGTAGCCCCTATGTTACCTAAAATTGAAACGCTGCAGTTTTAAAGTTGAGCAATTATAGATTTGAAAGTTCCTTTTTAATATTATGATCTCTGGACTTGATGTTGTAATTTGTTTCCGTTTGACAAAGAGACTAAGCAAATCCATCTGTCCCTATTGCCGTTTGACCTGCCTACCTCATCAATATTATTACTTGATCTTAGAAGAATCCTACATATAAAGACATGCAAGCTAAGTAGTCATTTTTCAAATATAATGAGAGGTTTTCTTCATCCCTCTACCAGCACTTCACATATGTAGGTGTTAGGTCCCCTGGACACGGTGGACTAGAATACTTCATTTTATTCTTTCAGTCTTTTTTCTAAATACCACTTTCTCACCTCATGTAATAACATACGCAGTGTCTGATGTAAAGATAGTTCACAGCAGATCGTGTGAGTGATGATGCCCCAGTTCACTGAAGTCCTCGTCGTCAGGTACGTAGATTTCCCATGTTTCTCTAGTGCACATTCTGCTGAAGACACGCTCTGGTGGCTCAGGCACTAAGCCAGCAGCTGGGGTGTCGACCATCTAAAGTCTAAGGACCCTGCTTCACACCTGTGGAGCCGAAAAGAAAATAAATACATGTGTTTCCTCCTCCTCTTCCTTCCTTCCTTAGTTAAGAATGCCCTGTCTTCTCTCCCTCTTAAAGAAAGAAAGAAAACTATTGAACTTGAATGCACTCCAGGTGTGTTCTACCCTACCTGGGTAAAATTAACATATTTTGATAACTACTATTATACTTTCCTGTGGATATAGGTTTGGGGATTTTTTTTTTTTTTCCAAAGAAGTCATTTTATTGACTCACCATCGTATCAGTTCAAGTGTGCGTTATTTTAAATCAGCATCTACGTGCTCCGTTGTCATTAAAAGTCTAATACTGCCCATCACCAGACTGCCGATCCCTGTTCTCTGAGCTATAGATGGTTTGGAGCATGGGGATAGAGTCAGAAATGATCTAAAGACATAGTGTGGGATCATTTATTTCTGACAACTTCATCAGTCATGTGATCTTGCTTTTGGAGGTTTTTTCTTGCAGATGTGTAACAATGCAGAGTTGCATGTTACATCGCAGCGTTGTACTATGACTCCCTTTCTAGAAAGTTTGTAATTAGGTCAAAGGCCAGGTTGTCTATTCTAAAATATGTGTCTTCCAGTCTTCTTCCCTGTTTTCTTTTTACTATCACGGTCCACTTACATGCACCAGTATTCAAAGCAGTCTCATTTCAGCAACCATATTTTCAGTGCACATTGATTGCAGCTTCTCGCAGATTGCCCGGCTTACTGAGAATATGAAAATAAATAAGGCAGTTCCTTCCCTTAAGGGATTCTCGGTCTGGTGGAGGAGAGAGAGAAATAAACAAATGATTATAGCATGTGCAAAGGATACCCTGCAAGCCGCAGGAGGAATCACCTCTGCCCTGGGACTTCACAGAGATTATCCTGAATTGAGTCTGGAAGAAGGGTGGTCAGAAAGTGCTAGGTGAGGGGCTAGCCACAGTGCAGAGTCTCATGGCAAGTGTGGGCAAACTGTAGTTAGTGTGGGCTGGATGCAGGGGATGGGCTGAGGTGGGTATGGTAGGAGACAGTGATATTCTAGGCCAGCCATTGAAAATAGTTGCCGTGCTTAGGAGGCCATGGTTTTTGAAAGATGGGGTGTGAAAACAGACCGAGGGGAGACTGAGGCAGAGCGATGAATCAAGAACCTTTGGCAAGATTCTAAATAGGAAATGGGGACTTGAATTAGGCCAGCACAGTGAGACTGAAGATCACGTAAAGATCACTGGAGAAGGGAGACGAATAAGTTGCGTGTGCTATCAGGATACCTGGATGGGTGGTATTAGCAGTCCTCTAAAATAGGAAAATATAAGATGAGCCCAAATTGGATTTCTCTTCTTTGATCTTGCTTGCTACATACTTTACTGTGAATATAAATAGTTGAGAGCTGTAGACCTTCTCAGTGCCAACTAGTGCGTTTTTCTAACGTGTGGTTTTCTAGTTACTTGCTGAGAACAAAGAAATAAAAATGCGTGTATCAGGGTTCCTGTTTTTGCTTGGTAACCACCAAACCTTCTCCTTTGAGAAATATTCATGCAGGTACTAAATTTGAAGATATTTTCAGTATTTGTTGCCTTGAAATGGATATTGTATGATCAGATCTCAACTGGTTGGTTTTGTACTAGGTTTTGAATGTTAAAATCCTTGTTTTGATATGACATATTTTTTTGGTCTTGTGTTCACAGTGCTACATTCATTTTTGAATATTGGCATGGTGTCTCATATTTTGACACTAAGTAAGTGGAGACACTGCATGATGTCAGTTGAGGACAAGGGACATGTCTAAAACAGCAGTAGATAAACTAGCGTATGAGAATGTGAAAGGTGGCATCTTAAATGTCAGCTCCTTTGGAGGAGATAATCTGAACTCTTCATTCAGTTGACTTTCAGCGTCTTCAGAAGAGCCATAGAAGTGGAAGCAGGGAGCCAGTTGGAGATGTTGACATCTTTCTGTCCTGTGTCAGCAGCCACGCCAGCAGCAGGGCCACCGTTGGCCTCACTCTGCCCTGGGCCATGGAAGGGCTCCTCCCACTCAGAATCCTCGCCTTTTCTTTTGGGGCGATTCCATAACACATCATTTTTATTTCCTTGAGCATATAGAGTGTAGGTGCCTAAGAAATGCTAGCTCTGGGGGAGTTCTGGGTAATATTAGTAATAATCGTAACAATGTTTCTTGATCACTTGTTACTTGGCCGGCACCATTCTCAGAACTTTTCATAGACGAATTCTTGTACTCCCCATACAGCTCTATAAAGCAGGCACAATTATTAATTCCGTTTTACAGCTGAGAAGCTGAAATAAAGGAAGAGTGAGTGGCCCAAGAATATCCAGCTAATAAAGTGGTAGAATGGGGATTCAGGCCAAGACCGCTGTTTCCAGGGCCTGGTTCCTAAGTACTGTCATCCTCACTGTCTCAATGTCTTTCCCTCTTATCACACCTCCCTGGAGAGCCCAGTGGAGTCATCTCTCTCTCCAGGAAGTTCACCTTGATTCTTCACCCCATCTCTAGACATCCTCCAGGTTACTTTTGTACTTTGTACAAAACATGCATGTTGTTCCACTTGTGTCATGGAATCTAAGCTTCAGTGTCTGTCTCTCCTACCAGACTCCATCTTTGTCCTCTTTCTACTCATGCCTGCCTTGTATGTAGTGTTAGCATGGAATAGGTATTCAACAAATGCATCTCGAGTTGCCTTGACTTGAACACAGCGCTTGTCCTGAAAGAGCTTTCAATCTGCCTGGAAAAGAAGTTCCCGCCACATGAGACAATTGAATAATGAAGTTTAAACTAAAAGAATATGGTGTGAGAAGTTTGAATGAAATCCCAGAATGGGTAAATCTGTAGAAACTAGGTACCTGATTGCCTAAATTGTAGAGGGTTTGATGGGTGCACCCTAGTGGCCTAGTGGTCTAGTGCACCCTTGGAGCCGTCCCACAGACATCCCAAGGTCCCGGGTTCCAGACCCAGGAAGTGGGGAGCAACCAATGTGAGCAATTAAACAAAAATAAAATGCTTCTTCTCCCTCTCTTTCCCTGCCTGTTTGTCTACTCACCTTCACTCCTGCCTGCACCTTTCCTGTAAAAAGAGAAATGTAGGGAGTTTGAAGGAACCAGTAGTGGCTGCTCATGGGTTTGGAGCCTTTTTAACAGGGAAAATGTTCTCAAATTAGATTGTGGACACGGCTGCACAATCTTGCAAATGTCGGTTTAAAATGCATTGGGCTCTTTTACTGGACAGATGCGATAGTACATGATTAAATCTTGAAAATTTTGACGAAAGTAACGTCTGAAAATTTCTGGCTGGTTAAAATAAAAGTGTGGTACAGCCACCAAGGAGTTGATGAGATTTCAAAGAAGGGAGATTGGCTGTAGGGTTTCTGTGGCATTGGATTGAGTTGGATTAGATCGAGGTAGCGTGTCCTTGTACATGGATTGAGTGCGGACTGTGGAAAAGAGAAGAAGGAAGAAGGCTTGATCAGCGTGCTGATCTGCAGTGGCTATGAGTGAAGCGCTCACATTTAAGGGGGCAGCACAGTCGTATCAAAAATGTAGATGAAAGATGCCCCTCGTCATGAATGCATACTAGCTCCTCAAGGAAACTCAAGGACGACTGTTGTCGCCTGGGCCTTCCTTCTACAGTATCTCACGTGACCCTCATACGACACTGCAGCGAGCACATCTGTCCTGTGGAACTGAGCTCCCTGCTGCCTGAGGCAAGCTGTGTTTTTCACTAACACCAAGCATAGTGCCTGGGATAATGCAAGAGTCTATGGCCTTGATTATAGTAATAATTATTCTGTATATATATATTTGATGAATTATTGGATCTTGATGTTCTAGCTATTACTCTGATTGAATTTTCTTAACTCAATCTGTTGTATCAAATAGTTCATGAAAAATTGTTACAGTTTTCATGCTGTGACGGTTGTGACATCTGGGGTATCTTTCATTCCGTAGGCTCTTTCTGGGCATCATCTACATCGTGATTCTTCAAAAGCTGTTCAGACACATGTCAGTCAGTACCAGAAAGTACTGGAAACTAGGATCCAGTTCCCTCAGTGGGAACTTGGCCCAGTCAATCAGCTAGCATTCGGGACAGGGACAGGCCACTCGTTCCCAGGAGAAACTGAAATAGAAAGTTTCACACCCAGCAGTACCATAGAGAGCCTCAAAGTCACACACACTGTTCTGAATTCCAGACTAAAGCCAGGGAGGCTGCTGACATCTCTTCTTCCACGTAGACAAGCAAACAAAACATCTTTTTTTGTTTGTCAAGTAGTTTCTTCAGATGCTAGTAACTTTCAAGAGGAAAGTGCTTTTAGAAAAACGTTCAGGCTTCATTGAAAAAGCACATAGCAATCAACTTTTATTCCCAGCTGGCAGAAAACCATCAAACTGGTAGCCAGTTGGAGATGCCTGAAGTCAGACAAGTGACTAATGCTTGGGCTGTGTGTGGCCAGTCCCAAATGTATTTTCTGACCACAAGACCATGTCTGAGTTCTCCTTTGTAATTACCACAGGGCCTACTGTAATTGTCAAACTGATATTTACTTCCTGCCTTTGACATGTAATTTAGGGTCGAAGGCTGCACCCCAAGCGAGGGTGAGGTTCTCTCTGTTACTCGCCTGAAACCTTACAAAATCACCATGTGCGGGTGTGTGTGTGAGTGTGGGTCTCACCGTGTCTGCTACATGTGTCTGTGAAAAGATGCCCACTCTGCCTGGTCGAAGGGAACCCTTCACCGATCACCCAGCACTGCATGCCAGGACACCTGGAAAGGACAAACGTCAGCTGGGAGACCTCAGAGCCCCTGCTGCCCTGGAAGGGGACAAGGGAGTGGGAGGGAGGAAGGAGGGAGACAAGACAAGAAAGCAGTGTCCAGACAGGTGCTCTGCAGGGAAGCACAGCCGCGTCCGGTGACAGACAGCGCCTGGGGCCTTGGTTAGCGTGCGGTATCGCAGGCCTCTCCAGAGAGCCGACCTTTAAAACTGACGGTTTAAAATGACTGGATGGAGTAGGACAGACAGGCAGGAGGAAGAACATTCCGAGCAGGTGAGTGTAAAAGGCCCGCAGACCAGAAAAGAGTTTGGCTTGTCCCAGCGGCACACACTGAAGGCCAGTGTGCCTCTGCCTGGCGGCTGAGGGAGGCCGGCGGGCCCTGGCTGTGTCACCGCTGTCCCGGGCATGTGGGGGCAGCAGGGACGCTAGTTAGAAGCAACTGCAGCGGTCGGGGCAGGAGGCCAGAGTGGTTTGGCTTAAGTTGTCGTAGAAAACAGGAGAAGGGAATAGATTTGTAATACAGTTTAGAACCAACCCCTTGAACTTGGCAGTGGCTTCTGTGTGAGGAACGAGGGAGAGAAAGAAGGACTCCAGAGGCGTTGGCTGCAGCAGCTGGGCAGTGAGGGTGGAAGGCAGAACGGCTTCGGGCTTCATCAACAGTCCTCAGTAACCGGGAATCCTGGGCTCTAAATGCCCCTACCACCCCTAACTTCTTATCACTGGGGAATATTTGTAGACTTCTGGACACTTTGATGGTTCACTTAATTACTAGTTCAAGCATTTCCAGAGTTTCCCCGTACTTTTAGTCTTCAAATTATGACATTTTTAAAAAAGTCACATTCTAGGGTGTGCCCTTGTGTCTCAGTTAGCTGAGATGCTGGTGTGTACACAAGGGCCAGAGTTCGAGACCCGGGGCCAGGGAAAAGACCAGGGCCAAGGAAAATACCGGGACCAGGGAAAAGAATACACAACTAATTAGATCAAGATGCTTCCTCCTCCCTTCCCTCCCTTCTTCCCTCCCTCCCTCCTCCTCCTTCCCTCTCTCCCCCTCTTCTTTCCCTTCCTCTCTTCTTTCTCTTCCTTCCTTCTTAAAAAAAAAAGAAAGAAAGAAAGAAAAATCACATTCTAATTATTAACTCATACACCGGTGTATCCCTTGTGGGTGCTCTGTAAATATTTTTGTGTTTGTATATCTTGCAGAATAATCACCATCACATGTCTAGTTAGCATCCATCACCATCTCCATACACTCTGCAAATTTCATTTCCTTATGATGAGAACTTCTAAGATCTTAACCACTTTCAAATAAGCAGTAGGAATAATATAGTGCTACTAACTGTACTCCCTGCTACGCTCTACGTTCCCTCCCCAGGGCTTGTTTGTGATCAGCATTCGTACCATTCAACCCCCTTCAGCCGCTGTACCCAGCCCTGTCCAGTCTTCCTGGAAGGTGTGGATCTGAGCTCTGAGCTCTGTCTCTCTGACGAGTAGCTGACAGCTGTCCTGCTTCTAACAGCGTGCCTTGTGCATGGAAATGGAAAACAATAGGACTGATTTTTTGTTTATTGTGACATCTTTAATAGCAAACTGATTTCACTCATTTATTCTAATGCTGGTGTTTCTTACTTTCATCTTAAAATGTTGTGTGGGTTTCATTTTTCTTGTGTCTGCTATGAGAATAACAATAGTTATTTCTCCTAGATACTTTGTAGAAAAATTATACACACACACATATGCTTAGTAGAATAGTTGTTAGTAGCCTTCAGTAAGCTTGAGTTGTTATTACTAATAAAAGAATAATGTGGAGGTAGGAGCAGTGGTTTTCACATACAAATGAACCAGGCCAACAAAATAGAACCATATGTTTATTTACTAAATCCCTGTACGATTTTGGACAGAACCTATAATGTCTTTGGCTCTGATTTTTCAGGGTAAATGAGAAGACTGGGAAAGATAATTATTTTTCAAACTTCTGTGATTCTAGTAAAGATCTCTCTTTTTCTCTCCAATCTTCCGCTTACCAAGCTTATCAACAAGTTTTGTCTTGGGAGTAACTAAGTTGAGTATAAGTGATATTTACTTCCAGATGTGACCTTTTGCTCTCACATCGTAGAATCCCAATGTGACTCTCACTTTCTATAAATACAGATTTAGGGTGAGAAAATGTTCTCTCTCAAGAGGAGTTCAACCCCTAAGAATCTCCTCTTGTGGACTCTTGGTTCGTGTTACTTGCTGTAGGCTTTTTCCTCAGCCTCTCTCTTCTTACCTCCTCCTTTTGTGATCTCTGATCTTCACAGCCATTTAAGAGTTGTTAGTTCCCTACTCTGCCTTCCTAGTGGTTGGCATTATATTCCAGTTGTGCTTTCTTGCTTCCTCTACCTTTTGAAATTTAAAAATAGGAAGGGGAAAAAAAAAAAAAACCCCAAGCACAGCCTTTCACATTAGCTGAACTCTTATTCCTCTGACAGATATTCTGCTGAGTTCCACAGTAGAGCATATATAGTCCAAAATCTGCCATCAGTTCAGAATAAGCCCTTAAAGAAATAGGTGAAGGCAATTTAACTTTGACAAATACATGATTAGAAATGGGTAGAGCAGCCTGCTGGAGGTGGCTTTGGAAAGTGAATCAAAGAGAGAGCATGGTTTCAGCACTGTTTGGACTTTCCCCTGCCTATCCACCCTCCCGAGCCATTGGAGGGGATCCCTGGGTTGATAAAAGGACTCTCTGAGGCATTTGACTCTTGTACGCCGAATACCAGGCAGGTCCTGGGAAGCACAAAACCTTTCATACATCTGAGGAATATTATTTCAGGGATCCCCGCCCCACATCACGGGAAACATCCCAAACAGTGGCGACCTCAACGGTAAAAATAGCTGCCTATCTGACAGCATTTTTTGGAAACATTTTTAGTTTTGCTTTGGAAATAGATTGACTGCCAACACGTGATTGAACTCCTAGTTGCCTGTTAATTTCTCACCACATCTCTGCCTACTTGGGAATTATTAAGATGAAGTTAAAACCTAAATCCAGCCTATATGTTGCTTCCAAATGAAGTATTTTTGATGACCAAGCCAGCAAGTTGTGAAGTTAATCGAACGTAGCCTTTTGTGGGCCCTCAGCATTTTTTCATTTTAATTGTGTAGTTATTCATTTTGAAGCCAATGTCTGATGTCAAGGTCTCAGACATTTTTATAGGCCCTTGAAAAGCTGGAAGGCCCCGGGCACTGGACCTGGATGGCCATGGACTTGACATGCTGTGCCTGGGAAGACCAGAGCTGGTGGGGGCTGGGGAAAAGTGAATCTTTGACAAACACCGAAAAAGAAAACAAGAGTAATTGGGACCAGAATCCCTGGATTCCAGCTATTAGTTCACCAGATGCTCTCTGTATTATTTTACCCAAATGAAGGAATGAAGGAAAGGGAGAAGAGTATTATATGGGACAGATGGAAGGAAGGGCTTGTGCCATTAACACTGGAGTTTAAAAAGCTATTGATTTTTTTTTTCCTGCAAAATGGAGAGGCTCTCTTCTCCAGAAAGGCTTTTATGACATAAACCTGACACTCACTGTCCTATTGAAAAGTCATCTGTCACCAGTCTTCCCTCGTGAGAGACAAGTGTGAGCTGATAGAAAAGACATAGGTTTCAGCTCAAATAGGCTGTATCCAAGCCAGTCAAGTTCTCTAAGTGTGGACCACAGAGTACCCTTGCGGGCCCCTGGCAGTCAAAGTCCCCTTGAGGTCAAAACTGTCTTCATAATAATTCGAAGATGTCATTTGCCTTTTCACTCTTATTCTTTTCATGAGTGAATTTTTCCAGAGGTCACATGATATCACAACAGGTTGTGTGCATTCATTCACAGATAGCAACGTTTAGCCATCTTTTATTAAGCCAAACATTCAAGATAATTTCAAAAGTGTAAAAGACTACTGTGCTTATCACTAACGTTTTATGTTGTTCTGGAAGATATAATTACTTTCAATTTTTTAAATGTCATTAATATCAACATATCATGGGTTGCTAAAGGGTTAGTTAATAAATTCATATTTTTAAGTTCCTCAGTCTTAACATCTAATGGCAAATATTGATAAATATAAGCCACATCTAAAAAGTTCTTTGGTAGTGTATCTGGTGGCTCAGATACTAAGCTGGCGACTGGGGTACAGACCGTGTATGAAAAACCCAAAAACCCGGATTTGAGACCCAGGACCAGGCAAACAATACAAACTAGATCAAACAAACAAATAGAAGTGCTTCCTTCTTCCCTTCCTTCTTTCCCGCCTTCACAATGCTTTTTTCTCTTTTTCTTCAAAGCTATTTGGAGTCTTCAATATTATCTAAAAGAATAAAAGGATCCTAAGACTCAACACTTTAAAAAACCCTGCACTACATCGTGTATGCTCTAATTACCATATTGAATGTTTCCTTATGTCAGAAGCTATACCCAGCGCACTCTTGTCTCTTTATTCTTCAGAACAAAGCTGTAAAGAATAGGCTTTTAAAAAAGACTTGGCTGGCCCCACACTGGAAGTGAGAGGGGCAGCCATGCCCTCTGATTCCAGAGCCGCACTCGTGATCACTGGCCCGCACTGCCACACTGCTTCAGTCTTCTCATGCTGAAGACGTTCTTTTACTGCTCTATGGGAGCGTCCTACTGATCCTACAGGATTCTTTCAAGGGCAGAAATGTCACTATGCACCAAAGTGTTAGCATAGCAACTGACACCCAACAAGACCCGAGAAACTTGTTTGCCTCCTTCCTTCCATTCCTGCCTGTTCTTGGCATAATGTTAGGATGAGGAGACTCACAACTCTTTTTTCCCTCTAGATGGCCTTCAGTCAGAATGGGAAGCTGATGGAACAGACGGAGTTGATGAAGACATGATTGTGACCCAAAGTCAGACCAACTTCATCTGCCCCATTACACAGGTACTCTTCCCTCCTCCTTCCCTGCCAGCAAAAGCCATGCACTGCACCAGGAGGAGGATTCCTGCTTGCATTCTGGTTCACCTCCAGAGTTGAGGAGAAACGAAAGAAAGGTAATGAAAGTGTTTACATGGTTGATTCTGGGGCTGGAATTTCCCAGCCAGTCATGCCCTTGAAGATCTGGAAATAAATTCACAGTCCACAGGCCAAGTGCCATTGGTGACACTGGTCGGCCTGCCTGTCTTCTGCAGTGACCCACCCCTAGTAATTATCAGAAACCATGACATGGGAAGGTTAAACATAGGAAAAAGCAGTACCGAATAGCTGGTGACTTTGAGAAGTTACTGGAAGTTGATTCTTATCATTCCTGAAAGCCTAATGTCTCCTTGATTGCAGTTGGAAATGAAGAAGCCAGTGAAAAATAAAGTGTGTGGCCACACCTATGAAGAGGAAGCCATTGTCCCCATGATTCAGTCCAAGCACAAGCGGAGGAAAAAGACCTGGTGAGTGGATGCCGCAAGGGAAGTGGAGCTGCAGTCTGTCCGAGGTGGTGTGTCTGTGCCAGAGGAAAAGATACTTAAGCATCTCCCCTAAAGTACATTCACCTCCCAAATAGTGTAAACATGGAAGCTGGCTTTCTGGAAAAACAATACACAGGGAAAGATTAGTCATCTCTTCAGGAAGAAGCTGAAGGGCATCACCACACCTTCAAAACCGGAGGAAAAAAGGAATTGTGTTGAATTCTAGTAATGAGTTAACTGATTTTTATGAATTTGTACTATGGCCTGGAAAAAAAAAGAGAGAGAGAACTGTGATACTGAGAGGTTTTTTCCCTCCTTTCTTTTTATACCCTTGCTTGGACAAAAAGGAATGATTTAAAAATAAGAAAAAAAATTGCTCTCTGTGATGTCAGTAATTTGTTTTAAAAATTAAGTCAGTATTCTAAGAATTTGCATCCAGTGATCTTGAAGATCAAGAATTAATTGTCAGAAAGTCTTTCATATCTTTAATTCCTTGAATCACTTCCTAAAAGCTTTAAGTAAATTCATGGATAATTGATGAATGAGATTTAAAAAAAAAAAAAAAATGAGACATTCTGGAAAATCTTTTCCTCCCTCCTTGCCCTCAGGGCTGTGGAAGACTGAGTTACCTGGACTGACTTTGACTGGCTTGCCCTTTCTCTTATCATAGATTTGTTGAAGGAATGGAATGGCAGGTGTGACCAGTTCTCAATGGACTTGTGATAACAGTCCCTTTGATGTGTGGTTAGTTTCCCCATTGCACAGAAATTTGCTGGTCCAGACCTGAAATTGGAATTCTCCTCTTTCGGCAGCTGGGTGTGGACTTAGAGATAGGGCGTTTGAAACTGTAGGTATCTTGATGGTCTCACAGTCCAGTAACTGACCCTCTTCATTCTCAAGAGATTCTAAAACTGAGATTTTTGAGTGCCTTTTCATGTGTTTTGAGTTTCTAACTTAGAACTGAGCTATCACGTTTCCCTAGGGAACCTCCCCTTTTCCCCTGTGAATATCATTTTCTTTGTTTCTGGACTTGAAGCCTTCCAATAACTTTTGTCTTTGTAAAACAAAGATATAATTCATCAGCATAATTGCCAAGAATAGGAAATCCCAGATAGTTTCACAGCTCTGCTGTCTTAAAGCTTGTGATAGTCTCCAGAAATCAGATCTGAAAAGGGCAGGGACTGATACAAAGCACATTCTCCCAAGCATCAGCATGGGTGTGAGGGACCTCTGAGACATCCACATTTAAATTGATTTTCTTTATTGCATACTTTGACATTTTACTGTCCTTTGCCTTTTCTGAGTTATGCATGATATTTCAAAGTACTTGAATAACATTTGTCATTTCGAAAAGTGGGTTGGTTGGTTTTTCTGTCATACTTCTATAACTTAGGTACAGATTCTGTGAACTCTGTATTCTCCTACATAGTAACAATCAAGTCCAAGTGGAAGAAGGCCAGGAATTTGCAGAGAAGGTAGTATTCTCACTGGGGCCTGAAAAATGAGAAGCATTTCATAGAGGGGTGAAGAAGTCTTTCTAACCAAGAGGCTCAACCAATTCAGAGCCTGTTCTAGTTGATGGATGGTAGATATAGTTGCAGTTTATTGTATGGTAGGCGGAGAATAAAAGGATGCATTGAACAGTAACAATAGGAGAATGGTGTAAAGATTGATTATAAAGGGTGCTGAGCCAGGTCATCATTTTCTGAGTTTCCTTGTCTAGAGATCAGTCTAATCCTTGTAATTGCTCATTGGTATGTTTGAAATTTGAATACAGTATATGTGAGATACTTAAAGGACCTCTGGCTCATGGTAAGACTGGGCACATATTCTTCTATCATCATCATTATTGCCACCATTATTCTATGGACATGAGAGAACATTGTAGTTTTGAGGGTGTCAGGCAAGACAACTGGACTTTCAAGTGACTCCCATAGCTATTCAAGGGATGGATTAAAGGTGTAAAGCAAACAGGACGATTGAAATGCTTACTACAGTACATAAAGTTAAGATCATGAGCGCTTGGATTGAAGAAGAGTCCTAAGTAGAAGGGAATGCCAATGAGTGTGATGATGGAGGCTCAGTTGACAGGGTTTGGCAACTGGAAGTTGAAAGGAAGAGGAAGACAAGGGTGACTGACATTTTGCAGCTGGGTGTCTTATAGGTTGGCCATGTCATTTGTCAACAGAGGGCGTAAGAAAAGAGCCCATTGAGGAAGGTGCCATTTGGGTCATGCCAAGTTTGAAATCCCAGCAGTTCAGCCAGTATCCAGGAGATGCAAAAAAATGTAGGTCTTGAACGTCGGCGAGAGCTTCTGAGCTTGAGATGCTGGCTGTACAGTTAGGGTGCAAAGGAGTCATATCCCGCTCGTCCGCCAACACAGGCCCAGAATGGAAGTGACTGTCCACCAGGAGCCAGCACAGATGGGACCCAGGCCCGGCTCCACGCTGTAAGAGGCCAGGGCCCAGCTCGGCTCTGCTCACCCTGCTCCTCGCCCCTCCTGACACAGCCTGACAAAGGCCCTCACAGAAATGTCTTTTGCAGTCATGAAGTAGCCGGGAAAGAGTAAGAGCGAAGGGAACTGAATAGAGTGGAAGCCATGGTGGGGGTGGGCAGGATCTTGAAGACAAGGCGCAGGGACAGCAGGTTAGAATTCAGGGCCTTTTCCAAACCTGTCCAGAGCCTCCTGAGTAATCATGAAGGTGTCATTTCCCATGATGCGTGTCAAGCAGTTCTGGGTTCCATATGTCTAAAAATGCCTGTGACACATCGGGTTTGAGACAGTCAATTTTTCTTCTAGGCTGTTCTACACATACTGGAGTTCCATGGACACTGTGTCACTGGGCCCTGACTAAATTTTGTTTTCCCTGCTCAGTCTGTGGGAAGACCTTTCTCTACTGGCTTGAGTCAAAATAAAATTGTTGAGACATGAGTCCTACATAAACACGGCATGTGAAGTGATTTCTTAAAACACAGCTCTAAAGACATCAGGCTATTTATGATCTTACTGATAAATCTGCCCGTGATTTCATATTAATAAAATATTTCCAGTTGTTTCCACAGTCATTTCTTTTTTGTTGAAGAACAGGCACTATCTTTAACAAAGGTCACGATGAAGAGCTTGTAGAATAAAATTAAGTTGAATGGAAATGCCTAACTGACAGCAGACCTCTGGCATTGTGCTTGGCGTCCCTGTTTTTCCATCGACCAACAGTCTTTGACTTTCAGGGACCCTCAGTTTCCTCATCTGTAAAATGGAACTAACAACATCTCCCAGAATTTCAGAATCAAAGAAATGGTGGGAAATTCCAACCTCATTCTGGAGCAGCAAATTTCTTGGCATTGAAAGCAAAATCTCTGAGGAGAAAGCTCTTCAGGGACCTCAAAGCCCCCAACAAATAGCAGTAAGGTTAGTGAGGTCAAGACTGTTAGCTTTATTACCTCACTGCTTCTGTGACACATTATTTCAGACTTCAAAGATGTAGGATAGAGTTTAGATCCCACTCAGATTTCCTGAGGTATGTAGAGAGAGACTTACATAATTTTTAGAGTTGAAAAGCGGGACCAGTTGGAGTATCACGGGCAGCGCCATTACTGTATGTTATAGATACAAACAGACGATCACACGTGGGATCACGTGGTGGGACGCATGGAGCATCCCAGTCTTTAAAGTCGGATTTCATCTTGGTCATATTAAATTTACTGTTGATGACCATCAGCATGCTGATATTGGTGTGTATGAGGCAGTCTTATATTTTGGACAGGACAAATGAATTTTTAGCAAACTGTGATGAGAACTGGGACAGAATTTCAAACTGCCAGGATGCTGGGACCATGTTGCTAAATCGGGACAATCCCAGTCAAACTGCAGTATTTGGTCACCTTCTCCTTAGCTATTTTTAGAGCTTGTGGATTGGATAGGAATTCATGGAACCCAGGTCTAGGCACTCGTCAGCTCAGACGCTTGTATTTGGGCGCTGGGCTGAGGCCAGGGTTCCCCACAGGATCCCTAAGGCCCACTTCCCCATGCGCAGCAGACACTTTTCTGCTCGCCCCCATGCTGCAGAGGAAGCTCGTCAGTGACCTCACTTGAGGACCCAGCCTCTCCTCTCGGGCCCTTCTGTCTGACTGTGCACAGCGTGGTGCAAGAGTTTAAGACTGGGTATTGCCACACCTGTCTTGCTCACCAGGATTTCCTGGGGATTAGTGCACTAATTCTTACAGAGAGCGTTGTTGTTTCTCCAAAGGAGTTCCCTGATTCACTATCGTGTCATTCTGATCTTGTCTTTTCCTTTTTACCTTAAAAACATGCACTTGAGAAGGGGTGCAGAGCAAGCACCTCCCCCAGCTCCTGCACCAACCTCCCCCCAGGTGGCCTTCCCTGCTCCCTCCTCTGTGCTCCAGCGCTGCGGGTGCCCCCTGCACCAGCATTGTCAGCCGGGCTGGCTCTTTCACAAGCTTCTTGGGAGCAAGCAGCCAGGCACCAGAGCCACAGCTGCATGTTGTGGCATCTGGGTGAATTTCTTGACCCTGGTCACATATTGTCCCCTCCTTTCTCTCGACAACTCTGTGTGCCACCATCATCTTCACGGAGGAAGAAACTGAAGCCCAGGAATTAAGTCAGGTATCCAGAGTGTCCCAGCCAGGAGTTTGGAACCCACGCCTTTTTGTGGTGTCTGCTCTGGAGTCTGTCTTGGTGTCACCAGGCCATCTGGCTCCCCTTGGGGACCTCTTGGTTAATGACTCTGTCCCCCGGGTCTATCCCTTCAGTGAGCTTAGACCTGTGTGTGTGACGGGTCAGTCACCCTGGGCCCTGTGCCATCGAGATGAATATGCCGCCTGCTTGGCAGCTGGGGATGCGGTTAATCCTATCAGACATTCTCAGAATGCTCGCCTTTACTGACTAAAACCACTGATGTCATCAGGAAGTCCTCCCCACCTCATGCTCCACTTCCCCGTCCACAGCTTATTCACTCTCTGGTTGCCAGTGGGACATTTTCTCTGGAACAGAGAGACGGAGGCCGACAGGCAGACAGGGTGATCGGTGGGCTGACAGTCAGGGTCAGCCCGGTACCCGTCGTCCCCACAGCCTTCTTGGAGTTACATTTCCACGCACAGAAGCCCAACAGCTGACAGGCCTTTTCTGTTATCAGGAAAGTGTCTCCTTTTCATCATCTCAGCTACTCGCTTCCATGCAGAGAGTAATCATTCACTTGGAGACATCAGGGCATCGTAGCTGCTGTAAAGCATTTCTCCAGCACCTCCGTCCCTTACCCGAAGGCAAAGCCAAGTCATCAGAGTGATGCGTATCTGGGCCGGATGACCCTCATCCTTTCAGAGGATTGCCCTCTGCAACCAAGTTTTAACTCGCATACCTGACCTCCCTACCCGCTGCACAGTTCAGAATTTTCATTATAAATATCATTAACTAGCACATTTTTAATTACATTGATTAATGTCCCTTTAATGTAAATATGTCTTCATCCAGCAATGGGAGCCAAGAAAAAGTTTCTCCTTTGTGTTGAGCTGTCAGGCTTCCTACCCCTGTGCAAAGGAGAGCCCCAGGGTCAACCGCCTTCCCCCCTTCTGGTTTCTATCTTTTGTCCTGGGTTGGTTGTTTTGATCTTACAGTTGTTATTTTGGCTCCTAACAGAACTGTACTTCGTGGGGGTTGTCTTGGGTCACTGGGCCAGAGCTGTGTGTGGCAGGAACCTGTATTTGTCTTTCACAGTTGGATGCTTGGAACCTAGCACAGGCCCCATCAGAGGGGCCAGAGGAATATGTGAATGTGTGCTTCATGTGTCCAATGAATGTGGGTGCTGGGGACTCAGAGTCCTGCAGTGCATCAGAAGAAGGGTCATCCGCGAGCACGTGAGCCATAGGAGTAAAGGGGGTGAGCAGTCCTGAGCCCTGTGTTGCCGGTAACTCTGTGACCATAAGCAGGGACCCCTGCCCCCCACCTCATTTTACATCTGCAGGAACAGAACTCACGAAGATAAAGTGAGTTCCCGGGGGTCTAAAGCCCAGCAAGTAGGTGGTGGAGGTATTGAAGCCCAAGTCAGCTTCACCGTCAACATTGGGCGCTTACTTTACCCAGTGTGATTCATGCTGAGAAGAAATCAGGTGACTTCCTCCAGCCCACTGCCTGCAGCAGAGACCACATCTAAGCCCAGCCTGGCTCTAAGGTCCCCCACACGGATGACTCACTCACTGCTTGCCGCAGCCGCAGCCGCAGCCTTTCCCCCGAGTCCTCACCGGCCCACTCACTGCTCCCTGGGAACCAAGCGCACACCCTTGTGCCACTTGGGACTCCCACTTCTATCCCAGCCCAGTTTTCGGGTCTCTTCCCAGATGTAGGACGCCACCGTCGCCAGCGCTGGGGCCCCGCTCCTCCTGTCCCTGTGCATCCACGTCTGCGCCGTCAGCCAGCCCTGAGGGCCTGTCGCAGTGCTGTCCTGAAGCTGGTGGTGGCCGCACTCCTGCAGGCTGTCCCCTGTCTCCTGGGCTGTTGCAGGCCTGTCTTTCCCCTGCTTCCCCTCTGCCCTCTGTCTCCATTAAACAGCCAGGGTCCTGTTCCCTAAGAGCAAGCCAAGTCACACGCCTGACCTCGTCTCCAAACACTTCCCTCATGCGCTGAGTGGCCCGGCACCCTGACCGGGCCATGAGTCCGGGACACCTTGGCCTGTGCACGTGGGCCGCACTTGTCCTTGTTCTGCGGGTCTGCTCCACCCCGGCTAGATAGAGCCTGTGTCCTCGCTTCACAGCTCACAAAGCGACCTGAGCTTGCAGCAGACATCTCTTCGGTGACCTCGTGATGGTATTCCCACCGATAAGAGGGCGGAGGCGGCACAGCGCCCGCCTGGCTCGGGTGGCCTGGCTCCCGCCGCCAACCAGTGAGCGGTGAGCGCGCGTGGGTCCTGATGGCCAGGCGCGCCCCCTTTAGTTAAGGTCCCATTTAAACCGTTGTCCACGAGAAGTGTGTGCTGCAGACAGTAAGGTGCAAGAGTCTGACGATGACTCTCTTTCTCCCCCACAGTTGCCCCAAAATCGGCTGTAGCCACACAGATGTGCAGATGTCTGATCTCATCCAGGACGAGGCGCTCAGAAGGGCGATTGAGAACCACCGCAAGAGAACGCTTCAGCAGTCGGAGTAGGAGAGTCCCCGGCGCAGGGGCAGCCTACCTCCTCCCCAGCCATCTGTACCAGAGCCCTGCTCCCCAGAGCAGTTCAGCCGGCCGGCTGCACACACACTTTGGGGTAAAACCTGAAGCTTTTAAGTGTCACTGAAAAACTTTTTCTATGTTACAACAAAATTTCAAGCAGAGTATATTGTTTATTTTTACGCCTTCTATAATTTTCAATAAAACTTGGCTTCTCGGCAGTGTGCCCTGTCTGCTCCCCCTGCCCCCAAGCCCAGGTGTAGATTGTTCCAGCGCTGCAGGCCGGGTGGGGCAGGACCTCTGTTTCTCATCCTTAAGACTGTTTTTGATGAGTTTTAACTAAACAGCCTCTCAAGGGATCTTTGAAATGGAAACACCTAGAAACCCCAGTGGCAAGCATGTGCTCTCAGTATGGACGTGCTGATTGGTTATAAAGCAAAGCCAGCATCCTTACCTGTGTTTACTCTGCATATTTACAGTTCCAAATATGTCAGTGCTTTTATTTGCCATTCCGACTGGCACAGAATGCGCCAGTCACAGGCTTATCACAACGATGATAATTGGTGCCCTTCATGGAAACTTCACTGCAGCACCCCAAGGGCCTATAGCACTGTTGGCAGCACCCACATCTCACCTGCTCCCTGTCACGCTCGGTGGCTCTGCTACTGGCTTCAGCCCCCCTGGACCTTGGGATCTTAAGCTGACATCTGGGGTCCTAGGACCAGCAGGGTCTTCGAATGGAACGTCCTTGATTAGCTGCTAATTGCGTGAAGAGTGCTAATCAGTAATCTCCAGAACAACCTTTTATCAACTAGAATATTTAGTTAAACGGAGCAGAACGTACCCCGACTAACTAGGAGACCAAGAATCTGGTCTCATAATGGCTAACGCTTGTTGAACATGTCTGTGTACCAGGTGCTAGTCCAACTGTTATATGTATATGCTGGTTCCTATAATCTTCACAGCCTGAGGAGAGAGGGACAGCTGTTCCCACTACACAGAGGAGTAAAAAGAGGCCCAGAGAAGTGGAGGAAGCCATGGAAATTGTAGAGCTAGATGACTGAGCTGAGACAGAAATGTAGACCCTCCCAGCGTCTGAATTCTTAACACCATCTCTCCTCCTCCTCCCTGTTATTTATCTAGAATGAAAAATATACTCAGTCCACATTTAAACATTAAACCTTTTTTGCTAAATAAACGAGCATATCTTGATGTGTGCATATGCAAAAAATTAAAAAAAAAGTTTATTTTAAAAGGCAGGAAATAACAGGATTTGATAGCGAATAGGCAGCGAAGGCTATGCCATAATAATATAGATTTGAGTTGAAAATCACAGTCTAAAGTGGCAGAATCATTTTGAAAAAACATTCATGGAAGTAAAGTAGTGTGGCATTCAGTTGACTGCAACTAAGTGATGCTGAGTGTCTTAAGATGCTTTGTCTGAATCAGACTTCCTGAGGAAATGATTGTGTTTAAGCCAGAACAAACATTTTTCATGGAATGTGATTCTGTCGTGAAATACTTTGGTTTCTAAACATGAAATACTTGCCCAATGTTCAATTTGCACCACCCGCCCCCCCGCCCGGCTCTTCTAAAGAGCATTCCAGAATATGATATGGATTACCAGTTAGAAAAGGTAAAGGAACCGCGTTCTGCTGTAGAAAGCCTTAGTTTTTGAATCCTGTGGCGCTAGCCTTCCTTCAGTCTTCAGAAACTCATGTAAATTTTTCTAGCCAACTAAGGAATTTGACATTTTTTATAAAAGGCGTTTTCGTCTTTGAAGGTTAACCATTTGGTACCACTTTCAATCTGTACCTTTCTGTTGCAGGAGTGTTCCCAAAAATGAAGCCTTTTTCTTCAAATGAAATAGTGTTTCTCTGATGGAGAACCAAAAAAATATGACAGCTGAGAGGGGAGCAGTTGTAGCCAAAGAGGAGGTGGAAGGCTCGCCCCTTCTCCTGGGCCGCCCCAGAGTCCAATCCGAGATGACCCCAAGGCTCTCTGAGTGGCATTTGAAAACCACAGTAGATGTTGTCGCTACATCATTTTTTTCAGTGATGACTGATTTAAGACCTGGAGAGCTGTGAGAACATGACATTTTTTTAAATGGTAGTTCCTTTAAGAAACTTCCAATTGAGTAAGTTTAAAACATCATCACAAGCTTTACAAGGTCATTTATCTCTCAGCTGACAGACCTTCCACCGTGGCGTGTCCAGCTTGAAGCAACTCCCATAGCGAGTGTGGCGTCCAGCTGAGGAGAGAGATGACAGGACAGAGGAACCCTGGCCACGGGGAGCCAAGTGCTTCATGGGAATCCTTCCTACAGCCCGAGAGTGTCGGTGCGATTCCCCCATTTTACAGATGTGGAAACGGGCCCAGGTCACCAGGTCCTTCGCAGGAGGTCGGTCGCTGGCTGGTGTGTGGCGCAGCCCACATCGGGAGGGAACAGGAGCGTGGGGGGCACGGTCTGACCCCCCGACCTCCCAGGACACATAAGTCATCACCAGGCCTGGCTTTATTTTCTCACCGTCAGCATTTTAACCTTGATTTTGACCAAAACACAAAAAGAGAGGAAAAAACAAGAAAGACAGAAAAATAAAATGGCAGCTAAGTCTTCTCCACCACATGAACCCACACCCCACTCCCTTTCCCTCTGGCCTCACTTTCATAATCTGAAAGTTTATGTTAGTTCTGCCAGGTTGTTTGAGTTATTTCTCCATGTTCCACAATAGCCGAAATGACCTAATAACGGTCTTTGACCTTTTGACTCACCTCACTCAGCAACAGACCCTCCAGTTCCCTCAGCGAACCAGCCCTTCTAGCCCGTCGTCTTGTTTCTCTTAGTGAGACCCCCAGGACCCAGGCCTGCAGCCTGCCAGGGTCCAGGCATTTGGCACAGACCAGGGCTTCTCCCTGGGTGACGTCAGTAGGTCCAGGCCTTCCCCTGGCTCATGGCTCCATACAGCTCATCGTCCCCCTCCCGCCAGATTGCCACTGGGGACTTGACGGCCACCCACGCTCTCCTCTCCTGACTGCATTTCAGTCCTGATGCTCTAGGAGAAAACTATTACGACTTGATTTTCTTCTTGACGATGGGCATGACACTAGGAACATACGACTGCTCTTCATGTTTTTCAGTTCTCTCACCACCCAGCTCCACTCCAGCTCACCTTCTCATTGCGACAGCGGGGTCTTCCAGGAAGGCGCCAGCCCGGTTCTCCTAACACACCCGTGACCCTGGGGCAGTCACTTCGCCCCACCAAAGCTCAGATGTTTAGTTCTTAGGAACTAAAAGATCTGGCCTTCTCCCCAAGGCTTCTCTTCAAGCTCTTAGCCTTCCTGTTGTGTTTTCAATGAAAAGTCCTTTGAGATGTATTTCACCCTCGTGAAATATACTGCAAAGCAGGCGGGTGTGAGAAGTAGTGCATACCTGAACCCGGTGTGCCCAACTGCCGCTTCGGCTGTTTGTCCAGCAAATGCTTGGCAAGGCCCACTTGACATGGTTTATGCTGCCCTCGCTGGGTAGGAAGGCCTCGCCTCTGGAGGGCTGCAAGCCATGCGTGGAACCTGTTTCCTGGAAGCTTAGTTCTGTGGCTGATAGTGTACGGCCAGGCGCGCAAAGAAAGGAGATATAAAGAGTGTGTTTTAGTTAATCAGTGAATAAAAAGTCTATGAAAGCTTCTGACTGGGAGAGGGGAGGGTGAATCATGGGAGTGGGGGGCAAGGTGACCCAGCTCTGGGGGAATCTGCCTGCTAACTTGGGTCAGACGTAGGCAGTTAAAACGGAGGAGACACAGAGCCCCTCATGCACGGCTTGTGGAAGTGCAAGTTGGTGGTGCCGCCACTTTGAAAACCTGGCTGCTGGCAGGCTGTGCGCGAGAGCCCGTGTGCGCAGCGAGTCCTGCGTGCGGGCCTGCGGCACCGTGGCGCCGGGGTGGCCGCAGCGCAGCAGCAGAAGCGAGCTCAGCCCAGACCATCGCGCTCGGACAGCGGCGTTCGGTTATCCAGCTCTCAGCAGGTCTTCTGTTAGCCAGCATGGCTACAGTTCTTGGTTCAACCTTCACATGCAGAGAGACAGCCCCAAGCTAGTGCCTTGCTTTTGCCGTGGAGGACTGGGGAGGTCAGTCTGGGTACGGGGTTGTGGAGCCCCAGGGGTCCTCATTCTGTGTGGGTCTCACAGACAGGGAAGAGACCGGAGACAGCGTGGGACAGCTGAGCATTGCCAAAAACACCCTGAAGTGATCTGCAAACCAGTTATGAGGCTGCTGGGTTACCTACTGTTTAATTGGAACGACTACCGCTTCTGTCTGACGCGCCTCCCCGGGGAGTCCCAAGTGGCGTCTTACAAACCGCAGCCTTCTGGTCCTGGCCTTGAGCCATCCATCGGGGGCACATTGTCTCAACAGAAGGAAAAGGTACGACCCACCTCAAGGCCTGTGGATTGTTTTGCTCTTGTGAGGAAAAGCTGCTTTTCTTTGACATTAGAATACAGTTGTATGTTGAAGTTAACATTGTCAATTCTTCTTAAAACATGCACGTGCAGATGGTACTTAGAAGGTTCAGAGAAAAAATGATCACTTTTAATATGACTGAGTTAACCTAGAAAGCGTCTTGGGTGTGATTAAGCCGCTGGACTTCTCAATACGAGCCAGAAAAAAACTTGCAACCTTCTGCACAGTGGTAGTGACACGGAGACACTGTGGCGTCTGTTTTTACAGTTTTCCATCAAAATGAGTTTGAAGGTTTTTCTGCTTAATAATAAGTGGATCAGGTTAAAATAAAGGGCAGTAACTTTTTTGTAAAGCAATTTGTGTTTGGCTTTACGAAACAATGTTAAACAGAAATGTACCGCTTAACACAGCTGGTCTACTCCTAGGTATCTACCCCAGAGCAGTAAAAACGTACGTTTACTCACAGACTTGCATGCGAAAGTTCATAGACTTAGAATAGCCAAAAAAAAATAAGTGAGAGTGATCCAAATGTCCAGTTGGTCTAGCAGGAGTGTGGAGCCTTGGAATTCCTGGCTATAAAAAGGAACGAGATGTGTATGGATACCCTACGCCCCGGCTGAACACTCTGCGAGGTGGGAGAGGTTCACCCAGATAAATCACCTGGACGAATCATCCAGAAAGACGCAGTCATAGGGCTAGAAAGTAGGTTAGGGGTGGCCGGGGCTGGGGAGGGGGCCTGGGGGTAGCTGGACAAGCTTGTGCTTTAGGGTGAAGGAGGTCATGGTGAAGGCGGCACACCTCCGAATTTACTAAAAGTCATGAATCTGACACTTAAAACTGGTGGATGTTGAATGAACAGGTGAATGATACAAACAAGTTGAGAGACGTTTGCTTCGTGGGACACGAAGAGCAGGGCTTTCCTCGTTGTCTGGGAAAAAATTAGCTGCAAGAGCCATGGGGCCCCAGATTCAGCTGTTAGCCCCATCTCTCTCCGGCTTTTTCAGAAGCGTTTTTTAAATCTTAAAGATGAGAATGAAAGAAGAATTCGACTCAGGCATCCAGAAATCCAGGCTGAAAAGAAACAATTGCTGATGAGAGGCTATGATTAATAGTGATTGCTGACATAAAAGAAACTTCATTTTTCCTATTTCTATTTTTTATCTTCCAATTGTGCACTCACGTTAGACGCCGCAGTCACTGATAGCATTAATCAATGGTTCTAAATAGCTACTCTTTTTTTTTTTCTTCTGGTAATATGATGGAGTGAAAACCCTGGTCTGTTCTTCATGAAATTCGATCCCTCTGGCAGACCTTGTACGTTCTGTGCATGGCAGAATAACCCAGACTGACAAGATCAGACACGTTTCTGACCGCCGAAGGGAACAGTTAGTGGGGATTTCTGTAATGAACATATATGGAATTAATTTTAAAACAAAAAGAAAAAGAAAAGGCAAGATGCAATTAGGAAAGAAAGTTACCCCAGGACCACCCTTTGTCATCAGCAGAATGTAAACCAGCAGCGCGGAGCTGGTGAGAAGTCAGATTGCTCCAGGGACTGAGGCGGCTGTCATTGATCAGTTCTTCCTGGGACCGTGAGCTGAGAGCCCAGGCTAGTTCACGAAGAGTGTGAGGGCTTCGTTGGTCCAGAGAGTAGTGAAAAGGTTCAGGATGATCAAACAAGGCCGCTGTGCTGATAGGAACTGGGATGTTCTACCCACGGGGTGGTGGTCCTTTTTCATACAAACAGGATTATAGGAGGAATATGCTACAAGGCAATAAACAAGTGCCATGGGAGGGTCAAGTAAAAGTCAAAAAAGAAAAAACTACTGTTAGCATCTTAGTAGGAGTCCAAGGATCGCCTGGAGGCTTTGGGTACAATTCAGAACATTTATGAATTAATATGGAGAAAAGATTACATCTTTCCTTGTACTGCGCTCTAATTGGAACTTAGCATTTCCTGCAATAATGAAGAGGCTCCGAACGCCAGTAGAATTAGTCATAGTGCATCCCTGTAGCTCTAAAGATAAATCTACACTCAGCTCATCTTTTAAAATGCAGTTTATCGTTCTTTTTGGCCAGGAAGGACTCACATTGGGTTTACCCTCTCGCCTTTCACAGCGAATAATCTGGACACCACATGAGATAGTTTTCAGGCGCTGCAGCCCAGGTTGTTGAATCTTGCCCTTGCTTACTCTCTGGAGAGTTCCCAGGCCCCTGCAGGGAAGAGGGGACCTGGGTGGAGCCTGCTGGGCTGTCAGCTGGGAGGATGCAGTATGGAGCCACAGCTGGAATTTGCA
Source organism: Solenodon paradoxus (assembly GCA_004363575.1). NCBI lineage: Eukaryota > Metazoa > Chordata > Mammalia > Eulipotyphla > Solenodontidae > Solenodon > Solenodon paradoxus. The sequence goes on along the minus strand of RJWH01002611.1, from coordinate 20,076 downwards.
GGGAACGAAGAGAAAGCTGCTCAGAGAGTAGGCTCTGGACACGTGCAGAGGTGTCCCCTGAAGTCTTCGGTTTAGTCACTGTCAGCTTGAGCCCATGAGGAAACTACCTGAGGCCGGGAAAGGACCTCCTTAGAGATCAGAGGAACAAAAACCAGAGCTCACACAGACTCATAAAGGTCTCCTCCCACCAGCCAGCTAGGACAGTGTTAGCCCTGGGCTAAGATGCCCTCACTCATCCTCCAGACAAGTGCAAAATCTTGTCTGCAGGGTCTGAGGGATACATGGCTCTGTCTCCTGAAAGCAGTCATGGACAGTAGGGATAAGTGCCAGTGTCTGTGTTAATAAAACTTTATTTATAGACACTGAAATGGTAATATAATTTTCACATGTCACAAAGTAGTATTCCTTCGATGTGTATCAACCATTTAAAATACAAAAAACTTTCTTAGCTTATGTTCATCAAGTTTGGCCTCTGGGCAGTAGTTTGCAGGCCTCTGATGCAAAGCTTAAGCTGTTTCTAATTACCAATGTCCCAAACAAGGCTCCACATTTTTTTTTTAAAGAATACAAAACAAAACACAAACAAAAATCCCACAAGAAAGAACTGCCATGGTAGGCAAAGTAGATATCAATAGAGATGCTGATGAGCAGCAATGCAGACCTTAAATCTATGTAATGTTTGGACAGGATGTCCCTTCAATGAAATTAACTTTTTAAAAAAAGGGACGAGAGGATAGTGCAAGTCTTGAAAGGAGAAATATTTATGGAAAAAAATTAGTGAAGTAATTATGAAGAAACTTTAAGTGAATCCTAAATCTGTACAGAATTTTTCAGAGGATCCTTGGCACAGTATATATGAAAGTGCTCTGCCAACTATAAAGCAAGTTAGTAAATATAGTTGGTATTATTGGTAATATTTGCAAAATTCTCCATTCGAGCTGGTTTCTGTGCACTGCTGATTTCAGCTTCATGAAATCCATATAATCACACCAATGAATCATTAAAAATAACAGAGAAACTCACCACCCAGCAGTGTCAAATGCTCCGTGTCTGGTATTTGATCAAAAAGTTCCTGGCAGACAGGCAGAAAAATAGGCTCATAATAAAAAGAGAAAAGGTTCAATAGAAGTAGACCCAGAAATGACACAGATGGCAGACTTCATAGACGAGGGCATTAAAACAGCGATTGAAACATACTCCAAAGGTAGAGGAAAGCACAAGACTGCTGCAGAGATGGCAGCTGTAAAAATGAACCAACTCAAACCCCTAAAACCAAAATACATCTGCATGAAAGATACACAGGCTGGGATTAATAGCCGATCGGACACAGCCGGAGAAAGGTTCAGAGGTTGAAGACTACAATGAAAAGTATCTAAGTGGAAACAGGGAGGACAAGGTCACGGAAACAGACACACAGAGAGCAGTGATCAGTCGGAATCAGCCAGGGGGCCAGGGCAGCAAGTGACTGGACACCCACACACGTCGAGTCCCCACAGGAAAGAAAATAGAAGGAACAGGGAAAATATTTGAAGGCTATTTCATAAGCAGTACTTCCTAAACCTACTGCTAGACCTTATTTACTGTGTTAATAAAATATATCTACTTCTAAATCAGAAATTCACCTTTCAAAATCTTTCAATCCATTGTATATTCAATATAATCCATGTCCTTTGTCACACTTCATTTTTAAAAGCATTGTTCTTGGCTAGATCACTGTCTAGGCACAGTGAAGGTGGAGGGGCTGGGGCCTGTGTTCGCCTGTGCTTCTGGAACCTTCTCTGGCTGAGCCTGGGGCCATTCACACATCTCCAGCCCCCAGCAGGGGGCCTGACACGTCCAACTGCTGTTTGGAAACGAATGCCTGGGGAACAATAATACACGTCCCTTATGTCCCTGGAAGATTTAACAAGAAGAACTATGCATAATTCACATGAATGAACTTTCTTCCACAAGAAGAAGTAGCTGGCCTCTGTCAGAGATCATCCCACATGCCACATACAGGGCGCCATGAATCCTCCCGACGGTCCCGTGTGCAGATGAGGAAACGATTTGCCAGGATGAAATCTCTTCCAAGGTCTCCAAGCTCGTGAAGTGGGCCCACCGCTGGAACCACAGCCCTGAGCATGGCCCCCTGAGCCAGGGCTGTGGCTTGACAGCAGAGTTCAGTCCTGCAGAAAACCCCAGCTTGGGCCTGCACGTCTTCTCAGCGGAAGTTCCAGGCTCTTCTAATGCTTCTCGTTCCCTTTGTCACCCTCGGGAGAGGCAGTGCTGGAGGGGACCGAAGGTACCGAGAGAGGACATGTCACCTTGACCAGACCTGCGCTACTGTCATTCACTCTAAGTTCCTTCAAAGGGCCCCTGGGTCCTCTGTTTTTTTCTTTTTTTAAATTTATAAACATCGTTTGATAAATGAGATGTGGTATGTAACACAAGGGTACACTACTTATCTATAAAAAAATAAGATAAAATTCTATCATTTACAGCAACATGGATGGAACTGGAGGCTATTATGCTCAGGGAAAGAGCTCACCCCACCATGATTTCACTCTACTGTGGTATGTAAAGAAACCAACAGATGAAACAAATTAGGCAAAAATAGAATTTTAATCTATAGGGCAAAATAAGCGGTTACCAGTCGAGAAGGAAGGGTGTGAGAAAATAGATAAAAGGGGTCGATTATATGACGACAGAATTGGACCGTTAGTGGCGAACATGACGTGTTATGTAGATGCTGATTTGCGACGACACACACCTTAAACCTATGTAATGTTAGAATGCAGTGTGCCTTCGATAGCACCTTAAAAATCAAAAGTATAAACATTTTAATAAGCATGTTCTATATGATTAACATGCTTTAGAATAACATTTCCATAAATATATTTTAATGTCTTTTTTTTTCCTTTAAAGAAAGGTGCAGGCAGAAATTAAGAGAGCAAGAAGAGAGAAGCAAGACACGTTTTATTTATTTAATTTGGTTGCTCACATTGGTTGTTTCCCAGACCTGGGTCTTGAACCCTGGTCTTTGGGATGTATATGATCTGCGTCCCGGGTGTTGAGACCACTAGGCCACCTGAGCATGCCTATATATGCCTTTTAAACATAGTTTCACAGACTTTTTTGTAACTTGAGATCATTGTTATAGGAATGTTAATTACTTCTTTTGCTCACAAAGCTGTGTGTGTGCATTTTAGGTGAACACCTTCTTGATTCTGTTGGTCAGCAGTAGGGGTGGGCCTGGGAGGGTCTATCCTTTGAGGCAGCGTCTTGCCATCACACCTTCCAAAGATCACCCCTTCTTGCTGCCCACATCTGAGTTCAAATATCCAAGGCAAGCAAGAGCGTTTCCCCAGGACCCTTCACCGAGGTGAAAGGTAAGAGCCTGCATCACTGGCTGAAGGGCCTTCTGCTGGATGGGGGCGTCATCGCCTGAGCGAACGGATTCAGATTGTTTGGAATACAGTACAGCTAACTTGGCAGTTTCAGAGCACAGGGCCAGGCTGGCATCCCTGGGTGTGGTGATGTGAGGAAGTCCCTGCCTTTCATCTGCTGCACAGGGTGCTTTCTCCGGGTGACTTTCTGTGGGTGTTTCACGTCCGTCTTTGGCTGTGTTCTCCTGAGGGTGGAATCCTCCTCTGAATCATGTGTTTCCCCTGGGCTTCAAGGTTTCTCAAAGCAGGGTCCAGCTGCCCCTGCACCTTGAGCTGAAGAGCTTGCTGAGACGCAGGAGCCCAGGCCCCCTGTGGGACCCACTGAGTCGGAACCCTGGCGGGCAGCCCAGGAACCTGCATTTGAACAGGCTTTTCCAACCAGTTCCGATTCACTGTCCACGTGAAGACTGGCATGTAAGGAAAAACACAAAGAGCTAATCTCGACTTACTGAATCAAGTCAAAAGATACACGACACACACATGGACATACGTGTACATAATACATGTGTGATAGCTATGTGAACACCACCTTCTATGTCAAAATCTCAAAAGAACCACAGGTAAATACAAAGACATGTATGTTTTTCTTTTCTATTTTTAAAGGTACAGGCAGGAAGGCAGGCAAGTCAGCAAGCAGGAAGAGGGAGGAGGAAGAACTGTCTTTGTTTTATGTTTCATTTAGTTGTTCACAATGCTCGTGCCCACTGCTCCCTGCCCTGGACCAGGGACTCAAACCCAGGGGGCTGTGGCCTGCATCGTCCTTCAGAGGCGACTGACCCAACAACTGCTCCACCAGGGTGCACCTTCCTTCTCTTTTAAAAATATATCCTGATGTGCTGGAGGACTGATCACACCCTTCACCCCTGTCCTGCTCGTCCCTCCCTCCCACCACCTCAGATTTCACTCCGGATTGTGAGTAGTGGCCCCTCTTGGCATCAATTCCTGTCTCTGCCCCGGGGCCCGTGCACCGTGACGTTTCAAAGCAAATCAAAACAAACCTCTCTCTCCACTTCCCCGCAGCGTCTGCCTCAGACACACTGAAAACATGAGAGCGGACGAGTGCGGTTTCGGGGCCCTCTCTGCCCAATCCCGCAGCTGGACCTGGGCTTGGTGGGTACCTCGCCATGGATTCTGGATTCTCCAAAAAGAAGTGTTTCCCAGACCCCAGGTGTTTGCGCCCCTCCACGAGTCTTACCATCTCACGTGTGGCCTGAAATTTCTGTTTCATATTTTAAGCAAATTCACTTTTACAATGTACTTCAAACTGTGTTTAACCCTCTTCTAAATAGTAATAATATACATGAAATCATAGGTTTGTGTGCTCAGGAGATTCTGAGACATTCAAACAAATACACAATCATTAAAATAAAAACAATAGGAATTCATGAAGTCCCTGTTCTCATCGTGGGTGGCCCTTGGGGAACCTGCACAGAGCAGGCCTGGGGACCCCGGCCAGCGCCCCAAGCTTGCCCAACGTCCCCAGGGTTCCCCCGAGAACCTCTGCGCATGCTGCAGGCGTCAAGTAAAGCAGTCCCTTGAGAGCGAGCTGACTGCAGCGTGAAGCTCTGGCGATGAATCATCAAGGCCTCCCCGCCTCCCCTGTAGTTGGCACCCGCAGGGGTTGGCAGGCCCACGTCCGAGTTGTGCTGAACCCCAGGATCAGGAGAAGTGTGTGCTGGGCCCCCCCAGGCTCCTGCCCGCAGAGCTCAGCCAGGCCTGCCCCCTCAAGTCGGCCACCGTGATGAGCTCACCAGCCTGCCCCATCTGTTTCCTTCAGGCAGGCAGCCCCCCTGCCAGCCGTGGGCTCCCTGGCACCCTGGAACGGCATTTTGCAGATCTTTCTTTGTCTTTTGTGAGTCTCTGTTTGCCTTTGAGGCCATGGCTGGCATCTAACCATGTGTCCTAGGTGACTGTTTAATGCCAACAAAGAAAACAAGCCTCAGACCACACGGAGCTAGAAGTGAGGCGACAGCTGGCTGATGGTTGATGATTCACTATGGGGACACTGAACCCCAGGTGTGGAAGGGGCCACCAGCCGGGGTGCAGTCACAGAGAGAACCCGGGCCTGGTTGCTCCAGAGCCGGGAGGCATTGCATCAGGATTTTAGCTAACCTCAGCTCGGCAGGGCCGGGCGCTGGTGCGGAAGCTTTAGGGAAGTCAGGAGTCCTCAGTGTTTTCCAGAACAGCTGGGCTTGTCAGAAGACACGAGTTCCAATTTCACTCTTTCTTAGCTCGGTGACCTGAGGTGACTCCTTTAGCTCCTCTGCGCCTCGGTGACTTCACCTGTGACAAGGAGGCCTTGCCCCTGCAGCGACACACCTCCTGGGTTGTCCTGGTCCTGTGGGAGCCACCCTGGAGACAGAATTGAGGACTGATGGCAGAAGCCTGGCTGGACGCTTGGCCACTAGCCCCTTCAGCCCCTGGCTCCGCTTTCAAAGCAGTTGTTTCTTCGGATACCTGTGGATGCAGGAGAACTCGCCGGGCAGCGAACCAACCAAACTCTTCGCGGGCCAATTCAGGGCTGAGCGGAGAGGCGTAACTTTTCTAGAATACATAGTCATGTCTTCACAATGGACTTAGTCTTCGTTAAAGATAAGCACAGAGGGCTGAACTGTGCCTTGATGGACGAGGCACACACTGTTCTACAGGAAGGAGAAATGAGGAAACCCTGGAGGCTGCGGGGGTCAGAAGAGACATCACGAGCCAGGAGACTCACCTCGGACAATGTTTGTTTTCAGTGTCTAGCGTGTTCTGAAGCCTATAATTTATCATCGATTCTCCACACGTCAGTAAGAACTCCAGTTCACGTCCCTTGAACACCTGGCACAGATCTTCAGCTGGCAGCAAGAGCCTGCGAGTAGGTATCACGTCCGAGGAATCTATTTTTAATGTAACATTTATTGAGGTAACTGACTTACAAAGCAACACAAGCCCGTATGTGTAAGTTCCCCACTTACACATTGTCATCAAATGCATGACAGCACAGCCTCCAGATGACCAAAAGGCCCTCCGCACTGTCCATCAGACCTCCCACCCCGGCCCCCAACCCCTTCCCATGGCATCTCAGCATTCTCGTCAGTGTCCAAGGGTTGCTTTTGGTTTTGCCTGTTCCCTTGCTTTGTCCCTTTATGTTCCACATAGAAGTGAGATCAGTAGTGTTCGTCTTTCTCCTTCTGACTTATTCCACTCAGTGTCATCCCCTCTAGTTCCATCCATGTTGTTGCACATGGCAGGGTTTCATCTTTTTTACAGCTGTGTAGTATTCCATTGTGTGTATGGATTGCATCTTCTTTATCCATTGCTGTCAGTGGGCACTTAGGTTGTTTCCAGTTCTTTGTATTGCAAATAATCCTGCAATAAACATGGGGGTGCATCTATCTCTGCGAACTGGTGTTTTTGTGTTTTGGGGGTAAATACCCTGAAGTGGGATGATGAGATCCCAAGAATCTTCAGACGTTATGAAATGTGTCCAGGCGTTAGTGCGGGATGGAGCTGCAGTTTGACCCAAGAGCCACGCAGCTCTGAAGTCTATTCTGTCCCTGCCCTCACCACGGCTCTCTTACGTGTTCCGCTTCCACAAGCCCCTGGGTAGGACCCCACGCGGCACTTCACCAGGAGCCTGGGGGCCCTGAGCTCTCCCACATGCGAGCTGTGTGACTACATGGAAGAGGGACCGCTCTGGGTAGATGGCGAGGGGCAAAGAAAGGCATTCTCCCAAGGGGACCAGCATGAGGCCGCATCACTGAGGGACAGGCATAATGGAGGCAGGGAGGCCAGGCAGAGGAGGACCCAGCTCCATGCTGGGACTCGAGTCCCCAGAGGGACCCAGGGGTGCCAGATTAATCAATACGTGTTACTGTCTAAATCCTCCAGCCTCTGTGGCAAACAACAGACAGTTCACACTTGGTTTCTTTAAGAAACAACGGAGAGAGAAAGGCCCCAGGTTTACATTTAGAGGGGGGAGAAAAGCCAAAACCAGACACAAAAAGACCCACGGAGAGATGCCTCAGACAATGTAGTAAGAAACCGTGCTGAGGGATTTAATAAAATTTCCAAATCTTGAAAGTGCACTGGGTGGGGCCTAGGAAGTGAAAGAGTCATTTGGGTCATCCTTTTCTCCCCCGAGGAAGCCAGCCACAAGCCTCTCAAAACTTGAGCTTTGACTGGTGGCAGAAGCGTGGGGAGTCCATCTTCCAGCAAGGGACAGACTCTCACCTGTGCACGAGACCCATGAGCTTTGCTGCAGATACACTGCAGAAGGACACTTTCTCGGTCAGTTCCCGGCTCGCAGCTTCCCGTCTGGCTCTTCTGATCTCTTGGCACCACCAGGGCGAAGTAGGAAACCCAGGGAAGGATGCGAGAGTCAACAGACTTCCCGGGCGCCTAGGAACCACCCCCCACAGGCCATGGGAACGTGCACCCCCGTTTCCAGGCGTCCCATCTAACAATTCACCACCCAACTCCTGACCCACGTCTGTGAATGATGGTTCAAGTCAATAACCTGGCCACACCATCCCTTTAGCTTTGCAAATTTGTCCTCTGAGTTTTACATGCAGTCGTCGTAAATTGTGTTGTTTTGTCATTTGAAATATCTGCCTGTGTGCTTGGAGAAGACTGGTCTAAAAATACATTCCTGGAAAAGCTCCAGCTGTTTCCCTGGGGGAACTCAGCAGTGGCCAGTGCAGATACCTGATCCAAGGGTTTAACCTCAGCTCTGCCATGGATTAGATGTGCACTTGGGGCGAGTTTATGTCTGATACCTTAGTCTGCGTATCTGAGAAATGGGTCGGTGTGAGGATAAACAGAAGAATAGCATTAAGTGTAAAGGTGGAGACAGGCCTGTTGTAAGTATTCTAAAATAGGCCCTATGGCTTGCAGTTTTCATTCCATAAGCATTTATTGAACACCTACTATGTACCCAGCATCTGGGCTTTCAGGGTTTGCAGTGAACAAAAAAGACTGACAATTAACAGGCAGAGAGATGAGCATAGGGTGATAAGGGCCCAGGAGAAAAACAGGGCAGGGCAGGAGGGAAGTGGAGAGATTATAACGATCAATATACATTACATAAATGCACATTAAATAGGGTAATTCAAGAGGTCACTCAAGAATGTGCTATTTAGGCCAAGACCAGAAGGACATGAGACGCCGTGGGGGTGTGTGTGTGGGAGGAGCGTATTCCAGGCGAGGAGACCCCCACCCAGCAAGGCTGCTGCTGCCAGCACCGGGCCTCCACCCGGCTGGGCCGTCGGGACGCTTCTCAAGGGCTTTGTCTTAGCCAGGATTTTCCTCCACACTAGCAGGACCTCTGCTTCCTCCCAGAGGCGCCCCTGGTTTTTCTAGAAGCATCTGTCCTCTTCTCAGATCCTGCCGTGGTGTCTGACCTCTCTTAGCCACCCACACCCCTGCCTTTGGGTCAGACAGACTGTTCCACTTCCCCAGAGCTCAGCCCCTTGCCACCCGAGGCCTCCGCGGGGACTCTTCTGCCTGTCCCTGGACGCACCCTGGCCCTCCCAGCTCCTCTCCTCGTTGCCTGGCTGCCCCTCCTGCCGCTCTGGGCCTTCACTGAGCCCTCCTCGCCTCCACTCGGCCCAGCTGACCCTCCAACCCCACCTCTGCGTGAGGAGTTTTGTCTCTGGGGTCCCACAGCCCCAGAATCAGGGAGCCCTTCAGAGCTGGGGCAGCACAGGGGAGGGTCCCAGGCACAACTCCGGCTCGGGTCCCACTACCAGAAAAAGGCAAATAGCACTGTGAAGCGGTTCCAACACTCTTCTTTGTGGCTTCCCAATGCACATGAGAGCAATGTTCGCCCCTGCGATCGTCTCGTGTGCACCAGCAGTATGCAAGTGAAGCAATGGACACAGTTCAAAATACTTTACCTTAAAGGTGAAAAACAAAGGGAGCTCGTGCTGCTGGAAGAAAGGCGCGTGTGGACTCCCGCGATGTGGGGCTGACACAGACCTTCCACGTATAAACAGAGCGGGGTTGACAAAGTGACGCGCACATGCCTGGGTTAGTCAGCGCGGCACATGCAGCCAGGATGCTGTCCCTTCTGCCCGGCCGTCCCCTCCAGCCTTTTCTGGGTCTCCACCGTCAGCTCCCAATCCCGGGATCCCAGCTACGTGTCCCTCTTCCTTGAGATGCGTACAGAGCTGGTGGGGGAAGAGCTACAACCTTCCAGGCAGGAGATATGGGGGGACGGGGTGTCTTTCTTGGGGTGACTGATCAACGATCTGGTCCACAAGTCAGCCGAGAGAGCTCTCAATTGGGAGGTGGGCGGGCGGGGAGGCTGGAAGGACAGCCCTAAATTCTACAATGATGTTGTTTTTCCTTCATAGCAAGTACAAGAAAGCATAGCAAGCATAGCAAGAAAGCGCAGACAGAAGTTCAGAACAAACCTAGCGAGAAAAAGCGAGTGAGAAAGTGACACGGCAGTGAGCCGTCAGGAGCTGTGCGAGAGCGGAGGGAGGCAGCTTCATCCTTCCATCAGTGTCTGCCCTCCAGAGCCTCCGGGCAGGCCCTGTCCTTGCAGGAGGCTGAGGCTCAGACCCGTGGGTGTCGCTGAGTCTCAAGAAGGGTCCAGCTGAGGGGCTTCTGGAGGTATCTTTGCATCCACACAATGGTGACTGTCCTGCTCGAGGAGCCAGGAACGGGCTCGTGGCCTCGGCAGGTGCTTTTGCAGGAGCCTTCCTCCTGTCTCAGTTGGAACCCAGAGGTGTTGCTCCACAGAACAGGGGTAAACCAAGGACCGGTCCAGCACGATCTCTGGCCTGGTAGGGGCTGTGGTGTACAGCCCACAGGGCCCTCCAGGACCAAGGCCCTGCCTTCGCCGCCTGCCTGAAGCCTTGGCTGCCTGAGAGCTCACAGCTGAGGCCTCCGCCTTCCCCAGGGCACCTGGCACCCCAGGACTGCTCGACAGGTGCTTACAAAGGGCCAGCGCTTCAGGGCGGCCCGGCCCAGCCCAGCCCATGAGCAGGAGCCGGCTGAGGCCTCCCATCAGCAGCCCCTCCCGTGATCCCTCGCTCCCCACGGATGCTGTTCCAAACAGCACTCGCTCCACACCTGCATGCAAATCTCCACCTCGGAGCCTGTTTCTCAGAACTGCTGTGTGCACTGTGCGTGGGCTCCATCGGGGTCCCACGGACTGCGGGCTGGTCTGTGGGCCTGACGCGCTGCTCCCGGGAGAAGGCGCTCAGAGGACCGTGCACTTGATTTCTTTCAGCCCTTGCGAAAGAGTCGAGGGCCTCGCTGTTCCTTGGGGAGCTGTGATTTCCAGGCTGGGTGAGTTCTCCTTCTCTGTGGTATTTTTATCCGCAGCTTGGCGGCCTTCACCATCTGGAAGCTCTTCCTTACTTCAAACCGGAATCCTCCTCCTGTGATGTCTCCCCGTTTCCTCTCGCTCTTCCTCCGTGGAGCGGAGTTCTTGCCAAGAAAGAAAGTTTAAAGGGAACAAACACATATGGTTTTCCTATTACGAGGGACGCCCACATCGGAGGGCCGGAAGGGGAACGCGTTCAGATTAGGGCGATGGAAGTGCGTTGTCTCCGCACCAGCAAGGAGTCCCCCTTCTTGTCTTATTGAACTTTTGGAGTATTGACTAAATACCCCGAGATCCCTACTCAGAGGCAGCAGGGCCACTGTAGACCAGACGCTTGGCCTGTGAGCCTCAGTGGCGCCGACTGCATGGCGGCCACACGCGGCCCCCTGCCCAGAGAGACACTAAAGTTGAGGACGGGGCTCAGGGACCACGAAGCCCTACGGGAGCGTGAACATTTAAGACGAAAGTGTGGGACAGCTCCCTGAGCTGCAGTGGGGTACAAAGATCCCCCACACTTTTCTAACTGACAAACAGATATGAAAATTCGTGCGCATAGGGAAGTGCCTAGAACAGCCCAACCATTGTGGGAAAGGCCAAATGCCACCTGATTTCCAGTCCTCTGATAACACGACAGCAGTCAGAGCAGGGCGGCTTGGTGTCGGAGCAGCAGAGAGAGATGGAGGGAGCTGGAGGAGGGCCACACAGGCGTGACGGCCGCCGCGGCGTTCATGTCAACCGAGAGCTGCAGTTAAAATCGCAGTGCGCTGTCAGGGCACGTATGTTAGCACGTGTGCTATGGAGTAAAAGTTTGTGTGCCCCCGAATTCGTGTGCGGCAGACCTGACCTCCAGTGTGGCGGTGCTGGGAAGCGGGGTCTCTGGGACGTGGTTCGGTTAACGAGGTCACAGGAGTCGGGCACCCGTGTCGGGGCTGGGGTCCCGACAAAGCTGGGGTCCCTCTCGGTCTCTCCTTCCCCGCTCCGGTGAGGACACAGCAAGAAGGACGCAAGCCAGGGAGAGTCCGGAGCCAGCTCGTGTAGTCGGGCACCCTGATGTCAGCCACGCAGGCTCCAGATGTGCAAGAAAATGCACCGTGCAGGCCCCGGGCCGCGGCAGATGGAGACAACAAAATTCAGAAGACGACTGACACCAAGTGCTGTCAGAATAGGGGCCCTTCACACTCCTGAGGCTATAAAGGGCACAGATGCTTCGGACAACAGCCTAGAAGTTTCTCACAAAGTGAAATGCCTGCCACCGTCGCCCCTGCTCCTCCCAGCAATTTTCCCAAGAGACGTGGGCACACACCCTCAGGAAGATGGGTCAGAGCACTCCAGCAGCTTGACCTGTAATAACCACAACCCGGAAACAAGCCAAATAGCCTCCAACAGATGGACACATACAGACCTGAGACCTCTGTCACCGACTTCCAGGCCCTGACCGCGGCGGGGACCCCCGGGCCGTGGGCTGGCTGCCTCGTGCCTGTGGTGGAGCCTGGGGACCCCCGGGCCGTGGGCTGGCAGTCTGGGGCCCAGAGTGGCGACCAGGCAGATTGGCTCTCTGACTTAGAGCTGACCCAGTTGTGCAAGCCTGGACCCCGGCCCGTCTGAAGACTTGAGTGCAGCCCGGCCACTACCCGCCCTCTGACCTCGAACGGACCCCTGAGTCCATATCACACAACAGAAATAGGATTCCAATATCAATGTAATTCCCTCTGGAGTCCCCCTCAACCCTCCCGAGGTGGAGGCTGGCTTGGTCCCTGGTGAGCCCTTGATGGGAACTCCCAGGCGCTCAAAATGTGTTTGAGTTGTAAATTAATCGACTGACAATACCTGCTCTGGGTGGTGCACTGGGCATCTGAGAGCTCATTTCCTTTTCCAAAGCACCCTGCCAAGGGGCTCTAACCATTCCCATTTCAGGGATGAGGAAACTGAGGCTAGGTGAAAGGGCTCGGTTGTCCAGAGACACGGGGTCATAAGAATCTGAGCCCCGACAGATTAGACTCCGTGCCTCCGACTCCGCCACCACCCTGGGCGCCCCTCTCAGAAGGGGACAGTTTTGCCTGCCCTTCCCCCTGTCCGTTAGACCCCTGAGACAGAGCGGAGAGAGGGCTTGCCCAGGCTCTCCTTGCCCTCAGCAGGGCAGCTCGAGAGAGCTTTGTGGCCGAGAAAGGGGTGAGCACTCTGAGAGGAGCAGGGTGTGTAGGGCGGCCGTGCACAAGTTCGCCCGACTGGTTGGTGTCTGGGCGTGCTGGCTGGGCGTCCGGTTGGGTGTCTCAGAGGTTCCCACGGGGCTTCTGGGAGGTACCTGGTGTGGCCTTTCCCTGCCGGCCAGGCCACGACTCCACTTGCCCCTCCGGAGGCCGCGGCCTGCAGCCCTATGAATTACTCACGGCGAGTCAGAGCTCATAATGGTTTGATTAACCCTCATTTGGCAACATGCTGGTGGTTGCTTCTGCAGCACGAGGTCCGGCCTGAGTGAGCCTTCTCCCGGCAGCTGGCAGGGTCTGCAGATGGGGAGCAGGGAGCCTCGGGCATCGAGAGGCCCAAGACGTGGGCGAAGGAGCAGAGCTGGGTCTCCGGCGCCCTGGGACCCTGCCTCACCTGGCATCCACTTCTTCAGCTGCTGCAATACAGACTACAAACTTGGGGGCTCGGAAGAACAGAAGTGTATTCTGGTGGCTGGAAGCTGACGATCAAGGTGTCACCAGGGCTCTTGGGAAGAGTTCTTACTGGTTCTCCCAGCTTTTGGAGGACCCAAGCATTCCTTGCTCATGGCTGCAAAACTCCAGCCTCCACCGCCGTCTTCATGTGGCATCCTCCGGTGTGTCTCGTGTAAGGACACATGTCATTGGCGTTAGGGCCGTGGCCTAGGCTAGGACTATCTCCGCTCAAGAGCCAGCATAATGTCTACAAATATCCTTTTCTCAAGTCAGGTCACAGTCACAGCTTCCCAGTGGAAAAATCTTTTCGGGGAGGCCGTCATTCAGCGCCCCACACCCAGGAGCCATCTCTGCCAGAGTCTAAGAGCAGCACAGACGCTTGGCTCCTTCTCCGTCCCAGTCACTGCTCTCCATTTCAGGCCTCTCTCGTTCTCCCTCTTTAAAAAAATAATTGTGTTGAAGGACATTGCAACATAGCGTTATACAGCTGCGCATCATTGTAAATTAATATCTGCAGATAATCCATTAGGTCCGTCACGGCTATTGCGGCTGTGTTCTTCGCCATCTAATTGAGCCCTTTTATGCAGCTTGTCCTCCCCATCCCCTTCCTTTCTGGTGACCAGTAGTTTGGTTTTAAAGACTAGAAGCTGATTTTGGTTTAATACGGTTCATTTGTCTGTTTGGTTTCTCTGTCTACCAAGTATGAGTGAAATCATACAATGTCCGTCTTTCTCCTTCTGGCTTTTCTCACTCAACATCATTCCCTGCAGGTCCATCCATGTTGTTGCAAACGGCAGGGTTTCATCTTTGTTAGTAGTTGAACATCATTCTTTTGTGCCACTGTGTGTGCGTGTGTTTAAAATCTTTTTTAGCCACTCATCTGTCGGTGGGCACTTAGGCTGTTTCCAGCTCCTGGCTATTGTAAATAACACCGCCCTACTCTGGGGGCGCATTTATCTCTTCGAAGGGGTGTTATTGTGGGTTGGGGTAAATACTCAGAAGTGGGATGACAGGATCACAGCGATCTTCTGTTTCCAGTTTTTTGAAGTGCCCTCTTCTCTTGCTGGGACTGCTGCATCCGCGCCAGCCTCCCTGTCCCGTCTTCATCCTCTCATCTCAGCGATAGCCACTCAGCGTCACTGGCCAGCATCCTGCCCTGCTGTGTGTCCTGGGTAACGTCCACAGCCATAGTATGTGGCCCTCAGCAGTACCCACTGCTGTGCCCAGGCCCTCCTTGACGGCCGGGGAGGTGCAGCATTTTGGGTTCCATCTTGCCCCACACAGAGCTTAGCTCACGGCAGTGCTGGACCCCATTTGTTGAGCAAGTGGCCTAGAAACGGTAAGTCAGAGGCAGCAACTCTGCTTAACTCCTGCGTTAATTCTGGACACATCTTTTTTGGGGGGCAGGGAGGGCATATATCTTAACGTTGTGAGCATTTGGCTCTTACAGTGCACAGTGCAGTGGGCTAGAAGAGCTTGGTTTTTAAATCGGACGCTGCAGCAGAGTTTTCCTCCGCCACTTACCCTCTGTACAACCTTAGCTGGATTTTTGGGAGGTTCTGTTTCATCATCTGAAAATGGAAATAATTTTGCTTCCCTCAAAATAGTGGCAATGTAAATAGAGTTAACATTTGACAGGGCAATTCTGCTCCTGGGTGTATACTCAAGAAAAATATGTCCATGCAAAAATATGTACACGTGGCACATACTGGTGGAGTAGCGGTTGGGTCTACTGCCTCCAACAGAGCATAATCCACATGCATTCGTACGGGGCCGCAGAGGGACCTGTGAACACAGGAAAGAGCGAGTGCAGAAAAGAGGATCACAGATGGTCGCCATCGTAGGGAGCCCGAGGGCTGTCGAAACTGTGTGCCCCAGGCCCCCGTGGGCGGGGCGGCTGTCCCCCAGCTCCCTGTACCTCATCGTCCTCATTCATCCATAGCTCTTTGTTGGGTCCGACCAGGTGGTGAGCACTTGCCAGGCCTGGCTGTGCATTTCAGCTCCAGCAGAGGCTGCCAGTGGTTTTCCAAAGGTCTGTCCTGCCATCAACAATGGCTGAGAGTCCCCATGCCGCACATGCTCATCAGCACTGGATGGACTTCACACACCTGTCGCTTCATTCATAAAAGCATTTTTTACAAGGCATGGTGCTCTCCCTATTCTTCCCTAATACTAATGGAAGCAGATGCATGCCCCTTAAATGGGCATCTAACTGACATTTGTGGCATTGCACTGATGCTAAAAGGCCAGCCCTGTGAGCACCACTTGGAGTCAGCTTGACCAGCCCTGGGGGGACACACGCATACCTTCTGGGACTGGCTCCCCGGGTGTCTCGTGCTCTCAGGCACCCCCGGTCTGCAGCCACCACCCGCTGTTGCCCCATCCAGCAGCGCCTGTGTGCCAGGCACTCAGCAGGCTTCAAGAACTGCCCCCAGCCTGGCCCCCAGCCCTGGCTGTCCTCCAGCTCCTGCGCTCACAACAAACCCCCAGGAGCCATGACTCAGCGTCTCCCCAGTGCCCACAGCGGGTTCTCATCTCCAACCTCCCCTGGACCCCTGCTCCTTCTTCCTCTCCCGGCCCTGAGGCACCCAGTTCCCAGATCCATTGCTCTGGCTCCTTGTGGACTTTTTTTCTCTTTTTTTTGAAGGAAAGGTGCAGGCAGGAATGAAGGTGAGGAGGCAGGCAGGAAGAGAGAGGGGAAAGAGGCATTTTATTTATTCTATTTAGTTGTTCATCTTAGTATCTCCCCAACCTTGGGTCTCGAACACGGGTCCTGGGATGAGTGTGGGCTACACCGGTGGGAGGCTACAGATGTAATTGCTGAGGCACCCGGGCATGCCCCTTGTGACCTTTTTAAGGGTCTCCTTTCCATCTGGTCCCTTGTCACCGCCACTGCATTTGTGTAACAACCTGCTCAACTGGCGTCTCTCAACAGCTCCCACGGGGCCTCCCTGCTTCTTCCCATGAGGCAGCCCATTACATAGTTGTAGGTTCACAGAACAGCCCATCTGCTCCTCCCTGCCTGTCCCCCAGGGCCCCCAGGACAAAGTCTACAACTTATTCTGACACTCCACTGTCTCCAAGTGTGGCCGTGCCCCCTCCCACCCCAGTCCCTCCTATTCCCCTCCCCCTCACCAACTGGCCAGTGTCCTGGAACCCACAGTGACCCCAAGCCACTGGCAGGCCTAGTTCTTTGCCCAGAATGCCCTCCTTAGTCTCTGTCCACACCCAGAATGCAGCTCAGTTATTGCCTTCTCCATAAAGCCCTCCCTGATCTCACCCCACCTGCACCCATCTCAACTGGGTTTATTCAGTGACCTGGTTCTGTGCCTCCGAGGCCCTCTGCTCCTCTCCATGCTCTACTGAGTCCCCCCGTGAATGACTTCAGGGGGCCTGATCATGTCCTGCTGGTCACTCAGGCCAGAGCCTGGCATACCAGGGGCCCAGGAACTGAACCAAGCTGAAGCCTTCTCCTCCACTGGAAATCTGACTTCATGTGGGGCCCAAGGCCAGTGTGCAGGAAATGAGTTGTTACCATGACCGAGAGGCCCCGGGGCACGAGGACCGGCCGGGAAGAGAGTGGTTTCCAGGGCGGGGACCTTCTCATGTCCTTAGCAGCAAGTAGCACTGGCTTTGGGCACATGAGGGAAATCTGACTGGCACGCAAGCTCCAAGCTGCCCCCCACCTGCCCCTGCTCTCCTGGCCTCTCAGCTTATACAGGTCTAGATCTGAGGTGGGCAGGGCTGGACCCCAAGTTCCCTGACAGGTGTTCTAAAGGGCAGGAATCTCAGTCTTTCATGTTGTCAGAGAAAAATCTTCATGATGCTTAGAATATCTGTTCTCCTTAGTAATAAACCCATGTTTCAGCCACAGAGGCCCAGTGGGGACAGCCAGGAATGGGGCAGGGGAAAGCGGCTTTGAAGCTTTCCTGCTGTGGGTCAGCGGGCCTCAGCACTCTGCATATGGGACCTTGGGAAAATTCAACATGGACAAGAGGGTTCCCTCCCACGAGCGCCTGCAGGCCAAGCGCCGCCCTGTGATGCTGAGAACTCACTGTGCCTCCTTTTTCACAAAGGAGCCCTGGGAAGAGGGTCATGGTGGGTTCCTTGCAGATGTCAGGAAATGCAGTCAAAGAGGTTAGATCAGCTGCCCTGCTGGAAGATGCAGAAGAGACGGGGCTGTCTGGTTTTGAAGCCAAGCTCTTTCTAACCTGATTCCAAATGGTTCCAGGAGTGGTGACAGCAGAACACGGTTGGAGACGGCAGGACAGGTGGTGGGAACGGACCGCACCACACACAGATGCTGATTTACAATGAGGTGCACCTTCATCCGTGGGATGGCATCCACGTGCCTTCCTTCCACCGCATCAGTTCAAGACGAAACACCTGGAGCAGTGCACGTCTGTGGGAAGAAGCCAGGAGCAAGCTGATCTTGAATCGCGGCATGAAAGATTCCCTCGGCAATCTGGAAGGACCACCCAGTCTGCCCCCACCCCAACCCTCACGTCAGGGAACCTTCTCTCAGGAATCCGTCAAGCTGCCCCCTGGGCTGCTAGGACCTGAGGCCACCATGTGGGGAATCCCGGGCGATCCTGCCAGACGCTGAGGATCATGAGCCCAGGTTCTCAGTCCCCCAGATCAGAGTTGCGCCGCTGATGCGGACACTGACGGACCACAAAATGTAACACACAGGGTGTGTCCCGGTGGCTCCGGTGACTGAGACACTGGCGTGCAGACCACACGAAGCCCAAGACCCGAATTCAAGACCCAGGGCCGGGATGATAAACCAAAAATAAACAATTAGCAAAGTGGGAAGGGGGACCCGGATCTTCAAACTCAGGACAAGGCCCTCTTTCCCAGACCCTCACTCTGTCATGTATTTTTATTGAAGCAATTATTCTACACATTAAAATAAACTTATACGCATAAGTTCCCCACTCCTTAGATACATGTCAATACACTCTGCCCTCCGCCACATCACCAAGTGTTCTGCCCCTCTGTCCAGTGGGCTCCGCCATCGCCCGCCCCAATCCCTGTTGGTGACCTCAGCTCTATTCCAAGTGTCCAAGGGTTGGTTTTGTCTCATCTGTTCTTTTGTTTTGACTGTTCACATTCCACCTGTGAGTGAGGTCATCTGGTATCTCTCTTTCTTCTTTTGACCTGTTTTACTTAGCACCACTTCCCCTCTAGTTCCAGCCATGTTGACTCACATGACAGGGTTCATCTCTTCTCAGGGCTGTGTAGTGTCCACATCTTCTTGATCTATTTGTCTGGTGTTGGTCACTTAGGTAATTTCCATTTCTTAGCTAGTGTGAATAGGGCTGCAGTAAACACGGGGGTGCAGACATCTCTGCAGATGGGTGCTTTTGTATCTTCTGGGCAGATGCCTAGAAGTGAAATGACGGGATCACAAGAGATTTCCATCTTTAGCTTTTTGAAGAATCTCCACATTCTTCTCCGGAAGGGCTGCACCAGTTTGCACTCCCAGGCCTTCACTCTTTGACAAAGAGACAAGAACAGGGCCAGGGTTTCCCTGGCTTCGCAGAGCAGTTACTCTAAAGAAGCCAGCTGCTGAGGGCAATGCAGCAGGGTGAGCAAAATGAGAAGACAGCACTCACACTCAAGGGATCTTAGAAAAATTAAATCCTGAGGCAACAACGTCTAACAGGCCTCTACCTTGAAAACCGAAATGACTTTGCTCCAGGATTCTTGTTGGCTCACGCCAGGTGGTGATTCACAGAGGTAGTGCCCTGTGAGAGATGGAGTTACCCTTGTTAGCGTGTCCCTGGCGAGCTTCTTGGCATTGCTCGCAGTAAGAGAATTCAGTGGAATCCACTTGCACTTGAGACCTGAATGGCCACAGGTCAGCAGTGTGACCTCCAGCAAGTCATTTACCCTGAGTGATGAGTTCCTAGGTCCTGGGGCTCTTGGCTGGGAGACGCACCTGCTGCATAGAAATGGGCGCCAACGCCAGGGAGGAAGTCACTTCAGTAATGGTCGCCATCATTGTGGAGGGAGCTATTCTGTACATATGGCTGATTATGTGCCAGGTACTCTTTCAGGTCTTTACAAATATTCACTCCTCATCATGATGCCATGAGTACTATTATTGCCCTCATAGATGGACACGCAGGGAAACTGAGGCACAGAGTGCTTGCCAAGGTCACACAGACAGTGGCAGTCGTGACTCAAGCACAGGCAGTACCCTGTAGTCGTTGCTCATGAATGTTCTCCGAGGCTACGCAAGGCTTCCTTCCCCCTCTGTTCTCCCTCTCACCCTACCTAGTGCAGACCTGGCCTGTGGCAGGCGGTGGCTGTGGGAGGACTGAGAGGCAGCAGAGGAGAGACAGCCTGGAGGCCCACGTCCCGCACCTGCGGGCAGGACAGAGCCCGGGCCCTTAGGTCTCTATCTCCTTCCTCGCCTGGGGTTCGCCTCAGTGGGTGCCGGAGACGTGAAGGATCCTCCCTGACAATGAGCTGCTGTGGGCCAGGGCCTGGAAGCTGCCTCTGAAGCTGTGACCAGAACTGGGGCTCTGTGCTGGCCCTGGGGAGCCCTGCTCTCCATTTCCCCACTGGAGGCCCAGCCGTGGCTGCTGCTGCTGGGGGTGCAGAGTTGATGGGAACGGACTTAGTGGGTGGCCTGTGCCTCTCACTGTCAAGACTGTTGCCATTG
>RJWH01002610.1:187172-215662 GCA_004363575.1 Solenodon paradoxus | reverse complement strand
CCCACGTGCCCAGCGCCACCTCCCGCACCCTGGCACGGGGTACATGCTGGGACAGACCCTGGGGCTGTGCCGGCTGAGGCGACCTGTGTGTGCTGCTGACAGAGTCTTAAATTGAGGCTTGAGGCTGTGCAGGCTGAAAGCAGCGAGAACTCTCTGTAAGAAGATTTTTGGATGCTCCGTCGAGGTGGTTTTTGCCCGAACACGCTCAGTGAATGCGCCCTTCGCACAGGCGCTGGAGCCCCTCCCACACCCGTGCAGCCGGGCTCCCGGCGACGGCTCCAGGCGACAGGCTTGAGCCTGTGGTCTTTCTCAACACACCCCCTGGAGGCGTCAGCAGGCTGCCCGCGCTGTGAGGCCTGTCACGGCGGCGCTTCTTCCTCCACCTCGGTCCTGACGCTGTCGGCGCTCCTCCCCTGTAGAGCAACCGGCTGACAAAGATCGAGGGTCTGCAGAGCCTGGTCAACCTGCGGGAGCTGTACCTCAGCCACAACGGGATCGAGGTCATCGAGGGCCTGGAGAACAACGTAAGGTGCCTGGGGGCGGGGGGGACGCAGGGCACAGGCACGGCCGGCAGGCAGTGGCTGCCCAGTACAGCCGGGCCTCCTGGGCCTGACTAGACTGGTGGCCTCTCGAGGTTTAGAAAATTCCAGAACATGCTGGAAAGCCGTCCCCACTGGGAAATCTGCGAGGCACATGCGTGAGTCTGCTGCTCCCAGAACAGCGGGAGCGCTAGCGTCCACGCGGCCATGTCACGACCCCTCCTCGAGCGTGTGCTGCAGCGTCTGGGGAGACTCGGAAACAGCCCCTCCGCGCCTGGCTGGCCCTGGGCCGAGGGCGTCCCCACCTGCTGGGACCGCCCTGCCTGCTCTCCTGCGGCCCTGCCACTGCAGCCCTGCAGCCCGCTTTGCTCAGCGAGTGGTCAAGACGAATGAATTCTTTTCCTTCTCATTTTATTGGGCTTTTTTCAGTGAGTGTAACTCAGTGTCGCCACCAGCTGCACTCTATTGCCATGACACGGTGTCTCAGTCTCACCATGGCCCCCGCTTTGTGCCCCAGCCCCTGCACCGGTCACGTGGTGATGCCATTTTGAAGGAAGCCACAGTCTGACTTCCACTCCCATCGGCTTCTATGTACATTTTTGAAACGTTAGAATCCCTGTGGGGTGCGTTCACCTTGGCCTTGCCATCGGAGCTTCCAGAACTGGTGTGCTCCGGCCGGCCGGCGGGCAGGCGGGGTGCCTGCAGCTGAGGCCCCCCCAGCCTCCGCATGTGCACAGCGGGGCCGCGTGAGCAGGCGGCCCCAGGAGCAGCACCGTCCACACTTGGCAGGAGGGTTGTAGTCTGGTTGTGCAACCTTGGTGGCTCTGGGCCTGTGCGACAGAACAAGGAAAAGCAGCGATGGCGTCCACGGCCTTCATCCAGATCAAATCTTTGAGGTCTGGTCCCAGCAGCCATCAGATGTCACCTCTTTCTCCTGAGTTCTTGCGGGGAGTACGGAAGGAAGGTACCTTTTCTCAAATACAAACCGCAGACGATGTGTCGGCGCCTCCGACCCCACGGGCACCCCGCCTGCAGCGTGACAGGCTCTGCGCCTGCACTCCTCCCGCTCTGTCCCTTGGAGTAAGCAGTTCTTGCCTGTTTGCTTCCAAACGAGTTTTTCAAACATCGTCCAGCTCCTCAGAAAAACACGAGATGGTGTCAAGCACATAACCGGTTCCGGCGGCCGGAACCCGCTGGCTGAGCCCTGTGGGACCGCCGGGGCGCCCATCCCGCCGTGCTCAGACACTGGTGTCTCCAGTTTCTGGTGGCTCCACGGGGCTCGGCAGACCTGCCCCTGGCCACCCTGGGCCCTGCAGCCCGTGTGCCACACAATCTTGGCAGAGCAGCTGGCTACAAGGCCCGTGTTCTAACTCCCTTTAAACGTGCAGAGGTTTAGAATCCGCATCTCAGTGCAGTAGAGAGTTGGAGATGGAGCTCTGAACGGGGGTGCAGCTGGGCATGAGGCTGAAGGAGAGTGGGCTGGCTGCCGGCCACCGACCGCCTCCCGAATGTGTCTTCTGATTACTAGACGCCTGCTGGTGGCCTGCCGAGCCCCGGATCCGCGCGCACTGTCAGCTCTAAGAGCTGCTCACCTGGCAGCCTCAGTGTCTGCTGACTCCCCTGGGACCTCTGAACTGTCCCCCGGGTTCCCAGGTCAGCCGTGGGCACAGGGAAGTGTCTACTGGCGGTCTGGAAGCAGACACGAGGTGTACATGGCACAGGTGCGACGTCGCCCACAGCGGGCACTGGGTCCCATCTCCTGCCGCTGGGCAGCTGGCCGCCTCCAGGAGCAGGGCCTGGAGCCTGGCAGCACCAGCTCCACCCGTGCCTGGCTGCCCTCACTCGCCAACCTCAGCTTCCCCTCCCTGGCGAAGAAAGGAGTGCTTTGCAGGGGACCTTGACAGCATGCATGCCTCGTGACAAGCCCTCATCAGCATTACTACTCTTGCTGCCCTCTTCAGAGGCCCTCCATGCCCCACATAGCCTGCCCAGCCTCTGTCCTCGGCGTCTCACAGGGCCTCGTGACAGGGATCTGGGAGCCCAGGCCTGGGGGTCGGATGGAGTCAGTTCCGAGTCCCAGGGGACTGAGGGCCTGCACGCAAACAGGCGTGGGCTGCTGGAGCTGGGCAGGGGCGGCGTCCCCGCGGGCCTCTACGTCCTATGAGTGTGGAGGTTGGCTCAGCCGACACTAAGTGTTCAGGTGAATGACGGTAATCCAGGGCAGGTTCTGTTTCCTCGTTTTAGAACAAACTCACCATGTTGGACATTGCATCAAACAGAATCAAAAAGATTGAAAATATCAGCCATCTGACAGAGCTGCAAGAATTCTGGGTAAGTTGACATGGGGCTGCTTCCTGCACCGGCCCGGAAAGCCGGGGATCCTGGGTGGGCGGGCACGTGCTGCTTGGACACGGCGGGGTGTCGGCGGGGCCTCGTGGTGGCCACCCCTCCACAGGGTCTCGGTCTCCCGGGTCGGATGCAGACTGCATCAAAGTGGCGTTCATAGGATTCTCAGTGGTGACAGTGCACACATGTGACATGCGCTGGAACTGGCATACCTGGGCCGTGCTGTTCCGTGCAGCTCTGTCCCAGCACGTGGAAGGCAGTGCTGGGGGCCTCTGCCATCCACCCACCTGGGGCCTGCCTTTTGTGGTGTCAGACGAGAGGTGTGGCTTTCGGGCGCAGCGCCGTGAGCAGTGAGAAGGCAATGGCCGCATTCGGGTCCCCACCCTGCTGTGCCTGTGCCCAACTTCGCGTGCCCGTCCCAGCCACGAAGCGAGCACCGTCCCCCACCTGTCGCCTGACCCAGTGCGTGCTCCAGCCCGTCTAGCCACGCTGCTGACCAACTCTGTCCTGTTTGCTTCGTGTCTTAAAAGGCGGTCCGTGTCCCCTGGACACAGACGGCCCCTGGGAAATGCCCCTTCCCCCTTCAAGTGCACATGTCTGAGTGGGGTCAGGCGTGGCCAGAGCTTGTCTGGTAAGACCAGACCCAGAAAAGGTGGTCATGATGGCCTGGGCAGGGACAAGCCGGCCACAAGAGCATGGGTCTATGCTGCCCACCTGCGGGCCGCAGTGGCTGGTGGTGGGCTGGCTGTGTGGAGCAGAGGGCTTTGGTTCTGAAGTGTCCAGGGAGCCACACTGCAAGCCAGCAAGACTGGGCGGTTGCTCGATGAGAGTTTGGGAGCCGTTTTCTATCCTGCCTTCTCTGGAGGCTAGAAAAGCGGGGCGGGCGCACCCTGCTGCTCAGCGGTCCGGTTCCCTGCACACAGCCCGCACGCGCCCGGGCTGCTGGAGCAGCCGACGTGAAGAATCAAACTAAAATGCAGTGCCTCCTCTCTGTCTGCCTGCTTGCCTCGTCGCTGCCTCTGCCTTTTCTTGGGAAAAGAGCAGGTTCGTGCTGTCCTGTCTTATCTCCACGTGTGCCTCTGTCACTGCTTCACTTTCTAATGATCGCAAAGCACAGAGTGCGTTTCAATGAGCCACAGGCCCCTCCGATCGGGGCCACCTGCCGTGGGGCCCGGCGCAGCAGGCATCCACTCCTCCTCCAGTGGCTAACGCGGATTTTAAGCAGGCTCTGCATCTTGGCCGGTGCTGTGGCTGTTCCCCTTTCCAGAAGTTTGAGAGAAGACCCACGTGCTCTGCTCTCTCGGCAGGTGACTGTGTGGACTGAGTGTCCTCTGCGCCCCCTGCAGGCGGGTGTGAGCACTGCCGCCCACCAGCTCCTCGTGACGTGGCAGGGTGAAGCCTGGCTTCCCTTTTTTGTGTTTTTGGGGAAGGTGCAGGCAGAGAGGCGGAGCACGGACATGAAACCGGGGCCGTGGGGTTCCGTGGACTGCACCTGCCAGAGGCACAGCCTGACCCACTAGGCTGTTGGGGCGCACCTTTGCCTCGTGAAAAGGCATGGGCAGGAATGAAGGCGAGCAGGTGGAGGGAGAGGAGGAGGAGGAGCAGGAGGAGGAGCAGGAGGAGCAGCAGGAGGAGGAGGAGCAGCAGGAGCAGGAGGAGCAGGAGCAGCAGGAGGAAGAGGAGCAGGAGGAGGAGGAGGAGCAGGAGGAGCAGCAGGAGGAGGAGGAGCAGCAGGAGCAGGAGCAGGAGGAGGAGGAGGAGCAGGAGCAGGAGGAGGAGCAGGAAGCATTGCGTGATACTCAGCTTATACTCAGCTGTCCGCCGCCGCCGTCACCCCGGGTCTGAACTGGGACCTTGGATGTCTGGACTGCGCCTGGCTTAACCCGCTAGGCCGCCAGGGTGTGCCAGCTTCCTTTCTGAAGGTCGGTATTACAGCTACACAGCCCTGGTTCCACGGCGCGGGGCTTTTGAAGCTCTTTGAAATGCTGCTCATGGCCCCCTGGTCTGTGCTGTCCTGCAAGGAGCCGGCAGCCTCCCGCTCTGCTCCCCTGTGGCCACGACTCTCCCTCTTCTCTTCATTCCTTCTTATCAGTTTGTTTGCGGTTGAATTTGATGTGCTAGTGCTGAGGCTCGTTGAACTCTGGGCATCTGTGAGTTTATGGTTTTTATCAGGCATGGAAACTTGGAAGTTACTGCCTCAAAGTCCATCTCTCCCTCTGCTCTGTGTCTGGGGCTCCGGTTGTCCGCGTCGGCTACTGGCAGGCAGCTGGGCCCGCACCTGCTCTCGTGCTGCTGGCGCCTCCAGGCCTGTCACCTCTGCAGTCCAAGCTGCGCTCCGGCCCACGGTGTGTCATCGCCGACGCTCGAGAGTGTTCGGGGCTGTGTGGCTTCTGCTGCTTCCGGTGTCCGCGCTCCCTGCCCAGCTGCTGGCGGTTTTTCCCGGATGCTGCTCTGGGTGCTAGGGCGTCGAGCGTGGGCTTTCCACTTCCAAGCGCGGCGGACGCTTTGTCCGCAGGTGCGTGTCGCAGCCTGCTGTGCTGCTCGCTGGCAGCGTGTGCTTGGCTTCTGGTGGAGTGCGGCAGGCCTTCCCACGAGTGCCCAGCATCCTCATAGCTGCTCCTGACCAGTTTCACTCCCTCTTGCAACTTAGTTTTCGGTCCAGGATTTGGGGTACCACCCAACCCTCAGGGCTCTTCTCCCGCAGAGCCCACTCCTCTCAAGTCCCAGCAACTGACTTCGGCTCCTGGGACATGAACTTCGGGACTGAGGAGCAAGAGTGATGCCGCAGGAAACAGGCAGCTCAGTGGGGACTGGGGGTCGCTCTCGAGGCGGCCACGTCATAGGCACATGAGCCGGAGGCGAGGTGTGCTCTCGACTACTAGAGGCTAGAAGCTGCATCTCTGGCAGGGGCCCTGGAGGACGGGTACGTCCCTGGATGTGTCTCCCCACCCCCCAGGGCTGAGGACTCAGGAGCACTGGCCATCCCTCCGTGGGTGGGACTTCCTCCCGCCAGCTCTGGAGCTCCTGGAAGGTCTGCAGCCTGTCCTCACGAGGTCTCGAGTCCCACTTTGGAAGAGCACAGAGGTGACCCCAACACTCCGTGTCGGACATGCCCCGCGGTGGCCATTCTGGGCGTGAAGCCCGTGTCACACTCACTGGGTCCTCCCTCGAGGTGCCTGCCACAGCTCCTCGAGGCATGGGTTTGCGGAGTCACGTGGGCTCTGAGGGGACCAGAAACGCACGGGGTGCAGATGGCAGGGGCGGCTGTGCATCTCCTGCGGGCTCGCTGGCCACACTGCCCTGCCGGCCCACAGCTCGCTTCTGTTTCCGGCTCTGTAGCCTGTCGACGTGCGCGTGCTGGGCGCAGAGGCACAGCGCCTACAGGTGCGCACGAGCCCGGGGCCCCGACGGGAGGCCGGCTGCACTCCTCTCCCCAGCAGTTTTCGGAGACAGTCCCGTGATGGCTGGCCCTGCAGACCAGCCCGCCTGCCACACACTCAGAGAGCAGGCGTGGACTGGTGCCACCTGCCTGGCCCAGGACCCCGGAAGCTCTCCCGAGCTGAGTCACCGGCACTGAGGTTTCCAGCTCTGGAGTCTTCAGGATGTGGGGCTGTAGAGGAACTGCAGAGAAGGACCCAGAGTCCACACGGTCCTGTCAGCTCACAGGAAGGTCCAGGAAGTTGCCGCACCTGCCTGTCATCTCAGGCGCCATGGTGGCCGGGCCAGAGGCCTGTAGCCTGCCTGTGGGGAGGTCAGCACCCTGACATCAGCGGGACTCCAGGGCAGGCGGCACCCTCAGGGTTGGGCCACCGGCCAATGGGACCTCGTCCAACTCACCTTCGACCCTGACACCAAGCTCTGGAAATATCTCCAGGCGAAGCACAGGAGGCCGGTTTCCACTCAGGGCTGGAGTTGCCGTGACCCCGCCTGGGGTGTCACCAGACCCACGCAGCTGGACGGACACGGCGCCAGTGGCTGAGCTGAGCAGCCGGCCAGTCGTGTCCACGGTGTGACATGTTCCGTGTGCGACCAGAATCGGGCTCAGAGGCGCGCGCGAGGCAGCAGGGCATGTGCGGGCCAGGGGAGCGGCACAGCCTTTCCAGAAAACCCGCGCGCCGCGGCCGAGCCCACGTCTCAGCAGGAGCAGAGCCACTGACACGCCTCCTGTGCGCTCTGCGGTGCCCGGTGCGGGGGCTGCGGGGGTGGTGCTGCGTGGACCTTCACGGGGTCGTCGGCCCTGTGGGCGCTTTCACGGAACGGAGCCAAGGCTGGGTGTTGAAAAATAGACCGAGTTGAGGGCCAGCTGGGGGCGGGACAGCAGACCCAGCACGGGCTGGGGGCTCGGGTGCCGGCCAGGAGAGCCCCGTGCAGTCTGGACTGGCAGTGAAACCAAACGCCAAACCCTTGGTTTGTGGTCACATGGTTTGTAATGCAGCTGTGAGCCTGGCCTGCCCCGCAGAGGGGCCTCGCCCCCCAGCCCTGTGCCTGGGCGGCACTGCCCTGACCGACGGTGGTTTGAACAGTGACAGCAGGTGCCCCGGGGTGGGTCCTGGCGGGCCAGCAGGGCACTGAACCTGCCTTGGGCTCTGACCTCTGAGCCCCGTCCCGAAATTCCCCGTCCCAGGCACATGTGTGGACACCACGCACAGGGCGGCCTGGGGCGTCGTACTCGCTGGGCGACCTCTGACCTGCGCACGTCACAGCGCCGACCTTGGGCTGGTTCCCATGGGTCGGAGGAGGGAACGCCGAGAGTCCTGGTCTTCCCGGGTCTGCTCCTCAGGCGACCCGCCCGGACGCTGGGCGTGCGCAGGTCTGTGGACACTTGCAGAGGTGGCCGGGCTGTGCCGAGAGCTGGCAGAGGCTCCACGGGTGTCGGAGGACAGCCTTCTAGTGGAGGACAGCCCCCTGCTGAGGCCCTTGTGCTCACGCCTCATGCTCACAGCCGTGTGTCCTCCAGATGAACGACAACCTGCTCGAGAGCTGGGGCGACCTGGACGAGCTGAAGGGTGCGCGGCGCCTGGAGACGGTGTACCTGGAGCGGAACCCCCTGCAGAAGGACCCCCAGTACCGGCGCAAGGTCCTGCTGGCCTTGCCCAGCGTGCGGCAGATCGATGCCACCTTCGTCCGGTTCTGACCCTCCACCCCCGCCCCTCTGAAGAGCTTCCTGCTGTGGTGCCCGCCCGCGGGTCCAGCTCACCGCCGCGGCTGTGGCCGCGGGCCCACGGCAATAAAGGCACCGTGCGCACGAGTGCGATGTGCACGCACGTGTGACGTGCTCACGCTGAGATGCCCTCCCTGTCCTGCACGTGTGTCCGCTTCCTTGTCGGTGTCACTGCGCGCCTCAGCGCCCTGCCGGGGTCACAGCCCCGCCCGCGGGAAGGTGCCCTAGCGGCCCACGGTCAGACCAGGCAGCGCCCATGTGGAGAGTTAGTACCATGACGGCGGGTCCAGGCCTGGCCGACATCCAGCGGGCTGTGGTCTCCCCAGGGCCTGCCCACACTCGCCACAGGCAGCTCCTCTGTGGGTCGGGGGCCCTTCACGGCTCCGGAGAGCCTGCTCCCAGGTACGGCACGTGTGACATGAAACGAGCTCGGCTCCTTGTGGCCAGTGCTCGGCCACCACACCTCCCCGGCGGCCCTTCCCTCCTCCCAAAAGTCCCACTGGCAGCGCTCCCGGGTCCCAGTTACAGTGGGCTCGGGGCGGGCAACTCTGGGCATGTAGCCTGCAGTGTCCCCTGAGGCGAAGGTCGTGTCCAGTTTCTGGCTCCAGCCCTCCCGCAAGCTCTGCCCTGGGATGCAGCCTCCTGACGGAGAGAGGCCCCGGGACCAATCTTGGGATGATGACCCCAGGGCCCCGCCGCCACCCACACCAGCATAGCGACCCCGAGACACAGGGACCTGGGTGTGGCCATCCTCGCTGAAGCGGCGGAGGAGCCTGCAGCCCCATGGCAGGACCTCTGAGGGGAGTGAGGACTCAGTGCCTGGCCCGCACCTGCTGTCTGTAGGGACAGCTGTGACAGGGCTGTGACAGGGTCCCAGGGGTTTAGTTCTTACAAAACAAAAACGAGCCCAAGAGGTGGGGAAGAAAATGAAAGTGTGCGGCCCCTCCGCCACAGGACCCCCCTCTGCAGCTCCACGTGCGTCAGAGTCCACATTTCTTCTTTAACTTCACTGCTCTCTTGTTTCTCCTTGTCCCAGTGCAGGGCCACTCATCCCCTGACCCGCCTCCCTCAGCTCTCCCAGGTGCCTCCACGTGCCAGGAGCCTCGCCCTTCCCAGGGCCGAGTAGGACTCCTGGGCTCACACCCTCAGCCCCCGACGGACTGGGCGACCTGGCGTGTGGGCCACAGGCATCTTCCAGTCCGCGTGGTTGTCTCGGGCAGAGCCCGAGTGCTGTCCCGTCGCTTGCTCGGAGCCCGCCCTGTTCTCCACGCGGCTGCCTCCCGCCACACCCGTCAGAGGCCCTTCCCCACCCCTGCACGAGGTCCGATCAGGCCCTTCTCACGGGTGGGTCGCGCCTGGGGTTTTGGTTGCATCATGACCGTGATAATAAATGATGAACGCTTTCTCAGGTGCCTGCCAGCCCTCTGTGTCCTCCTCGGACCGTTTGAGCTCCTGCCCGCTGTGGCTCGTGTGAGGTTGTTCTTGGTTGTTTTTCATCTGTCTTGGATGTTAACCTCTTGTCAGAAGTACAAGGTGCAGACGTTCCCATTCAGTAGCTGTCTGTCTCCTGATGTTTCTCTGGCTCTGCAAAATCTTTGTAGTTTGCTGTGTCCCTTTATTTACTTTTCGTTTCTTTTTTCTTTCATTTTCCTTGCCATTAGATAGAATTCTTGGCACAAAGGCGCCCCTATATAAACAGCAGGTGTCTGAACTCAGGTGTGGGGTGGAGAGCGACTCACAGCTGCGAGTTTTCACTTCACAGAGGAGGAGAAATACGTGTAAAGCTCATGTGGGACAGAATGTAAGAAACAAGTTATGATGCTTCAGTTATAAGCAGGAAAGGATAACAAAAACCTTCAAGCAAAGAAGACAGAGGGACAGTCTCTGGAGGCCCCACGGGTTCCCAGGACCCAAGGTCCTCCAACAGGGACGGAGATGGGCAGGACGGGTGCCTTGGGCAGAGAGGAGGTTTTGTCAGAAAGGGTCATGACTTGCAGTTCAGACGTCTGTCCTTTGGCAAGAATGTTGAAGGAGAGGAAAAGATTCGCTAACTCCAGCTCATGCCTGCTCAAAACGCTATTCGATTTTTTAAGCTGTAAAATTTATATGGAAGTAAAAGGATCCACATTGAACCTGAAACAAATGCAGAAAGGATTTCCCCGCGCGCACGTCGTGAGAGCAGCATTCCCGCAGCGCATGCCTCCCGGGACCGCACCGCCCTGCCCGGCGCTCCGGGGGTGCCCGTGGAGGGGGCTGAGCAGCGTAGCTGCAGTGCAGGTGCAAAGAGCCGTCTGTGCACTGCCCAGTGTCCCCTGGGAGAAGTGAGCTGAGGACTCGCTCCGCGGGAAAAGTGACAGGAAAGACAGGAGGAGGCTTCCCAGGATCTGTGATGGGAGTCCCCGCAGCCAGCTGCTCTGGACCTGTGTTCCTCTGGGCGCTCGGGATGCATCAGCAAGTGAAGAGTTTTTAGATCCCTGGCCTTGGACGCGGCCAGTCGGGGCTCATCTACACGGCGCCCGTCGTGTGTCAGTGCCGCAGGCAGGAGGCGGCCGGTGCCTTGCTGGAAAGAGCACCTTGGAGGGCTCGTCCCGGGATAGGGAGGGGCCCAGGCACAGCGGGCCATGGGGACAGACGCAGGGCTTCCAGCTGAGTCGGGCGCGTTTTCTGCAAGACAGGAGGCGCCACCTAACATTTCCTCAAAGGCCGCTCTGGCTGACTGGTGAGTGAATTAGAAACGAAATAGAGCGAAGAAATCAGGTCACCGCAAATGTTCATCAGGATCTGTTAACTTGAGAGAAGTCGGAATTGCCGATATTTTGTTCTTAAGCTACAAAAATACCTATATAGTTCAAAGTAAATCCAGCAAGTTTTTCAGAGAGATCAAAGAAACCAGAATAAGAATGAAGGAGTATTTTTTTAACTATGGAAATCCTATGTCAAGTTAAAATGTAATGGACACTTCAAAAATCTCAAAATGAGTTAAAATCCTGAAAAGATAACCAAAGCGGTATTAGGGGGGGAACTAGTCAAAGAGCTGTTACTTGAAAGAACCCTCGAAGAACCCTGGATCAGGAAACCAGGAATCCCTGTCCGCTTATCCTGACAGCGCAGGCGATCCCCTGCTCTGTGAAATCTGACAACGGTGGTGTGAAAGAGACAACTTGTAAATAAAAGATAGTCAAAGAATAAGAATGCGATTTCTTGATAAGGATTTACTTCAGGAATTCTAGAATGTTTCAGCATGAGAAGATTGATTCACTTAACTACTTTGTGAAAAAGAAAAATCTTTGGATTGTCTTAGATCATCCAAAGACTGTGTGTGTCTGTGTCTTCCCTTCTTGACTTTTAAAACTTACTGTTACAAATGGAACATTTCTTCCTGAACGAAACTAACAGTGTCAGGAGCCAGTACAGTCTCGGGGTCGCCTGGAGATAAAATATGCAAGAATAGCGGCGTTGGAAAGAAGCGGCAGGGAGTGGGCTGCCTGTCTCCTCACCGCATTTCATCTGCGCCCGACACCTTGCTCCTGTGCGGCCATGGTTGTCGTGTCCCCAGCTAACGCCGCCCGCTCGGCTGGCTCTGTCACGACAGGCAGTGCGTGGAGCGGACGTGTCTGCTGGAGGCTGTGCTGTGCGGCAGACACCACTGAATGGATGAGATAACAGGCGAGTCTCCACGCGGGCACAAACCAGGGTCCTTCGTGGGGAGGACACTCCTCCTGTGACTCGGAGCCCCACACCACGGGAAGGAGAATGCTGGGACGCTCAGCCACCGACCTTAAGGGCAAGCTCCCGTGGTCAAGTGCAAGCCGATGAGTCATTGCGGGCACCTGGGACAGCGGTGGCTGGCAGGGTGGTGGGGCAGGCGAGGGAGGTTCCTCACCGGGGACCAGATCCAGGACCAGAGCCTGGACAGCAAGCCGCACCCCCCCACCCCCGGCGCCGGGGAGCCCTGCTTGGGCTCTGAGGGGAGCCCTGCCCTGTCGGAGACCCTAGAAGGGGGTCAGAGGAGCCCACTGCCTTCGGAGGCAGGGGCCCCGGACGGAATGCGGGAACTTCTTGTGTGGAAAGCGGGGCCAGGGGCTCCCGGCAGAACGCAGGCGGGAGGAGTCCAGCCCCGGAGGCCGTTGGACTAGGGCCCAGCGCTGCGAGCGAGGCCCGGGTTTGCCCCCGGCCCCCACGTGTGTAGGAGACGCCGCAGCCCCAGGCCCACACTGGGACACTGAAGGCACAGATGGGCCGCGGCCCTGGGCCTCACCACTGACCTTCCAGGGAGGCCCCTCTGAGGGCAGTGCCCGACTCCCAGAACCCGTGTGGGCAGCGGTGCACCCACTGGGTCGGCCTGACTACAGCATCTCTTCAGTGGGTTCAGGTGTCCGGTGTCTGACGGCTGTGCCAGGTGACGGCTCTGTGTCGCTGTCTTCTGTGCTGGCCTCCAGCTGCCACCCCGTTGCTCTCAGGCGACTGTCCTGGGCCCATGGATAGCAGAGAAGAGCCCAAAGGTGCTCCCCAGTGTCATGCGCATCTGCCAGGGCAGAGGCGGGAGTCCCTATGGGAACCAGTCCTCCTTCCCAGAGGCCTGGAGGTGGTGCCACCGCTGGGGTGAGCCCCAGCCCCCAACTCGCCTGCCCACATCCCTGTGTCAGGCACGCGTCTGTCCAGCCCTTGTGCAGGAAGGACCTCGGGGTCTCTGGGGAGAGCTGACCCCCGGTAGAGAGCTCAGTGTAGACATGCCCCAGCCCAGGTGCTGGGGTCCGTGGAGGAGTGGGGGGTCAGGGCTGGCCAGCAAGACGGCGGTCTGCTCCAGGGTTGGAGGCTCAGAAGACAGGGCAGTAGGGCCATGCGGGAGGGCTGCCTGCAGGAGAGGGTTTGGGAGGGTCCCAGGCCAAGGGACTGCGCTCCTTGCAGGGAGTGGGCCACATCCCTGCCAGCTGGGCCCCACCCGGGAAGTGGCAGCAGGTACTGCAGCCCACTGGGCCCCTCCGCAGGGGAGACCGCCGCCCCACTTGCCCCCAGCAGCGCCCTGCGCCTCACACCCTCCTGGTGTGGGCCGGAGCCACTGGATAGTGTGGGAAGACGGCCGGCGTTTGCAGGCGGAGCGAGGGTGCCGCTGCGTGCGGGCAGCCCACATCCCTTCCCAAACAGGGCAGCTCCTGAGCAGGGAGGTCACGCCAGGTGCCCAGCCACCGGGCACCGTGAGGACAAGGACAGGCTGGGGACGGTGCCCGATCCTCTGCCTGCTGCTGCCCTGCACTCACTGCCCAGCCGGCCTTGCTGCAGGTGGACCATGACCTGCCACAGTGCCAGGCGGGAACCTTCCACCGTGCCCAGGCGACTGGGAGGGCAGGGAGGCCCCAAGCCTGGCAGGGCTCCAAATGCCCCAAACATGGGGGCAGCTCAGGGTCCAGCCGGTGCCCGGAGCCCAGCCCACATCTGCTCCAGGCCCTGCGGGGAGGGGCCCGGCTCTCCGGGAGGCTTTGGCCAGAGCCCCCCTGGGCTTTTCCGCCTGTCCACGACCCCCCAGAGCTGCCGCCTCTGCGCCCACTCTGCCAGCAGGGGCAGCAGGCAGAGACCTGGAGGCTGCCCCAGGTCACCCATGACGCCCGGCTCAGGGCCAGCCTGGCCTGCACCATCACCACCGAGTCCGGCTCTCAGGCATCGGCTTGGTCTGCCTGGAGCCCCAGCCCCTGCAACCCCTCGTCCCTCGGGTCTCTGCAAGGTGAAGCCCTGCCCCGGCCAGACCTCCACTCCCCTCAGTCGCCCCACTGCTCACCAGCAACAGGGGCAGTGGACCCATCCCCTCCGTGCAGGGGTCACAAGGCCAACGGGGCTAGGTTCACCCCGCTCCCCCAGGGAAAGGCAGGTGGGTCTGAGCGCCCAGCCCAGCCTCCCGGCCGCTCAGCAGGCTCATGGGCCATCGCCCTCGCCGGGCAGATGGAGAGACCTCTGCCCTCGGAGCTGACCCGGGCACTCCTGGGCTGTGGCTCTTTCTGGGTCACCCCATGCTCCCCGGCCGGACGTTGGCCTAGCCCTGTGGGGCTGCAAGCCCGTGTCCCGGTGCAGTGGGCTCCGTGACGTCCAGTGGGACAAGGCCGGTCTCTCCCCACAGGAGTGGGGTGCTGTGGAGGCGGCAGGAGGAGGTCAGCGCCAGGCCGGGAGACCAAGGGGAGCAGGGCACTCTTCCCTCTCAGCCCGGTAGGGTCCTGCCTGCGGGGGGCACAGGCCCCTGTGAGCGCTCCCCCTCCCCACTGCCCCGTGAGGGGTGAGGAGGGATGTGTGGCCGGGAGAGGGCAAGCGGCAAGCTCGCCTCCCACTGCGCTTGGTACAGACTCCACCGCATGTCCCCTCGGCACTGGGCCACCCGGCTCAGTCCCAGAAACATGAGCAGAGGCTCAACCCGGTCTCATCGCTGTGGGGCTGTGGGGTGTGCTGCTGTCCCGTTCGGATACGCGGTGACAGCTGCACTGCAGAGGGAGGGACGGCAGCCCACGCCCAGGGGAGAGAGGTGACATCGGTCAGTCAGGTCAGGGTTCGTAAAGGATCAGGTCAGGGTCAGGTCAGCAGTAGCGCTAGAAAAGCTTCATTTTTAGGTAAGACCAGAGTCGGTTCATGTCGGGGCCAGAGTCAGGTCAGGGTTCATGTCAGGGTCAGGGATGGGTCAGGGTTTGTGTCAGGGTCAGGGTCAGGGTCAGGGTGGGGTAAGGGTTCAGGTCAGGACTAGCGTTTGGGTCAAGATTTGAGATGGGCCAGGTTACCATCACCTTGCGGGTAAGTTCCAAGGCCTTGTTGGGGCGCCCCCCCCCCCAATCTGGTCAGCCGCCCACAGTTCGGGACCCGGGGCCTAAGCCTCACCCGATGACATCCACACCGTTTTCTTGTCACCAAGGAGGAAGCACCTCCTGGTTCCACGGGGAAACCAAGTCCCGGGGTCTGGTCTGGGCCTTCTGGGCCGAGAAATCTCTGGAGCCCACTGTGTCACTGGGGGGCACCAGACATCCAGTGCAGTTCGGGGGATCCCGGAGTCAGGCAGGAAGGCCCTGCGGGGAGGCCCCTCCACTGGCCATCCTGGGCCCCACTCGCCCCAGGACACTGCCCCCCACAGCCTGCGAGTGGACGGACAGAGGCTGCCCCGTGCTGCCGCACACAGCCCAGGGGCGAGGCCACGCGGGGCGCAGGCCTGGCTCACCCGCAGATCTGGAAACCCGAAAGGCTGCACCCTCTGAGCGCCCTGACACTTCAGCCTGTCCACGGGCCGCTGAGGAGGCCAGCAGGCCTAGCACCCTGGGGCCTGGCTGTAGTACCCACACACTGAGCACCCTGGTCTGAGGCTGGGGGCACCCGGGGAGGCTGAGGCTCTGGGGAACACCTGGTGTCCGGGCCGGGGCCGGGGGAGTCTCCCTGTCACAGGCTGATGGCGCCTCCTTTCCTTCCAGCCAGATGGACACAGGCCTCCTGCAGGGTGGGGAGTCCCAGATAGGTGAGCCCTCCCATATCTGCCAGCTGCGCCCTGTTGTCCTGGGTGGAGACACAGGTGGGACAGCAGGACAGCGGGCAGTTACCCTCAGTCACTGGATGTCCCTCCCCATCTCAGTGTCCCGGTCAGCTCTGCGCCGGCCTGTGTGGCGGTGAACCTGAGAGCGAAAGGGGGTCCCTCTGATGGTGGGGCGGGGGCCGGGGCGCCACCAGCGGCTGCCTCCCTCGGGCTCCGGACTCAGGACAGACTCACATCACCCAGACTCTCACCTCCTGCACCTGCAACCTTTCTAATGGACGCTCCTGCTCGCAGGCCACTGTCGCCTCTCCGGGGGGCCACCTCCTCCCCGGGCCCCGCACCCTGCCCCTCCTTTCTCCTCGCTCCAGAAAGGCCCTTGTAAGGTAGGTGCCCTCACCCCACACCCATCAGGATGAAACGGGCCCCAGAAACCAGCAAGCGTGGGCGAGGGTGTGGAGAAATCGGAGCTGCCGCTGGCGGGGACGAAAAGTGGGGCAGCTGCCGTGGACACCAGATGGCTCCTCAGAGAAGGAAACCTGAGATGACCCTGCGACCCAGCGATGACAGGGAGGCGGAGGGGAGGAGCGGGAAGGAAAGAGGGACAGCACGATCACAAAGCGGGGTCCTTGGTCTTGCATGCGTGTGCCCAGCCACAGGTCCAGTGCCCTAGCCACGGGGTGCGCCAGTGCTCCTTCTCTTGGGGAGATGCCTCTGAGTGGACTCGCTGGGTCACATGGTTACTCCTCGTTTAACACTGAGGGACTCACTGCCTTCCAAAGTGACTGGACGTTTCACCAGCAGCAGCAGCGCGTCGCGCCCATTTCCCACTCCCTGGCCTGCACCTCCGCTTCTCTCCACTCTGGCCCTCCGCGGTGCGAAGCGGCGCCTCGCTGGCCTCTGCTGTCCTGGTCACGGAGGGCCCTGAGGCCCACTGGCCATGTGTAGCTCTGCTTAAGAGAAACGCCTGCTCAAAATCTCAGCCCACTTGGAAATCAGGCTGCGTCTCTCCATGTCAGCTGGGAAAAGTCCTTAGGGAGGTGCGTCCCAGTGGAGGGGCGTTAAGGCCACCACTCTGGCCGCACAGTCCACGCACATCCCGAAGGACCCGGGCCCACACTGCAGGGCTGGGACAGCAGCCAGGAGGAACCACCAAATAAAAAGTAAATATGCTTCCTCCTCGCTCTCCCTGCCGGCCGGTTTGCCTCCACTCCTGCTGCGTTTCCTCTTCCGAGAAAATGTTCCCAGATGTGATTTGCACGTGTGTCCTCTCGCCCTGGGGCAGCCCCGCCACGCCCTCGGCGGCAGGCTTCGAGGCAGAGGGCTGACTTGGGTGACGTCAGCCGGTCAGTTTCCTCTTGCCGCTCTGCCGGGGGTGACGTCGCTAGGAAATCTCTTCCGCTGTGCGCTCTCCATCCTGCGATTGCGTGATGCAACCTAACTTCACGCCGAGCTAATGCGGGCGGCGTGCGGCGGGGTCCACTGTCTTGTGCCGACGCCGTTGGTCCCGGCACACCTGCCCTCGCCCCGTGTCTGTTATGGTGACTCGGGCCTCGCTGAGACTAGGCAGGGGCTCGGGTCCTGGGGGCCAGCGTGGCCCAGCCCGCAGCCCACATCCGCCTGCGACACAGAGGAGCAGCTGCCGTTCCTGCCAGGAGCTGCCACGTCGGGTCTCTCGCTGGCCGGCCGGCCTGCTGCAGCGGCCGCGTGTCCCAACATGCTGCTTCAGGCGGGCACCCGCAGACCAAGGATGCGTGACGGCACCCCCGCGGCTCCACAGCTGCGGGCCCTGGAGGGAGCTCGAGCCCAAACCTCCAGCTGGGCCTCCAGGACTAACATCCCCACCCTCGGTGGCTGCTGCCGCAGCGTCCGACATCCTGGGACCCCAGGGAGCGTCCCGGGTGCTCAGAGCCACCCCTACAACCACCCACCAGACCCTGGCCAGTCCCACCATGCACGCTGCCCCGCCGGCGACCTGCCCAGGGCAGGCACCGTCCCCCGTGACGGAGTGAGCGCCATCACTGTGCACGCGCCCGCCGGGGCCCACGCTGCCAGGGTCAGCAGACCCCACCAGAGAGCCCCTCCTGCCAGCTTCCAGGGCACCTCTCCAGGCCCCTGCTCTGACTCGACCCCAAGGGGCTCTGAGGGCTCCAGTCTGATGCCCCCTCCTCAGAGGGAACTCCCTGGCCCCCTGACGCCAGCACAACCCTGTGGTCTCCCCAGCGGCAGCCCAGGTTCTGGGGCTGGACCCCATCTTCCCACCTGGGGCGTGGGTCTTGCTCAGCACTGAAGCCCCACACCTCCGACAGTGCCAGGGCAGGGCGGGTACCCAGGCGGCCAAGGTCTCCCGGCTCAGCCGCGTCGGGTCCCCAGGGCCCCTTGGTGATGCCCGCAGTGGGCCCGCGGGCCGGGCCTCAACCAGCGGCAGGAGCTGTTCCGTGCTGGGCCCGCGGCGCCAGCGGCGCCAACAGCAGCCTCTGGACGGGTGCACGTGTGCCCCAGGGGGAAGGTGGCCCTGTGCTTCGCCGGGCTCGGTGAGGACTGCACTGAGCGCTGGGGCTCCCGGGGCCCCTTCTGCAAGCAGACCCTGTGCCCAGCGAAGTCGTCCTGCCCTGGTCTCCCCGCGTCCAGGCTCCAGGCAGCCCGACGCCTTCTGCTCTGGGCGCCCCCACCCAGATCCTGACCACCCCGGTCCCGCACAGCCCTGCCCTCCCCTGCAGCACAGTCCCAGCGGCCAGGGAGGGAGGGACCTGGGGCGGTGCCCCTGCCAGGTAGCTGGCAGATGCGGGCGGAGCCACCAGGCGGTAGGTTACTCTGGCCTCCTCGGGGTCAGGCTGCGGGGAGGACTGCAGGCTAGAAGCTGGACTAGACCGTGGGCGGCAGAGGGCTCGAAGCTGGAGGGACCCGGGGTAGCTCAGGACACATCCCTGATGACCCTGGTCCCGGCTGAATGGGGGGGCATCGGCTCTCACGAGGCTCGTCTGCTCCCCGGGCTGGCTGGAGCAAGATGGGGCCCAGGAGTGGACTGGAACCCTGGGGGTCAGGTCCCAGGTCATGGGGGGGGTGGCAGAGTCCAGAACAGGGCGGGGAGGGTCCAGCCCCTCAAGCTTCATCCCAGAAGGCCACACACCCCGCAGGCTGAGTGTAGGTCGTCCCTGGGGACAAGGTGGCCAGGTCAGTTCCCACAGCGTGTCAGCCAGCGTGGGGCTCGCAGGTCCACACGGGCACACAGAGGCCAGCCCGTGTCCCCTCTCCGGGGTTCTGCTGCGGTGGCAGTGGCGGCCACGCTGGTGTTCCCCTGCCAGCTGTGGGCTGCTGCCCTCGGACAAACCCACGTACATACCCACGCCTCTCGCTGGCTGGGCCTCCCAGGGGCAGGGCCTGGTGCCACAGAGCACATCCTGCCTGGGGAGGTGACAGAGGGTTTTGCAGGCCTGGACGGAAGGCCGACAAGCAGGCAGACGGCCCCGGGTGAATTTCCTGGCACCGGCCTTTCTTGGACAGTGGCAGCGCCTCTCGTGATATGTGATGTGCTTGGGCTGTACTTTCACGGTCTGACGTTTCAAAAGTCACCCAACTGTCCCCCGGGCGGGTGCTGTACGGCAGTGGGGGCCGATTCCGAATGTGCCCTGTGCGTCGCCCACCCTCCTGGCGCCAGTGCCCTGGCCCCGCAGGAGCCCGCCCCACACCATTTCGTCGTCTCTGGGCGGCATCCCCATCCCCGCGCCCCGCGCGGGCCCTGCGGCGCCAGCTCGGGTGGCCAGCTGCTCTGCCGCAGGCCGGCTCCTACCTTTGTCTCAGGCGGGGCCACCCAGGCTCGCCTGCACCCCACCTCTGCTCCTGGAGCCCCGGTGCCCTGGAACGGAGTCGTGAGCAGGACCCTGTGACGCAGCTGTCAGGGTTTCCTAGGAGTGTCGCAGCAGGTTGTCAAGCTGGTGGCCTGAAGCCAAAGCAAGTTGTCTCCTTGGCTTGGTGGTTACGTCTGTGGCCTCCGGCTGGCGCAGTCCAGGCACAGCCCAAGGCCCCCGTTCGAGACCCAGGGCCGAGGGCAACCAAGATGGACTGAATAAAATCAGCAAGGCTTCCTCCCCTCTCTCTGCCCGCCTGCCTGCTCGCTTTCATTCCTGCCGCACCTTTTCTTTCAGGAGAAAAAGGTGTGTTCTCGGTTCTGGAGGCCAGAGGTCCCACCCCAGGGCGGCAGGGTGGTTCCCTCTGCAGGAACTGTCCCGTGCGTCTCCCGGCCTCTCGTGG
Source organism: Solenodon paradoxus (assembly GCA_004363575.1). Taxonomy (NCBI): domain Eukaryota; kingdom Metazoa; phylum Chordata; class Mammalia; order Eulipotyphla; family Solenodontidae; genus Solenodon; species Solenodon paradoxus. The sequence continues at coordinate 195,876 of RJWH01002610.1, read as the reverse complement.
TGGCCAGGAGTCCCTGGTACTCACTGCCTTTCAGCGACACCGCTCCTCTGGCCCCAGCCTCAGCGGCCCCTCCGTCTGGGCCCTTCTCTTCCCTTTGACCTCTGGGCCCCCAACCCAGGCCATTCTTCCCCGGAGACCCTTACCTGATTAAACACACAAAGGCCGAGTTCCGAGTGTGATGACATTCATGAGGGCCAGAGGACATGTCTCTGGGGGCCCTCTGGACCCCCAACCTCAGGTCTGTCCCGTGTACGCAACACACTCACCAAACTCCAGCTGTGCTGCGTGACTGCTAAGTCCAAAGGCCAACAGCTCAAGCAGGGCTGCAAATCACCCGTGTCCTCTGAAGGGGTCTGGGGACGTCCTGGCATAGCCTGCAAGCAGCCAAGGACAGGGCGTTGCCCCAGAGCGCGGGGTGGGGGCAATGGGCAGACAGGCCTTCCCCCAGGGAGAGTCTTTGGGTGGGGCGTCCAGGTGAGCCCCCTCCCGCCACAGGCCTTCTGACTCTTCGGCCATGCGGCGTGGTCCCCTGCAGCCTGTTCGTGGCACTGTGGCTGGAGTTCCGGCAGCGAGCAGTGCGACACCGGCCTGCCACTGCGGCTGCTCCAGTGCGAGGACGAGGTGGGTGTCGCGCCGGCCACCCGCCCCCAGCACCCGCTCACTTCCAGGACAGGCCCCGGCCCCAGTTTTCACCACGGGCCCCACAGCAGCCCCGAACCCCATCACTGGCAGGGAGAAGCCCTAGTCTCCCGAGGAGCGCAGGCGCCTTGTGCTGGCCAGCGTCGCGGCGATGGCGATGATGGCGAGGGCCCACCCTCCGGCCTCCTGACACTGCTCTGCTCCCCCAGACCCTCGCTGCCCCAGAAAGACCCCGGCGCTTGGGCTCCAGTTGTTAGAGCCGTGGAGGGGAGGTGTCCGACCGCGTGCACTGGGGGCTGTGTGCAGGGGCGCCCCAGTCTCGTCGCAGCAGCCGGAGGAGCTCCCAGCTGCCCCTCCCTTCTGGGGAGGAGCCCACTGCGGGCAGCGAGGGGTGGGCAGGCCGGAAGGGATGGTGTGCCGACCCCGGGGGAGGCTGCAAACAGGCCTCATGCCAGACACTGGCCCCCGAGTCCGCGTGACCTCCCTGCCCTGCCCCCCAAACCCACCAGAAGAGGGCAGGGGGCACGAAGGAGTTGCTGGGGCCCGGGATGCCGACTCACGTGCCCGTGCCCCGTAGATGACCGTGGCGGTCATGTGCCTTGCGTCCGCGTCCTGAACCGAGCCATCACGGCCATCCTGCTGTCCAGGTGGGACAGCGCCGTCCTGGCGGCCTGGGCGACCCCCTTGCCTGCGCCTGCTACTGGGTGTCCCAACCTGCCTCGCGCACCGGCTCTGACCTGCACCTCCCACAGGTGTCGCCAGCCTCACGGATCCGTGGTGAGCCTCGTCCTCGTCCTCTCCGAGGCCCACGTGGCCCGGCCACTTCCGAACCAGGCGGGGCGCGTGCCTGGGACCCCCAGCAGCGCCGCTCGCCTCCGCGGTGCTGCTGAGATGCGGGGTCCACGGGAGCAGGGCCACGTGGGGAGAGAAAGGGCCCTGACCTCCCGGGAGCCTGCCTCTTCGGACCCTTCAGGACCCTTCAGCTCAACTCTCCTGGCCGGCTCTGGGGCTGCCTGTGTCCCTGCCTCCCCCGGCCGAGGTCCTGTGGCCCCTGCGAGCTCTCCCGTCACCTCGCTGCTTCTCCGCCCACATTCCTGATACACCCAGGCTGAGACCAGCCAGCAGCCCGGGCCCTGGGGCCACATTCCCGGGCAGCCCGGTTTCCAGGACGGCCAAGCTCAACGGGGCGAGGTGCCCAGTGTCCCGGCCTTTCCTGTCCCCACCTGGCAGCCCCTTCTCCCAGAGCCCCCAGCACCCCAGGCCTGCTCAGGGCGCCGCCCCTTCCCGGCGCTGTCACCCCGCTCTAGCGGGGTCTTGAAACTAGGAGCTCTGGGCGCTGTACTCGCCCGTCCTCTTCCGCACGCCCTTGACGGGTGGCGGTCTCCCCTTTGGGGAGCAGAGGCCGGGGGGTGGGGGGCGGTTCTGAGCAAGCATCTGTCGCAGAAATGCACCGGATCCAGACCAAGTTCGAGGACGCCGTCACGCTCAAGGTGTTCATTTTCTGGTTTGTCAGCTTCCACTCCTGGCCTGTCCACATGGCCTTCTTCAAGGGCAGGTGGTCACCTGAGGGGGACCGCGGGCTGGCTGGGCCTCGGTGCTTCCTCCAGGCATGGAGGTGGCGTGAGGGTGCCTTTGTGCCTACAGCCATCTCCCTAGGTCTGCGGGCCACCCCGCAGCGACTACAGCTTGTTTGGGGGCTGCAAGGAGGTGTGTACGAGGAGCTCAGACAGCGCCCCGTCCAGCAGACCCTCCCCCACCGCCTCGCAGCCTTGCTCTGCCCGCAGCCCAAGACGGAAGCCCAGGGGACACCGAGTCGCACGTCCCTCCCCACACTCCCCCACACAACCCGAGTACACCTGAGCTGAGCTCTCTCCAGCAGGGGAGTGGGGAGGGGAGTTCACGGGAGGGGGCCTGGGGGGCCACGGGGAGGGGGCCCCACGGGGAGGGGGCTGTGGTTCCTCCTGCCCCCATTAGCACAGACAACTCAGCTGGCCCCTGACCAGATGTGACTGCTCCTTCCAAAAGTGGAAATTGGCTTAGTCAGGAAGAACGGGGCCTACTTAAGTGGGTTCCCCAGGGCAGATCCCCAAGACTGAGACCGGGGTGAAGCAAGGGTGTGGGGGTCCCCCGGGGATGCTCGTGGGCAGTGGGCACCTGAGTGAGGGTTGGTGCCGTGGTCCAGCCCCCGAGGTGCTGCAGTGGCCCTTCTGCTCTGCTCGAGTGACTGAGGCCAGGCCAGCCGCGGGGGGACTGCGTGCACAGGGTCCACAGGCACCGCTCCGCTGGGCACAGGGGTGGATGGGCCACGCCTGATAGCTGGGTCAGCCGGTGGGTCCCTGTCTGAGAGCACAGGGGTGGGTGTGGCAGGATCTAGGTGTCCAGAGGCGGCATCTCCAGTGCTCAGGCAGGTTTTCCGCACCCGTGAGTGGGCTCCATGCCCAAGCCTGCTGCCCGCTCGCCTCCCGCAGGCTGGACTAGGTCGCTGGAGGGCGTGCCTGCTCCTTGGCCCACCCTGGAGCCCGACCGTAGCTCCGGCAGAGCTGGGGATCTGGGGGACACGGGGGAGGGGGCGCGGGGAGGAGCAGGTCTCTGTGGCACCAGGGGCCCCAGCTGTCTGAAGGGGGAAGGCGCGGTGGGGCCCTGCTGAGGCCTGAGGCGGACCCGAGTCCCTGCTGGACAGTGCACAGCGGGGCTGCCTCGTGGAGTTGACACGGGAGCTCCTGGTCATCATGGTGGGGAAGCAGGTATCAACAGCGTGCAGGAGATTCTGGTCCCGTGAGTGTCCCACCCCGGGCGCCCAGGCACAGGAGCAGCCCAGCCAGGCTCCCCCACCTCTGTGATGCCCGTGCCCTATTCCTGGGCTTGCCGGGGTCTCTTGTCCCAGGGCTGGCTGTGTGGGGAGGAGGCCTGCATCCCGCCTCATCTGTCCATCCGTCCGTCTGTCCGTCCGTCTGCCCAGCAGCCCTCAAGGCTGGCCCTAGCTGCTCGTGGCTTCCCAGCCTCCAGGCAGGGGTCCAGCCTCAGGGGCGCTTACCAGCGGGGCCCTGACCACTGGGCCCCTCCCAGCCCAGAACCCTCGCCGTGGTCTCCGCAGGTGAGGGCCTCCTTCACCCTGCCCACCACAACCGCTGACTCGCCCCCACCACAGCTGCAGCTGGAGCACCAGCCAACCCAGGGTTGTCTGGTACAGGGTGGTGGGTGCCTGGCAGGCAGGGCTGGATGCAGCAGCTCGGTGCCCCGGCGCAGGACTGCCCTGCCGCCCTCCCAACCTTGGCTGGGCCCGCAGGGAGTGCCCTCTCTGAGGGCCTGTGGGTGCACTCGGAGGGGAAGTGCCTCTGACCGGGGGCCCTGGGGGGCGGGCCACGACCTCCTGCCCTGTGAGGGCTGCTGGGCAAGCACTGGAGAGGGGCGGGCACCTTGGCCAGCGGCAGCATGCCAGGGGCCCAGCAGGCTCAGCTTCCTGCTGGCGCGGGAGGGAGTGGGGCCTGCAGAAACTCTGGAAAGGAACTGGGGGCACCGGGGGAGGCACCTGAGAACGGTTGGCCCTTGCCGAGCAGGGGCAGCGCCCTGGCAAGGACACCGCCCCGGTGGTGGCTGCCGGTTCTCACTAGCCTCGCCCTGGAAAGCATGGGCCCGAGCACTCTGGGGAAGAGACCCTGGGGTGGGGATGTAGGTCCCGAGACTGAGGCCACCCCGGGAGGTGGCTGGGGATGCCCAGACGTGCCCTGCTGCCCCACACGGGAGCCGTTGTCCAGCGTAGGGTCTGCATTGGGGGTCGTGGGTCCTGCCGCCGAGTCTTTCTGAATCGGGGGGAGAAAACCCTGGCCCCTCAGAATCTAAGGTGCTGCTTCCGAGCCAAACATGGTGCTCAGAGCGTCTCGGCCGCCAAAGTGAGGGGTTACAGAGGGTCAAGGGGAGACGTCATGTCCACGAGGCCAGGGGAGGCGGCCCACCCTTGTGTCCTGCTCCCCTGGCCTCCAGGCAGCAGGACCCCATGCTCTACTCAGGGACTGGGCAGAAGACCCTGGAACTTCCCTCCAGGCATCCCCGGGAGCTCCCGACAGGACAGCTGGAGGGGCGTAGACAGCCCTAAAATCAGGGCCCCCAGGGGCAGCGCTCCCAGCAACAGACACCAGACCTGTGAGAAAAGCTGGCGTGAGGGGAGGGTCCGCACAGGGGCCAGCGTCAAATGTGGCCCCTCGGGGAGGGCGGGGAGCCCATGCAGGGGAGTCAGCGGGGGCTGGGGGCAGCGTCCAGGGCTGCTTCATTCCAGTGGCCACGGGTGAAGCTTCGAAACTGCTCTGTAGTCACGCGAGGGCCCCGTGAGGGTCAGTGACGCACGGGACCGTGATCTGGAGTCTGAGGAGCTGCACTTCCGTTCCGAGACTGACACCCGGTTTGGCTACCAGAATGCCTGGGAAAGCTGGGGACACGAGGCTCCGACGGGGTGGGGCTCAAGGCTAAGTTATGGGGCGGCGACCGGCGACTCCCGGCCTGAGAGGCAGAGTGCACACCCCGGACGGACACCGGGAGGCCCTGTGCGCCCTTCCTGACGGCTCTGGGGGGAAGGGCTGGAAGACAGCAGGCAATTCCATTCCTGCAGCGGCACCTGGGGACGGGCGGCGCTGGAAGGAGGCGGCTGGAACAGGGGCGCTCTTCCCGGCGATCAGCAGTGCTCTAAAGCGGTGGTCCTGCCGCGGGAGGGGCTTCCCGCTGGTGCTCATTCTGCCGGTCACACCGTGGTCCACAGGTCTAGACAGTCCCCGACCTCAGGGCGGCTGGGACCAGGGAAAGGCATAAGCTCTGGCAGTCACGGGCGGTCGGAGGCGGCTTCCTAAGGAAGAGAGCCCCGGGGCAGTGTCTACAGGAGAAGCAAGGGAAGAAGGTGGGCAGGCGTGGGCCTGGCATGACCCCTGCCTCCCTCGTCACCGTCTTTGTGGCCGCCTGCTCGCGCTGCTCAACAGCTGGGTGGAGATCCGCCTGGGCGTTCGAAAGTTCTGCGGACTCCGGCGGCCGCCTGGTCGTGCGCCCGGGACCACGCCGAGGGTCCGGGGGGGCGGAGCGCTGACGGGCGGGCGGGGCGTGACGCGGCCGGAGGCGTGGCGCTGGCAGGGGGCGGGGCGATGACGGGTTGGAGGCTGCCATGGAGGAGGGGCGGGGGCGGAGGGGCGGGGGCGGGCGGGCGTGGCGGGCGTGGCGGGAGCCGGCGGACGGACGCCGCTCGCGCGCTGGGCGGATGCCAGTCGGTCCTGCCCTCTTCCGCCGCGCGGGTTCGGGTACCTTTCCTGCTGCTCCCCGCGCCAGTTTGGGGCATGTGTACGGGAAACCGTTTCACACGAGGTTTGTTTCTATTTTAAACATGGTCCCGAAGGGGCGCGGCCTGGGGCTGCCCTCTGCCCTCTGCCAGCGCAGCGATGTGGCCTGACGACGTGGCCCGGGTCCCCCGTGCGTCACTGTGAGTCGCGCGGTGCGACCCGAGAGGCCATCCGACCGCCCAGTTCCTCCTCGGCGTGGTGGACCCCGGCTCCCCGCGGCCTGCCCGTCCCCTGGTCTGTCACGTGACGTCCCGCATCCTCCCCGCGCTCCTGTGCTCGCTGTCGCCGGAGCAGCAGCGTCCGTCCCGTGTCCCGTGGCGGCCGCTCCCACTTACCTCCCCAGCGTCGCCCCCGAGGCGGGTCCCGCGGCAACGCGCGCAGCGCCGTGGGCGTCCGTGCGCGTCGTGGCGGCGGCTCCTGCCTGCTGCGACGGGGCAGGTGCGACCGGGCAGCTCCCAGAAGGGCCATCACGCGGACCTCCAGGGTTTCCCTTCTCAGGCAGCTCCGGTTTTCCCAAGTGGTGGCACCAACTTACACTCCCGCCAAGGGCCCCAGGGTGCCTCTGCCGCCGCGGCGTCGCCGACACGCGTGTGCTTGCGTCTCCCACAGGCCAGTGAAGGCTGCACCAGGGCTTCGTGATTCAGCTTGAAGTCGGGGGTCACGCCTCCGTTTTTGTCCTTTTTTTCAAGATTGTTTCTGCTATTCAGGGTCTTTTGTAGTTCCAGGTAGATTCAGGATTTCTGTTCTATTTCTGTGAAGAACGTCATGGGGTTTTAAGGAATATAAACATTGCTTTAAGTAATAGGCGGTTTCAACGATGTCGATTCTTCTATTTCCCTGGCGTGAAGTATCTTACCATTTCCTTGTGTTTGTAACAACGTCTTACAGTTTCTAGTGTACAATTCTTTCACTTCTTTGATTACGTTTATTCTTTCACTTCTTTGATTACATTTATTCCAAGATATTTTATTCTTTCTGATGTTATTGCGATGGAATTGATTTCCTGATTTCTCTTTCTGCTCGTTTGTTATTTGCATATAGAAATGCAACAGACTTTTTCATATTCATTTTGTAGCCTACGCTTTTCTGTATTTATTTTTTCTAACGACTTTTTACTGTCTTCCCGGTTGTCTTTACATTATTATGTCATCTGCAAACAGTGATAGTTTTACTTATTCTTTTCCAGTTTAGATTCCTCTTATTTCTTCTTCTTGCCTAATTGCTCGGGCTAGAACGTCCAGTGCTGCTTGAATAGCAGTGGTGACAGTGACAGCCTTGTCTTTGTTCCTGATCTTAGAGGAAACACTATCAATTTTTCCCCTTGAGTCTAAAGTCGGCCGTGGGTTTGTCATCTATGACTTTTGTTATGCTGATACGTTCTTTTTCTACCCAGTTTTGAGGGTTTTTAATATGAAAGGATATTGAATCTTATAAAATGACTTCTGCATCTATTAATAATTTTTGTTCTTCCTCTTGGTGCTGGGCCATTTCACGTCTGCTGAGCTGCTTCTGTTGACCGCAGTCCCATTTCCTCGTGGTGTGATTCTTTCATGATGACTCATTTCGCAACTGGTATTTTGTTGAGGGTTTTTGCACCTATGTGCATCAGAGAGATCGGTGTATAATTTTCTTGTTTTGTGATGTCTGTTTTTGGAATCAGGTTAGTGTTGGTGTCATCAAATGTGTTTGGAAGTTTGGCCTTCCTTTTCAGTTTTTTGAAGAATTTGAGAAGGTCAGGTATGAATTCTTCTTTGAAAATGTGGTGAATTCACTGGTGAAATCATCTGGTCCTGGGTTTTTGTTCTTTAGGTCACTGTTCCAATTTCCTAACTTGTGATTGGTCTGCCCAGATTTTCTCTTTCTCCCTGACTTCGTCTTGGAATGTTGTTATGTTTCTAAGTTTTTTTTTACTTCTTCTGAACTATCCAGTTGGTTGTCAAATAGATGTTCATAATACTCTCTTGTGATCGTATTTCTGTAGCATCTGTTGTAATTTCCCCTTTTCCATTTCGGGTTCTCTGCACGTGTTTTCTCCCTCTTCTTCGTGAGTCTGGATAAAGGTTTGTGTGCTTGGGTTATCTTTTCAAAAACCCGGCTCTGGGCTTCATGCATTCTCTGAATTATCTTTTCGATCCCTTTTTTTGGTTTGTTTACTTCTGCACTCATTTTTATTATTTCCTTCCTTCTACTAACTTTTGGTTAAGAGGCACATAGGCTTAGGTTTTGTGGTTTTTCTTATTTCCTGAGGGCTGTGTTGCTGCAGACGTCCCTCTTAGTACTGCTTATGCTGGGCCCACCGGTTCTGATGAGTCGTTCTCTGTTTGCAGCTGTTTCCAGCTGTTTCTACAATTTCACCTTTGATTTCCTCATTGACTCCACATTTATATGTAGTAGGTTGTTCTCCACAAATTTGCAGTGTTCTCTCTTTTTTAGTTGATTTATGGTATCATGCTGTTGTGATCGCAAAGGTGCTTTGATAGGATTTCAGTCTTTGTAAATTTATCGAGACTTGTGTCCAACAACACATGGTCAGTCCCTGAAGAGGTTCTGTGAGCACTTGAAAAGAATGTGCGACGTGTAATCTTCTGTAAATATTAAGTCCACCCCATCTAATTTGTCATTTAAGGCCATTATTTTCTTGATGACTTTTAAAAATAAATGTATAGTTTTCACATGCATACATATGTACGGAGAGAGAGAGACAGAGGGGGGGGGAGGGGAGAGAGGGAGAGAGGGAGAGAGGGAGAGAG
>RJWH01002610.1:132942-187072 GCA_004363575.1 Solenodon paradoxus | reverse complement strand
TCTGTGAGGCGGGGCTGCACGTGCTTTCGAGGAGGGGCGGCGACGGCGGCGGGTCGCGGGTGGAAGACCCGGCAAGGGCGCTTCCGTCCTTCCACTTACCTGTCGTCCGGCTTTTCTCCGAGCCGAGCTGTGTGCGCCCCGCTGGAGGCCGCCGGGTACATCCCGCCTGCGCCCCCGGCGGCGTCTTCCCGCGGCGCCAACTCGCCCGCAGCCAAGCCCGTCGTAGGCTGTTCCAGCCACTCTGCAGACCCGCACGGTTCGAAACGGTCACCTTCGCCAGATGTCCACCGAGTGTGGTGATGTCATTCAGCCCCGTGGTGACACAGCGGCCCCTCGTGCTGCTGTCGCTTTGTGTTCGTGTTTCTGTCTGCTGACTTGACCCTGCAGCGGCCCCGCCGGGCGGCGTGTGCTGGGCCGCCAGGAGGAGAGGAGGCGGCGGGACTCCAGCCACCACTTGGCTGCTCGCCCTGCTTGTCCCCGCGCCCGCACCCTGGTGCGAGCCGTCCCGGGACGCACGTGGCCTGAGCCGCCAGGCCGCCGACCCTGCCGCAAGTCCGGGCTGACGTCCAGGTCGGGCCCTCGGCTCCGGGAAGGGCCGCTCCGCGCTCGTGCCCCGCGGTCGGCAGCTGTGCGGGGGCTTCAGGGTCTGGCGACGCTGAGGCGCGATGCCGCCTTCTCTTCTGGAAGCACCTCCCTCGCGCCCCCACCCGGCAGGCGGGACGCCCCGCATTCACTCGGCTGATCGTCGCCCCGGTGCCTCCTCTGCCGTCTGCTTTAGCCACTTGGGGTTTATTCCTGTCCCAGAGGCATCTTCCCCAAGACTGTGTCTAGGAGTCTTTAGTCCCACAAAAGTGGCCCCGGTTGCGCTTCCTACGCAGTGAGGCTAAAACTTAGTTACAAAGGCAGCGCACGTCTGACCACGAGACAGCCATGCTGGGTGATGCCCAAGGCTGCCCAGGGGACCGCTGGGTGTGAGGCAGCCCCGGGGGGCGGCAGGCCCCCCAGAAGGCGGCTCTGCTGGGCCCACAGCCTGTGTGGCGCAAACGGCGGTGTGGCAGGTGCCAGGCCAGTGTCCCCTGTGGAGCACAGACTTCTGGGACTGTCACATCTACTAGAAACTATTCGGCGCGCTGGGGTCCGGTTCCGTGTGTGTGTGGGGGCAGGACACGGCGCACCTGCCCCTGGGAGCCGTGACAGTGAAGGCGGAGGCCCCGCCGAGCGCCCTGCTCCAGCCCCGAGCGCACGCAGGGCGGGCAGGGGGGGCCCGAGCTGCCCTGTCTGCCGCAGGTGTCAGGCGTTCAGGGAAGACGATGGAAGTCACTCCCCGACCTACTGGAATCTTCTCGCCATCCGGCTGGCCCTCGTCATCGTGCTCCAGGCGGCCCGGCTCCCCAGTTCCCACACTGGCCCCTGCGTCTCCCCATTTACTGGCGTGGTGCTCCCTGGCTTTGCCTAGTCTCACCGCGGGCTGGGGGTGAGACCAGCGCGCAGTGTCCCCAGCACTTACTGCTGTCACCAAGGCTCCGTCAGTCTCTGCACCTCGTTCCTCCTGGAAAACGGAGGTTCTCCTGCCCGCCTGCCTCTGGGCTGGGCCGCGCACCAGGACGAGCCACTGCCCACAGGCCCTTCAGCCAGTGGCCTCCTCGCCAGGGGCTTTGTACTCTCGGTGGCTCCCTTGCCCAGCTCCGGGCACCGAACCCGTCCTGTCCATCTGAGCACCTGTCCTCCAGGCCCCAGACCCTGCACTCCGCCCCACGCAGCGTGCACCTGCCAGTGGCCTCTGCTCACCTGGCCCTCGGCTCCAGGCCGTGCAGTTGAGCCGTGGGCTTCTGAGTTCTCTGGTGCCCGGGCGGGAGCGTCCTCTCCAGGCCCCTCCAGCAGGGCCCCCCCAGCCCTGCACCCTGTGTGGGTCATGGGGGGTCGGTTTTCCATCCCTGCCCCCACCCCCACTGCTACCGAGGCCAGGCCTCTTGGTGCCCATTTCTTCACCCGCCACCATGGGTGCTCGGGATCAAGGCAGCCCCGCCCCAGGCTGCACACCCTGAGGCCCTCAGCTCTCCACGTCTGCAGCAGAAAGCATGGGGCGGCGAGGGGTGGCGGGGAGTGTGGATGGGACGTTAGTCCTCGGCCAGCGAGACACTTGAAGGAAAGGACATCCCCGCTAATGCTCGCTGGGCCTCCTTCCAGAGGGCCCTGAATGTTTCTGCGTAGCGACTTCAGAGCTGGCCTCGGGGCCCACTGCCCTGAGCACAGGGCCTCCTGGTGCCCTCACGCGCCGGAGGAACATCTAGAGCTTTGCGTGGGGGCACGCCCCGCAAAGTGGGGTGCAGGGTCGCAGAGGGCCCCAGGGTCCCCTAGAAGAATGCACCCCCCGCTGCCAGCCACCTGACACCCTGCCTGCGGCCTCTGGGAGCCTGGCCCGTGCCTCAGCATGAAAGCTGTCCAGCAGCTGCTTTGTTCTGAAGCTGAAGGGGCTCTCCCGCCATGCCAGGGGGTTCAGGCCGCGCGTACCCTGAGCTCTGCACGACAGACAGCCCTGCCTGCACCTGGTGCTTGACCTGGGCCCTTCCCCCAGCGGCCCCGAGCCCTGAGCAGCCGCCGCCTGGCCCCCACGCCCGGGGTGGGCAGTGGAACCCGTGCCCCGTGCCTGCATCGCTGCCCTCCTGACGGAGCTCTGCCGCGTGCTGTCCCACCTGGCCGCTGTGTCCCGGAGACATGGCCGCTGATTCCATCTGGTGGCCAGGAGGAAGGGCTACTAAGACACGTCCAAGTCCTCTGCACGGCCCTACCAGGGCCCGCCTTAGAAGGGAGCTGCTGGGTCACTGGGGAAAGTTCGTCTTCGCACAGCGGGGAACGAAGCCCTAATTCCACTGGCTCCTGGGGTCTGCACACCAAGAGCCCCGCCCAGCGCAGCCCAGGAGCTGGGAGCCCCGGGCTGGCCGACAGCCACATGCAGGCAGGACCCTGAGCTCGGGAGAGGCGGGCACAGGGGGCAGGGCCATGAGACCCTCCCTGTGGCCAGGGAGACTATGGGGAAGGCAGGCAGGACACGTGTCCCCCTCCCACTGCGGGCATCAGACGACAGAGGTGGACAAGGAAGGCAGCCCCACACGGATGTCGGTTCTGGGCTTTATTTGAGAACGTGTACAATTCGTGTCATCCATATTCATGAGCCTGCACACATTTGCATATAATCTCCAAATCCAAAATTAAGGCCAAGGGACAGGTGGTGCTGTGGACACACATCTGGAAGACATTCACCGAGGAGGAAAGGGGCACAGCTGCCCAGAGGCCCTGGGGCAGGGGCCTGTCCACAATCAAAACAGGCGGCACCCCGAGGGGGCGACATGGCAGCTGCTCAGGATCTGAGAACCAGAAGTTTCGCCGGGGGTCTTGGGAGTGGAGGGCGGGGAGGGATGCGAGCCGGTCAGGAGGACGGGGCCGGACGGACGGCGCCCGCTCTGTCTGCAGCGGGGCCGGTTGGGGCCCCAGGCTGTTCGTGAAGCCAGTGCTCCCATCCGATTCATTACTACAGATGACGCACCGAAGACTGTTGAGCTGACGGGAACTTAGAGGCAACTGGAGGTGACATGTGCTGAGCAATTCTCGGTGGGGCAGATGTTTACTGTCGCGGCTGCTAAGCCTGGGTAAGCAGCGGGAGGACTGGCGGGGGTGTCGGCAGGAGTGCCCATGCCCAGGGAGGGTGCAGGGGCACAAGCCGCTGTCCCTAGAACCCCAGCGTCTGGGGTGCAGGTGGCGACAGGAGAGCAGAAGACCCTCCTTGGTAAGCACAGCACGACAGCATCCACCTCTCCAGAGTAGGGGCCGCCGTGGCTGGGCCAGGCGCGATCCACGGCTCCAGGTCGAGGGACAGCCCCTCCTGCCCAGGACCATGGCCGGCCTGCCTCGGTCAAGGCCAGCCCGCGCCCGCCAGCACACGTGTCCCAGGCCCCGTCTGGGGAGGCCTCGTGGCGGGGAGGCCCGCTCTGCTCCCGACGCCGGTGCCGCCGCAGACACGGAACCTTAGGAGAGTCTAGTTCGGGCTGAGTGCTGGGGCGGCACTGAGCACGAGACCACGACCAGCACGGCTTTGAGGTAGAAAGAAGGCGGCAGCAGCAGGTGGCGTCGGGGCTGGTGGCACGGGGGCGACGGCACCTGCAGCAGGTTCCAGGGCGGCGGCTCGCCTCCCCCCTGCAGCACCCTCCCTAGCCTGGCTCAGGGCCACCACGGACACACGCCAGGCACGGCCGCCCAGACTTGGGGTCTGCACTGCGGGCGGAGACACGGTATTTTCAGACCCAGAGGGTTGAGGCCAGCACTGCTGAGACCCCAAACGAGCCTCTGCTTTCTGGTTCTCTCTGGCTCCATGCAGCTCTCCTTGGGGTGCGGAAAGGCTCCCAGGGCAAAGCGGGGCCACTCCCCACCCTGTGGGCTGGGCCGAGTGAGCCTTCCGACGGCCGAAAGAAGGCCGGTCGCGTTCTACAGAGCGGGGTCTGGACGACAGGCAGAGGGAGGGAGGGAGGTGGGAAAGGAAGAGGGCAAACGTTTTGGCTTTTATAAAGTCAAGGACATTTATTTCCTGAGGCCATGACACAGGAAGGAGACGTGCCCATTGTGGGGCTCCCATGGAGGCCATGGACCGACAGCCCCGGTGACATGCCGGTGACCAGGAAGCGGAGAGTGACGGCCTCATTGCAAAACGTCCAATTACCTGTGTTGTGTGCACGACAGTGGCGTGCGGCCGGGGCCAGAGGTGGGCGCGGGGCGGGCCAGGCGGAGAGCCGGCCACACCAGCGCCGGTCCTCCAGCTTCACTGTGAGACCTCAGGGTGGGGGCGTCGGCGATTTATGAGGGTCCAGCCGCTGGTTAGGTGGAGACAAACGTCGTGTGGCACGTTCAGCAGGCTGGAGCAGCTCTTGCTTTGGGATCATTATCGCTTGGGGCCCCAGGGGAGGGTCTTGGGGGCCACCTGAGCCCCAAAGCTGGGGAACTCCTCCGCACTGCTCACGTCTGGAGCCTGGTGGGAGGGAGCACAGCATTGGTGAGGGGCCACCCCCGCGGCCCCTGCGCTCACCCTCCCGCACGTGCGCCTGACCTTCTCGCTGCTGCTGGCGGCCCAGGGAGCGTCTCGCACCACGAAGCCCTTGGATGGTGCCTTGGAGCCCTCATGGGCCGGCGGCTTCGCATACACCTGCAGCGCCTCGCTGTCCACCACGTCGGCCAGCTGGGGGCACAGTGCAGGGTCAGTGGCGGTGGGGCCACATGAAGGCGCGGGCAGAGCCAGGTGGCTGTGGGCCCCCCGCCCCGCACCCGCTGGCCGACTCACGTATTCCTCCTCCAGGTTGAGGATGTGGTCGATGGCTTCCTCCACGTTGTCCGGCAGCCCGGTGACGGTGACACAGTTGGGGTCTGGGGCCCCGCTCTGCGGAAAGCGAATGTCCACCTGGAAGGGGCACGTGCGGCAGCTGAGGGCTCGGTGCCTGCCCAGGGTCACAGGCAAGGGTCACGGGATGTGTGCGGGGACGCTCACTCCAGTGATGACCAGCCTCGACCAGAGCTCCCGGCCACGGCTGAGCCTGTCACAGGCTGAGACGCCAGTAGTACTGCAGGGCGGGCGGGCGGCAGGTAGATGCGGAGCCCGCTAAGCTGCTGACGCCTAGTGGCCTCCGGAGGGCCCCACGGGCCTCGCTGCCTAGGGAGCCGGCACCCGAGTCTCCCTGCTGCCCAGGACGGACACCATGGTGTGCGGACGCACCTTGAACTCGTCCATGATCTTGCGGATGGCCTTGCCGCGGGCTCCGATGATGCGGGCATGGACGCGGTGGTCGAGCGGGACGTCCTCAGAGACCATCTGCTCGAGCTCCCCCACGATCTTCAGGATGGCCTCCCGGGCGGCCTCCGTGTTCCTCTCGTACCCGGTGATGGTGATTTGGTCCTGGGGCTGAGACAGGAGCGGAGGTCGGAGGCCTGCTGCCCGCGCCGCCGTGTCGGGGGCACGAGGGCTCCGGAGCTGCGGGCCTGCGGGGGCAGGGTCGCCTGCGGGGGAAATGGCCTCGCCGACAGAGGTGAGGCGGCGCCCCGGTGGAGTAGAGGTTGAGCAGGCCACATCCACCCCAAGGTCCTGCGTCGTGTCCGGGACCAGGGCAGCCACCAATGCTAGCATCTGCCTCCCTGCCCTCCCTGCCTTCATTCCTGCTGCACCTTACATTTAAAAAACAAACCCCCAACCCACAGAAGGAAGAAGGTGGGATAGAGCGAGGTGACCACAATGACGGTCACTACTACCCACTCTTAAGAGGACTCAAGGGGCAGCACCCATGGAAAAGACAGTGGCAGCTGAGGGTGCGGGATGGGCGGCCCCGAGGGGCTCCCGTCTGGAGAGTCTGGCCACTCCCCCGCCCAGGCCGGCATGAAGCCCGTGGCGCCCACGGCCACCAGGCTTAGCGGAGAATGAAACATCGCCATTGCACGCTCTGTGCGACAGGAGACGGGAACGTGGGCCAGGGACGACCTCCAGACGGGAGTCGCAGAGCCGACCCGGGCGCTCCTCGCAGCAGGCCAGGTGGAGGGCGCCCCCCGAAACCCCACGGTCCAGCAAGGGCAGCACCAAAGCCGTGCGGACAGACGGCAGACTCTGCAGGCAGAACCGCAAAGGCCGCAGGAGAGCTGCATGGACACGATGCGAACCACTCGGCTCACGGGCCTTCCTGACAGCGAAACGCTAGGCAAAGACTGCAGGGCGTGGGCAGCTCTGGAAGCGAGGGGGCAGGAGTGACGTCAGGGCTCTAAGCGCAAGGCTCGAGTCACACAGAGTTCAAGCAAATGAAGAACAGCCACGTGAAGACATCGTTAGAAAGAAGCGGTGAGAAACGGCATCAAGTGTGCGGGAGGCTCCTGAGCACGAGCAGAGGCGGCGGAGATGCAGGCCGAGACCTGGGGACACAGCGGCCGCAGCAGCCCTCACTGGGACATCTGCGCAGGGGACAGGCTGCCGCCCGCCCGCCCAGAATGAAGAGGATGCAGCAGTGACCGAGACGCCAGGCCGACACGGTGCCGGTGTGGAGGGTGGCTCACTCACTGGCGTGGCCGCCGCCCGTGCCACCCACCTGGCCGCCATCATCCTTGTCGGGAAACTGGATGTTCACGTCATGCTGCAGGCGGATCTGGGTGATCACGGCGCCCTTCCTTCCGATGATCTTGGGGTGGTATCTGGGGTCTACAGCAATGCTCAGCTTGAAGCTCCTTAACGCCTACAGATGAAACAAACAAGAATGAGGTGAGGACGGCCTCCAAGGTGCAGCTGGGTGGGGAGGTGGGACGGCGGCTCAGAAGGAGCGCTCGGCGCGCCTGCCGCCGTCACAGAGGCCCCACAAACCTGCACACAAGCCCCAAACACGGGCTGCGTCGGCTGGGGCCGCACGGCCTCGCCCAGCTCCAATGGGAAATGTTCTGGGTCCTGGGCTGGGGACAGAAGCCAAGGGAAACGAGGGCACGCAGGGGTGTAAACAGTCCAGGGTGCATGTGGCGGTGACACCGCGTGGCCGGCCCGGCCCGGCCCTGCCCCGCAGCACACGCTGCAGGCTCTCCCTGCCCTCTGGGCTGAGCACCATGGCTGCTCCGGAGGGCTGACTGACACCGAGTCCACCCAGATGGGAAGGGATCCCCGAGTCTGCTTCCGAGGACAGGCCCCTCGGGTGCTGACTGCAGGAGGCACCCGGGTCCTCCGAGCCAGCAGACTGATGGTCACATGGACGGCGCTGGAGCCTCGCAACCCTACCCCACAGCCTGAAAACCACGGCCGGCCAGCCGCGCTCACCCGGTCCTCCTGCTCTGCCTGCAGCTCCCTCACTCGCTCCAGAAGCCCTGCCTTGGCCCGATCCAAGTTGGCGGCCAGGCCCGTGATGGCGATGATGTCAGACTGCAGCTCGGGTGCTGGGACGTGGATGTTTACCTGCGTGGACGCGGACAGACCAGTGTACACGGGCTCCAGCACAGGCCCACTGACGGTGGGAGCGTCTGGGGGCCGCCACCAGCTGCCTCCTGCCCCATTCGGCGCCCGGCGGCAGGAGGAACAGGCAGACCCCGGCCCCGACAGCGGGCTCCAGGGAAGGGTCTTCACAGTCGAGTTACCTCAAACTCGTCCATCATCTTGCGGATCCCACTTCCCTTCTGCCCGATGATGTACCGGTGGAGGTCGAAGGGCACTTCCACCTCAGTGGTGACTGGAACCAGAGCCTGCGGGAGGACAGCCAAGGAGGCTCTGACACGGGGGAGGCTCCGTGCCTCCGTGGAGCACGAAGGCAGGCGCGACCGTGAACTTTCCAGCAACACCCGCCACGTCGCTCGAACTGGACTGAACGCCGCCTCCACGGAGCCCACAGGAGACTCGGGGGGAGACGCGGAATCCAGGGTCGGGCAGTGCTGTCAGGGCAGCCCCGCGGGCCCGACCCGAGGTGCACACCTCACGGAAGCAGGCCCTCCTGGGCCAGGAGCCTCCAGAGCTGGCCCGCCACTCCCCGGCGCACAGCACGTGCTACTTCCGCTTGTAGGTGTCCCCACGTGCCCCGCCACGGCAGAGCTGGCAGCCACCGCCCGCCGCCCGGAGCCCGCCGCCCGCCGCCCAGAGCGGACAGGGCGGGAGGAGCACGCACCTCGAGGGCTTCCTTGGCGGCCTCGCACTTTTCCTTCCGGCCGGAGATGGTGATGATGTCACACCTGCGCGGGGAACCTGGGTCGGCGTCTCTGGCATCTCTCCCCTCGGCCGCGGCGGCGTCTCCGCTCTCTGGGAGGAGGAGCTCCGTGCCGTGACCTGCAGGCAGAGCGGCAGCTCACCGCGCGCCCAAGCACTTGCTCGGCTGGCAGGCCGACGCGCGCAGCGCCTGCTGAGCCCAGCAGAGGGGGCGCCCGGCCTGGCCGGGCACCGCGTGGCTCGGGACAGCCGGGCTGGGAGTGCGGGCCTGAGGAGCGCGCGTGCGCCTCAGAGGTCACCCTTTGGCTCTAACTGGAGCCCCAGCCCAGGAGGCGGAGGGGTGTGCCCGTGGGGGGCGCCGAACACTGGGGTCGGTGGGGCTCGTGGACCTGGACTCCTGCGCCGAGGACGCAGGCACTTTGCCATCTTCTGGCCTGGCCCCACGGAGCCACCAGCTCACCACCCCGAGCCCCTGGAGGCCCGGCCAGCGGCTCCTGTCCCGGGACCCACCTGCGGGCTCCTCTCTGTCGGGGAATTTAATCTGCACGTTGTAGTCGCGAGTGATCTGCTGGATCCTGGAGCCTTTGGGGCCCATGACGGAGCGATGGAACCTCTGGGGGATGGCGCACTCCATGGTCACCTGGGCTTCCTGAGGGGCGCGGCCGAGGGGGAAAGGTTAGCACTGGCCGACCCCTCCACACGCCCTCACCCGGCCGTCAGGGCCACTTGTACAGGCAGAGGCCCCAGGGAGCTGAGTCTCGAGACGCAACACAGGTGTCTGGCGCAGCCTCTTCCAACGGCTCCCCAAAGGCTCAAAGAGTTGGTGACTTGACCACATGCTACCACCCAGGCAGGTGCGGGCTGGGAGGGGACGGAGAGGACAGCGCTCTCCTCGGGCGGGCCCAGGGGCCCAGGGCGCTGTGCCCTGTGACTGCTCGCCCCTCCTTCCTCTGGAGGGCGAGGAGCTGGCCCTGGGCGGGACTGGGGGAGCGGCCCGCCCGGCCTCCGGGCACCTACCAGGTCCTCGATGATCTCTTGGATACGCTTCTTCGCCGCCTCCACGCAGTCCTTGGCACCCTTTAGGGTGACCTTGTCACTCTGAGTGCCGGAGCGTGGGAAGCTCACCATCACCCCACCGTACTCTTCTGCGATCTCCCGTAAGACCTGGCCTCTTCGGATGACGAAGTGACGGTGGTGCCGAGGGTCCACCAGCATGCAGTCGTCGACGACGTTGTCCTGCAGCGGGAGACGAGCGGAGTGGCCGGCGCCCGCCACACCAGCGCCCTGGGCAGGGCTCAGGGGCCGAGTCTCACATACCAGGCTCTGGATCAGGGCCTCCAGCTCCTTCTGCGCCTCCCGGACAGCGTCCTCCTTGCCGATGATGGTGATCAGGTCCTGGTCCCTGTCCTCGGCCGCGGGGAAGATGATGCGGGCCCCGGTGCTGTCGCGCACCTTGCGGATCCGGCCGCCCCCTTTCCCTATGAGGAACTTGTGGTATTCTGGCTTGGCCCGGACGTCAGCGGTGAAGCTCCTGGTTTGCTGCAGGAGACAGCCCATGTCGGCCTGGCCCGGAGCTGAGGACATGGTGTGCAGCGCATGCCTCAGCGCCGCCAACGCTCCTCAAATGGAGCGAACTGGACCTCACCAAGGCCGACCAGGACACCTGGCTGACGGGCCTGCGCCTTCGTCGCGCTCAGAGCTGACGTGCTCGGGGGCGAGTTCCGTCACCTGCCGGCAGTGACGGGTTTGCAAGCACCGCGCAGCCAGAGCCCCCTCTCCAGCGCCCGCACCCCCGTGGCCCCGCACCCCGGTGGCTGAGGGCTCGTCCCCAGGCAACAAAGGCTCCTGTGGCAGAGGCAGCGCAGACGCACAGGGACGCTGGGTCTGGGCGACCGCCGTGTCCTCTGCTTCCTCTCGCCCCAAGGCGGCCCGCAAGCCCGAGACACAGAGGCCGGCCGGCCAGGGGCTCACAGGCAACCCTGCAGTAAAGGGGACATGGCAGCCACATGGTGCTGGCTCCAGAGACGCAGGCTGTAAGCACCAGGGCAAAACCTCGCGCTCACGAGGACAGACGCGGAAAAAGGTTCCGACAAGACCCAACACCTATTCGATGAAAACTCCCGCCATGTCAGATTGGAAGAGCACTTCCCCAACCCGCCGCTCGCCTCCGGCCAGGGCCGGTGCCAAGTCCTTCCTGGCAAGGTGGCCCCGGGCCCGGCGGCAGCGGGACAGCACAGGTCCGAGAAGAAACCAAAGTGCCTGGCGCCGTGACGCGGTCGGACCTACAGCACACAAGGACCAAACGGAGTCCAAGGCCGAGTGAGCTGTACTGGACACACGGGGCGAGTCAACACAGAACCATCCATTTCTGACGAGAACCTGAAACAGCGTGCATTTGCAACTGCACGAAAACCAAATCCACATCAAACAAAACGGAGGAGCTGGGGCATGCTGAACACGAGAAATCAGACGTGAGACACTGTGGACAGACGAAAAGGCTTCAACGACAGATATCAATTCTCCCGACTGGGTCTCTGGTTTGGCCAGACCTCAGCAAGCCACGTGGGGTTTCCTCCTAGAAATCCATCAGCTGGTTCCCAGACATCAATGAAAAGAAGGCAAAGGACCCAGAACCGCCAGGGAGTTACAGTAAAAGACAACTGTGGCCGCTGCCACTGGCCTGCAGCTCCGCACAGAGCTGTCCTGCCTACAGCCCAGCTGCAGCCAGAGCGGGTGGACGGGCCTGGCCGGGCAATGGCCACTCGGAGGAGGAGGGACAGCCAGTTTTCTCAGTGGTGGCCACATGGCGGTAGAATTCCCGTCTAAACTGATTCTATTCTGGGAGGGGCGGCCGGAGGGTGTGCCTTTACGAGAGCAGACAGCACCCCGCACTTTCTCTGTGGGGACACGGGCACTGGGCTGCAGAGGCGGCACCTATGGGTATAAGCGGTCCCAACCTCCCACCATCAGGACGTACGCGGGAGCCCCTCCTCCAGCGGTGACACCCACCTTCTCCTCGGCCAGGTGCAGGAGCTGCTTCTTGGCCTTCTCCACGTCCAGGGTGGGGCCCCTGATGACAACCGTGTCGCTCCCCGAGCCCTCCACGGGGAAGTGGATGTGCACGCCGCCACACTCCTCCATGATGGCGCGGATCAGGCGGCCCTTTGTGCCGATGAGTGAGTTGTGCAGCTTGGCAGGGATAGAGACCTCCACCTCGGCTAGGTTGGCCTGCAACACACAGCAAAGACGCCACGTGTTCACGTGACGGGCAGGGCTGGGGGAAAGGAGGTGGCACGCGGGTGGGAACAGACATTGTTGGACGGGGACTGAGCTCTGCTCTTCAGCCCTTCTCTGGGCCAGCTGAGGCAGGTCTCAGATGTTCATGGGTCAACTTTTCCTGTTAAGACCCAGAAAAAAGGCGTCTTCCTCCAACAGAGGAAACGGAGGCCGGACTCCCTCATTCGAGAGGCTCTGGTGTCGGGAACAAAGACAGGAAGCGAACAAGGCAGGCCCCACAACTGCCCTTGGTGGGGTCCCTGGTGGACAGAGCTGACCACCCAGGGAGATGTGGCTCCCAGGTGGATGAGGCAGAACACCGCGGGGCAAGGACAGCAGCTCGCGAAGGGCGACTTCTGGGGAAACCACAGAGCAGGGACTGAGCAGTGATGTGGCCTCAGAGAGAAATCTGAAAAGCAAGTTCCGTCAGGAGCCGAATATTTAGGAGGAACCTGACAAAGCTCGCTTATAGGACTGGCAAATGCTCAGCACCCAGCAAAGTAAAGCCCGTGACGTCTAGGAGCCAACAAAACACCAGATGTCAAGGAGAGAAGAGCAACCCGTACGATGGAAAATAAAAACCACCCAAAGTCAGAACCAGCGGCCAAGGACACAGAAGCAAGAACCGCCAGCACGAAGCAGAGAGGGGGAAAGACCAGAGATCCCGACAGGAAACGACACTGGAAGCTGGCAGGGTCTCCGGAAACGCAAGCCCCTGAGAGAGGCTACGGCCTGGTTTGACGGTCGGACTTTCTGAGAGAGGACCCGATGGCGCCAGCAGAGCCGTGTGCTCTGCCCCAGGGGCCGGGGCAGCCCTGAAAGCTCCTTTACAGACACCTGGGTGTTTAAACGAGACTGAGGGTGTCCTGTGGGTTCATAACGGGCAAGTGAAAGGCGTGAGGGACCAGCACAAAGGCAGGCTGGGAAATTTCGTATTAAAGTCACTGACGGTGAGGACGAGGAGAGATGCACTAAAAGCCTACGGCGGCCTCTAAAGAAGCTGCAGTCAGTAGGCCAAAAAGGAGAAAAGGGATCGTAAAGTTGTCAATCAAACAGAGACAGAACAAGAGGACAAAACCGACAGCAAGACGGCAAGGAGGGGAAACAAACCCCACTGCAGGCGTGGCCCCGGAGCCACCGGAAGAGGAGAAGGCCCGGGAGGACGTCGGCTGGTGCGGGGCCAGGCACAGTGCCATGCGCGTCAGAAGAGCTAAGAATGCAGATTCTGTCACGCGCGTTTATCACAGCTTCAAAGATGAAAGAAAACAGTCACGTTCAACATAATGTAGAGCAATAAATTCTGACCATGACTAATGTAACTGCGTCTCGATCTAAGGCAGAGGTCATCATCAGGGTGAGAAGAACTGCCTGGAAGAAACTCAATTTAGTATGAGAAAACAGTACATTTAGAGCAAGGATTATCACCAGGAGTAAAAAGGTGATTTTACGAGTGCACATGTGTGTATCAGGAACGTGAGAGGTGGGATTGCCACAGAGTAACAGGATAATGTGGAAATATTATGAAAAAGTTTAATCAGTTCAGCAGCTCTGATGAAACAGAAAAGCCGTGGAGACAGAGACCACAAAGCTCGTGCACAACGAAACACGACCTCTGCACACACGAACATAAGCACGCGAGGAGGGGCAGCAGGAGACCCGGGGAGCAGAGACATGTGACCCCGTTCCCCGAAAGTGCGGAAGCGCCGGCAAGCCGGCAGCGGCGGAAAGCAGGTCCGCGCTGGGCGGGGGGGGGCGCTCCTGACTCCACGAAGGGAGGGTGGAGGCGCCCGTGGGTCAAAAGCCGTTGACCGGCACTTCACATACAGCAGCCCCGTATCCGAGGGGGTGCTTCCCAGGACCCCGGCGAACGCCTGCGCGTGCTCTTCTCACATGCATCGTTCACACACACACACACACACACGACACAGGCTAATGGGCACAGCGAGAGAAACGACTCCCGCAGTTCCCTGCGGGCTGATGCTTCGGAGTTTGAGAGAGAGATGGTGGCGCCTTCAGAAGACAAGGGTGCCGGCACCTGAGTGAAACGCCACAGCCCAGGGCCATCTGCGGCCCCAGAGACAAGGGCGCGTGTCCCGCAGCCAGGCCTGCCGCCCGCCCCCACGCACACACCAGGTCTTTCTGTATGGACAGGATACGGCTCCGGGCGGCCTCGCAGTTGGCGCGCTTGCCAGTGATGACAATGGTTTCTGAGTTGCTGTTCTCTGCCGGAAGGTCGATCTTGGTGTTGCTTTCTTCACGGATCTGCAAGGAGAGGGAGCTAGCTAGAGACTCCCAACCTAGAGCCGTAAAGCCAGCGTGTGGGGTGCTGGTGCTGGCGCCGCTGGGGCCGCCAGGAGCCAGGCTGCGGGAACACGCGGGCCGGCACCTTTTTAATGTTTGCACCTCCTTTCCCAATGATGTTCTTGTGAAACTGCTTGAAGATCGGGACAGAAATCGAATAGCTGTTTTCCACCTGAAAAACAGGAGAGGTGGCACAATTAACATGTCACGCGGGAGCCCAAGGAGTCCCTCTGATCCCTGAAGGCAGGATGAAGGGATGGGACTCTGCTGAGACAGACAGCTCTTCCATGGTGACCTTCAGAGGCATGTAAGGACAGTCAAGGTCACGGCCCAACCACGACCTGCCCAGGCAGGTCAGTCTGAGGGCCGCTTCCTTCAGAGGGATGTGACAGTAGCAGTGAGGACCCTCAGCGGCCCCCGGTGCTGCGGGAAGGAAGGAATGAAAGTGACCGCGGGGACTGCATGGCTGCCTCCACAGGGAGGAGCTCCACGGGGCTGAGACGGCACCACTCCCCTCCAGAGTCCCCGAGACAGCAGATGGCCGGGCCCAAGCCTGCTCCCCAAGCGAGGCCCTGAAGTGTCCCCAGCGCCACAGACGCCTGCACGCTTCCTACCAGATCTGCCACCATCTTTTGCATGTACTTGGTGCACTTTTCCACCTCGTTCTTGGGCCCCCTGAGCTGGACGATGTCACTTTTTTGGGCAGGGTCCGGGAAGTTGATGATGACCTACAAGAGTCAGGAGAACAAGTTCGCTGAGTGGGGCGGTGGGGACCAGAGTGCAGACACCAGGCACCGTGGGGCCACGGGCACCCCGAAGGTGGAGGCCCCCACCTCGGGAAACTTGTCCCGGATCTCTCGGATGCGCTCGCCCTTCTGTCCAATGATGGTGCGGTGGAACCTCTGCTCGACAATCAGGTCCCTGGTGCGCTCGTTCTCCTGAAACGGCAAAAGGGAAGTCTGTCACCAGCCAAGGGCAGCAGGCGAGGTGGCGCCGGGGCACGGCCAGCAGTCGCTCCCACCCTGGACCCCAGGCGCACTGCTCGCTCACTCGCTGGCTGCACCTGGCTGTCCCGAGCAGGTGGAGAGCTGGGTGCAGGGCCCCCTCAGGTCTCCCTCCCACGAGAACTAGAGACCCTGAGGCCAGCTGCATGTGCCAACTCAGTGCCGGCGCCGCGCCACAACTGCCGCCACCCGAGTCTCAGAGCTCAGGACAGCAGCGCCAGCAGCCCCTTGAGCGGCTCAGACGGGCAGCAGAAGGGACTCAGCCACCCAGTCAGGGACGGGGCCCTGCGGGGCACGGGACCCCAATGAGAGCCACAGGGACAGGCCGGGGTGCACCTGGGAGAGGCTGAGGACAGGGCAGCGAGACTGATGGGTGGGGCGGCACACCCAGGCCCGGCCCTGCAGGCGCCGAGTCCCAGAGGTGCGCCTGTGCTCACGGGGGCCGGGCGGACGGCCGAGACCGGGAGGACAGTCCCTCCCACAGTCAGAGCTGCGACTTGACCGTGCTGCACACGAGAACCACCGATGCCTGTAAAAACCCAGGCAGCCGATGGCGATCTTTGGCAGACAAGACCATGCTGAAGAGCCCGCGGATGCCCTGGCCCCTGGGGAAATGCGACATCAAACCCACACCTACGCCCAGAGGTGCCCAGAGTGGCCCGGCGGCAGTCCTCCCAGTCCAGAGCACAGACACCTCTCTCCGCAGTGCTCGGCCACGGCTTACCATGCGCGAGGCCAGCTCCAGCAGCTCCCGCTTGGCCTGCTGGACGCCCTGCGGGTCCCCCTCGATGCGGATCAGGTCACTCTTGTCGCTGTCGGGAGGGATGCGTACGGACACCTTGTACTGGTCTTTGATCCTGTTTACTGGGACAGGGACAGGAAACGCTGGTCTGCCCACGGCTGATCACAGGGGACAGGACTGCAGTCCAAGGACCCCACGCTCTCCAAAGGCACTTTCCACTGTTGAAACGGGCAGGTGAGCTGCCCAGATGACAAGCCTGCATCTCCCTGAGAGCGTCCCCCAGTAGCGGGGCTGACGCGGGGCCCAAGACCAGGGCTTGGGAATAGATCCCAGGTGTCTGGTGCAGAGGCAAGTCAAAAAGTAACATCCTCAAAATAAACGTCCAAATAAAACGCAGCAGAAGACACACACAGGCAGTGTGGCGACATGTCCACAGGAGCAAATGAGTCAGCGCTTCACTGAGTACGCGAGAGGAGGGGCGCTCCTCCGTCACTCGCTCTGGATGGCACCCAGGCCCACCCTGGAGCAGCCTGTGGCCAGGAATCGCATCGAGCTCCTGCCGACCACGCCGTGGAGGCTGAGCTCCTCAGAGGCCACTAAGGAGGCACAGAGCTGGGGCCGCATGGCTCAGGCGGATGACAGGACAGGAAACGACAAGGGCATAGAAGCCGGGAAGCCGAGTGCAGATACCGAACGAAAAGGAGGGCCAGGCCAAGCCGGGGAAAAGAGCAGACACGGGTCTGGGGGCACGTGGTTTCAGCTCCCAGAAGAAGACCGGAAGGAACAAGCGCCGCAGCGGCGGGCCTCGCGCTTCGTTTACAGCCGCGTTAGCCGCAGAAAGGCAGACAGACCAAGAGCACGCTGGTGCTGGTGCTGGGCGCTGCCGAGGGCGCTGCTTGGCGTCGAACGTGCGTGGGATGAGACCCGTGCAGACGCAGGTTGGCCGCAATGACTCAGTGACCACGTGCAGGCCACTCTGGGCGTCGCCCTGCACTCACTGTTGGTCCCGTTCTTCCCAATGAGGTGTCTGTGGAACTTGTGGTCGATGTTGATCTCCGTGTAGTCCATCCGGCTGACCTGCAGGAGGACACGGATCCGTGAGCCCGGGCCGACAGCCCAGGGCACGCTGCTGCTGCTCTCCCCACACCCGCTGCAGCCTCCTGGCGCCAGGCAGCTTCCAGCTCTCGGACAGGCCACCTGCTGCCCAGGCACGGCGGCTGCACGCGATGCTCAGGAGCACGTACCAAGTCTTTGACCATGGCTTCGATCTGCTCCTGGGCTGCGTTTACGTCCTCAGTGGGGCCCTCCAGGGTGATCCTGTCCTCGCCCTCGGTGAACTCGATGTGAACCTGCCAGCAGCAGCAGGACAGGTAGGGGAGCCCTCAGAGCTGCTGCCT
This sequence comes from Solenodon paradoxus, assembly GCA_004363575.1. Taxonomy (NCBI): domain Eukaryota; kingdom Metazoa; phylum Chordata; class Mammalia; order Eulipotyphla; family Solenodontidae; genus Solenodon; species Solenodon paradoxus. The sequence goes on along the minus strand of RJWH01002610.1, from coordinate 169,663 downwards.
CCCTGGCGGCCCACCCACACTGCTGCATGCACGTGGGGAAGGGGGCTCAGAACAGCACGGCCCGACGTCTCTCCTCTGCCAAGCTGGGAACCCAAGTGGCGGAGCCCTGCAGTCCGCCCCACCCCGCCGCTCATGGGGCCCACGCCACTTCCATCCCTGAAACACCCATTCCTCTTGGCTGCGTGAGAATGAGACAGCAGGATGAAATCCCGACCCCACACCGCTGCCGGAAGGTGGACACGGGAAAGGCCTGAGAGGGTAGGAGACCAGCCCAAAGCAGCCATGCCCGTGGGAACCAGGGCTGCGAGCCCCGGAAGGAGGAGGGGCGTGGGAGAGCAGCTCGGAAGGACAACACAGCCCATGCCCGTGGACGTGAGCTGTTCACGATTACTAGGAGCTGTCGTCTCCTTGGGGAACTGCGAAGACTTTAAGGATAGACACAGATGTGTATCATTTTGCTCCTCAAAATGCACAGACGTGACGACTGTGAAGTATGAAACCTAGTCACGCGAGGCGCTCTCGCTGGTTCAAGATCCAAGGGACAAAGCTGGAAAGCACTGCCTGTGCCCTTCCATGGCGGCACACGGCATGGACGCTGTCACGACACGACAGCCGCTGTTGGAAAGCTGGGTGTCCTCAGACATCCAGAGGCAAGCAGCAGCAGTGTGGAAGTCAGAAGCGGGTGACAGGACACTGCCCCTCACCTTTGGCATCTGCTGAGTGATCCTAGCCAGGTTCTGCCCTTTCTTGCCAATGATGAAACGGTGGAGCCAGGAAGGGGCAGAGACGGAGGAGACAGTGAAGCTGTTGGCCTAGGGTTGGATGGGACATGGGTCGAGGGGTGAGGCAGGCAGGCCAGCATGCTGGGGCCCAGGGGGCGTAGAGGCAGCCCCACTGCTGGGACTTACCTTAGCGTAGACTTCTGTCAGCGCCTGTCCCAGCTTCTCGGGCTCGCCGCGGAGTATCACGGTCTCGGAGACACTGTCCGAGGGGGGGATCTCCACGGACACTCCAGTTCTTTCCAGGATCTCCTGCAAGGAGTTGCCCTTGGGCCCAATGACATACTTGTGCTGGGATTTCTTCACCTCCACTGCGATGGTTGTGGTCTTCTTTTTCTAAGACAGACAGCGTGAGGGCGTCAGAGGGAAGGGAGAAGACAGCACAGGCTTCCAGACTGGAGCTGCAGGCCTCCGAGTCAGGAAGGCGCCCATCGGCCCATCCCCAGTCTCCACCAGGTTTTCTCCCACAGGAGAAATGGCTGGGGCATGAAGGCATGCTGGGACGGGCAAGTGTGACTGCCCGGCACAGAGCTCTGCCCACGCTCTCAGCCCCAAGGCCAGGGCAGGTGCCCCGGGCTGGGCTGGGCTCACGCAGCAATTCCAGATCCCCCTTCCTAGCCCTAGGACACCGCTCTCCCGCGCTACCTTTTCCTCGTAGATCTTCCGGATGCGCGCCACGGCCTGGGCCAGCTGCTCCTTCTCCCCGGTGAAGACAATCTCTGTGCGGTTGACACTTGGCGGGGGGATGTTGATGCGGGTCCCTGTCTCCTGCATGATCTCGCCAACCAGTCGATTGTAAGGCCCCGCGATGAAGGGGTGGAAAGCCTTCTCCACCTCCAGCCTCTCCACGGCCCGCTTGTCCTGCGAAGAGCGGTGAGTCCTGAGACCGGCTCCAGGCACAAACGCGGATGGAGGGCCCCCAGGGGCAGGGGGCGGAGGGGCTAGGGGCCGCACCAGCTCACCTGCTCGGCGGAGATGAGCAGCACCTCGTGGCGCGCCTTCTCGATGCCCTCTTTGGTCCCGGTGATGCGAATCTGGTTACTGGCGTCGTCTGGGCGCGGGATCTGAATCTTAGTCGCCGTCTTCAGCTCCAAGTCTTGCAGTTTCTCACCGTTTTTGCCAATAACAAAGCGGTGGTGCTCTTTGGGAACAGCAACAGTCGCTGAGGCCTACGGTGAAGAGAACCAGGAAAACACAATGTTTGCAGGTTTCAAAGGGTGCCTTTCCCACATTTCGAATGAAATGGCATTTTCGGTCTCACATGATCTGGCTTGCAGACCTCACCCCCGGCTTCAGAGCAGTCTGATTCAACATCACATTTTGGGGACGCTTGCCTACTCCCAGGCTAGGTGGCGCACAGCGCGATGCTCCTGCGGCCTGCGTCACGCCACAGCCATGTGGCCACTGAGGGGCGGCCATCTGTCCAGCACCAGCCCGGCCCAGCTGCGAGCCAGTGTGGGACAGCGCTGTCCGAGATGAGGCCTCGTCTCTGACAGAAACCACGTGAGCGTGTGGTTAGAACGCAGCCTCATGTGGCCCAGCCAGACCTAACACCTCTGGGGCACAAGGCTGTTTTTGAAACCAAGTCCTCTTCACATCTAGTAGTAAACGCCTTCCTGTCTCTTACAATTACAGAGCAAACTCATCCGGGGGAAAAACGTAACCCAAGTCCTTATCCGATGAATCAAACTGCCAGATATGGAGTAACTTCCCGAGGTCACAGAGAAAGCCGGGAGGAAGAAGGTTCGGCTTTCCTGACCTGCCTTGACAGGCGGGGGAGCGAGGGAAGGTCCCCGGCGCAGGAGCAGCCACTACAGATCAGGCAGCGCCCCCTGTCCCCCAGGCAACCATTCTGAGGCAGCAAAGTCAGGACTTGACAGAAGCTAGACTATCAGAGGCAACAAAACCTACTCGTCACCGCCCAGCTGGCACAGAAAGTACGACCGCCAGCTTATACATGTGACCCGACAAGGGTCATCCCACAATGGTGTTAGGAAATCCACTGACAAAATTACAGTGAGAAAAGTCACAGCATCTCCACAAAACTGGAATTCCTGATAAAAAAATTTGCAAGAAAATAGCAATCAATGGACATGTCCCATGTGTGTGCTTTCTGCTTTCCAAATCCACACTTAGATCCACAGTCCACTTGAAATTTAAAATATGCACTATGAGGCAGAATTTTATTTTCCAAATTAGACGTGACTTTAGGAAGAGATGTAGGCACAACTGGGGGCCCAGTGGACGAGGTCACCAGTGCCGTCCACACACGTCCCAGGGACCCAGATTTGACCTGGGGTGGGAACAACCAAGATGAGCAACTACATAAAACAAAGTGCTCCTTCCTCCTCTCTCCCTGCCTGTCTGCTCGCCTTCATTCCTGCTGCACCTTTCCTTGAAAACAGAGAAAGACGGCACCCTCAGTGCCCGCTTGTTAGGGGAAGTACCCCCAGGCTGTGCAAAGCCCCACTGGAAGAGAGACCTCACATGGTGAAGATCCAGGGCTGGACAGGTACAGGCCATCTGGCGCTGCGCACAGCAGGCAGCCCCGAGGAGGCATCTTACAAAACCCCGTCGTCTGCAACAGGGAGAAAAGTAATAATCCAGAAGCCAATAGTCTTAACAGACACAGAACGGGGTTAGAAGATGCGACAAAGGCGATTTCCAGTCAGCACGAGAAAAGGGGCAGAGGAGCCTGAACAAACCCACGAGAGGTGGAATCGGCACAGGAATCAGAAACACCCCTTCGAAGAGCCAATTCAAAAGCAGTTGATCTAAGTCTGCACGGCACGGCAGACAGGGAGCCCGAAACAGATGGCACAGGAGGGGGTGGTGACTGCAGGACAGCAAAGGAGACATCACCGTCAGGACAGAACGCCAGCGGCACTCAGAGCAGATTGAGAGCAGACCGACAACGGGAACCGAAATGCCAGTCACGGACCCGAGTGAATAGGGAAGCACTCAGATCACTGGAGGACAACTTCCACCCGTGGAGCCGGCAGCTGGCGGCCTGCGGAAACAGAAGCAGCGACCCGACGGCCGTGTGCTGGCCAGACCAGGAGCGGGAGCCACCTGATGGGCGCAGGACCACGAGTGAGCGCCTGCACGAGTGGAGCGCAGGGTGCAGGGTGCACCATCGGCACCAGGGCTGCGAGAGCAGTTAGCTGCCCAGTCACCCACTGGAGAAGTCCACCCAGAGCGCCGGGTCAAAGAGGAGGCTGCACACGGGTTTTACTGTGACGTCATCTCTCAGAGCACAGGTCGGGAGTCACCCAAGTGCCCACCAGCAGGAAGGCCAAGTGAGGGCTGAGGAAAGCCCGCACGCGGAGATCGCCAGGCAAAGGGCAGCAGCTGCCGTCAAACTTCTGCCCCTTCTCTCAGATCCAAGCAAACAGCAGCACCAAGGCTGGTCCCTGGCAGCAGGCAGGAGTGGGACCCCAGCCCACAGCAGTGATCCCCTGCGCGGTCATGCCACCCTGAAATAATATTCTAGAACTGTGAGAAAACCGAAAACGAAACCAGGGATCGACACGACAGCAGTCCCCAAGCACAGAGAAGCCACTTCCGTAATTAACAGGCGTCGACTTCACGAGGAAAAGCTGCACTTATGTCCGTCCCATGACAACGGTCCGGTGCTCCCGGGCAGGCATGGTTTCGGGCCGCAGGGGCACGGGGGAGGGAAGCCACGAACGGCCCTCCGGACACCTGCAGAGCCAAGCTGACGGGCTCCCAAAGGCCAGAATCTCATGAGGACACCATGCCACCAAGAGTCACGAAATACAGCCGCGATCCCAAGTGTGAAGAGGGAAGGACCCAAGAGCACCGCTGCCCCTGGAAGTGGGGTTGGAAGAAGGGTCTTCGCCGGAGCAGCAGCTAATGCAGGAGGAGGGGCCGGAAACACTGCCTGACCCTGGTGAAGCCGGGTCACAGCCAGCAGTGGTGGCACAACGATTAGAAGATGGATGAGCATTTGCCGAGAAGGACTGTGCTGGAGACAGCCGTCTGCTCCACCTGGATTCAGGCTGCAGACGGGCAGACACGACACCAAGCACAGGACACCACCCAGTTTTCCTGTAACGAACCTCCCGGAGCGGCAGGACAGCTCGGCCTGACCCCAGCTCACAGGAGTACGGTGGGCAGAGACGACCGACACCTGCCACGTCCCAGGCAGGGGGCGCCGGCCGGCGGGGTGGGCGCAAACGTGCCGGAGACCATGTGGAACATCACAAACGTACTCGGCTCCAACGCACATGTTAAGACAGTAGTGGCTACAGAACGAGCGGCCTTAAGGGGGCATCTCAGGGAGCATGTGCAGGCGCGGGGCGGCAGGCGAGGAGCCAGGCGGGGGGTGGGGGGCGGCCAACGTTCAGCGACGCATCCCTCCACTCAGCAGACGTCTGAGCGCTTAGCAAGTCACACGCAAACTCAACCTAACGTTTAATGACTGAAGTTTCTCCTGCGGAGTGTGTGTGCGTGTGCGTGTGCGTGTGCGTGTGAGTCTAAGAGATTGAGTGCATGAGTGTGTGTGTCCAAGAGTGAGTGTGACTGGCACAGGGCAGTGTTCCTCACATCACAGTCCCGCCCGCCTGTAAACTCCGGGCTCCAGAGCTGCTCCCTGCGGCAAGGGGAAGGCCACCATTTCCAGCTAAGTCCCGCTAATGCTAACTGTCACGTGATAGGGTCTCCTGGTCTTTAAGTGAGGTCACTAAGGGAGGAAAATGGTTCCAAACAAATTTCCAAGTACTGGGTTCAGTCACTAGGACTAGGCAGTGGTTGACATCCAACCCAGTCCCCGTCACTGGCCACGTGCAGCCCGACTGCGCACTGCACGGCAAAGGCCCCGCGGGCTCTGCGCTAAGCCGTCCTGCGGCGGAGCAGGCAGTCCTTGTCCGTACCAAGTGCTGGAAGACCTGTAACTGTCCTCCACCCAGACAGCAGCTAGGTGTCCCGTCCTAGGAGCAGACTGCAGCTTTCCCAATGACGGCAGGCGACTCTGACCGAGGATGCTTCGTGGGCGCAGAGCTGGGCCGGGACACCCACCTGAGTCTGCAGTCTGGCGACAATGTCCTTACGGGCCTTCATGACAGCGTCCAGCTTCCCTGAGACCATGATGGAGAGGCCCTGGTCCTTGGCAAGGGACAGTTCCAGGTGGGCGCCCGTCCGCTGCATGATCTCCAAGCAGATCTTCGCCTGCTCCCCCTCCCCAAACTGGTTCATGTCCTTGTATCGCCTCTCCTCCAGGGGCACATGGAACACCTGCTCGAGAGGGCAGAGGGAAGGTCACGAGAGGGAGGAGGCAGCAGGGAGCAGGGCCGTGTGCGGGCACTCGGCACATGGCGGGAGCATGAAGCGCCGGCTCCCTAAGAGGCCCTGTGAGGCCGACCACAGTAGCGAGCGCTCGCCACTCCGGGGAGACGTGAAGGCTGGTCAGTGTGGCGGAACGGTGGGGAGGGGCTGGGCAGAAGGCAGACCCTCCTAGAGGGCAGAGGCACTGGTCGGCTGGTGGGGAGGCGGCGGCTGAGGGCAGAGGCGCTAACGCAGAGCCAGACAGGGAGCAGTACTGCGAGCCCGGCGGCGCGGTCAGGGCCTCAGGCACCTGTAGTGAGGGGGGTGTCCCGGAAAGCTGAAGCAGAGAAAGGGTGGAAGCTCAAGAAACCAGTGGCTGGTCCAGGGCTGGCCCCCGAGAGAACATGCACATCTGATAGGAGCGGGGGTGGGGGTGGGGGTGGGGGTGGGGGGACGATCCAACTCCATCTCAGAACCAAGCAGAAGAGCCAGGACGCAATGGGGTGACCCGGGCCTAGGAGGGGACTTCCCAGTGCAGGGCGCAGAAAGCCAGGAAAACGGCATCATGGAAGCCAACGTAGGAGGCGGCCTCTTGACAGCGGGGTGGACGGTGGACGGACAGACGGATCAGATATGGGGCGCACCCGGGAGCAGCCCAGCCGCTGGGGCCAATCTGAAGGCCTCTGCCTGTCACAGCCCCAAACACTCATTTTTGCCTGTTCTAAACGCCTTCTCTCAGGCGCTACCGTGTCCTACCTGCAGAACAGGTGGAGAAAGAATGGGCTTCTACCTGAGTGATGACAGAGGCCTTGATGGGCCGGATCTTGTTGCTCCAGGCGCCGGAGGGTTCCTGGGCATTTTCCAAGCAGGCGGCTTTCTCAGGGAGCGGGGGGAAGGCATCCTTGTAGGTCGGAGGGTCGCTCTCCTCTTCCGAGTTTAAAGCGGCAACTGTCCCGTCCAGCACAGAGAGGAAGCGCACTCTTTCAGTGTCAGATGCAAGGCCCTCAGAGGGCTGACTGTCAAAGGGGAGCTAACGCGAGGGTGACGACTCCCCTCTTCTCTGCTCAGTGATGGGGAGGCCCCGCGTCAAGTCTGAGGGTGAAGCCTCACCCTTCTGCAAAACCCCCGCGCGCAGTCAGCTCAGGCACTAGGCCCACGCTCCCTGACGGGTGAGGCCCTGAAGCAGACATGGCCAGAGGTTCTGAAGCCCTCAGGAGTCTTCTTTAAGACTAACAACCTTTTACCGCAACGAAGCCTGCCACAGAGCTGTCCCTTAAACTTGCAGGGACACAAGGCCGCTGCCATCCCGCGCTGCAGTGACGAGGGCGTCTGGGCATGCTGTAGCTGGTGCCCACCGCAGAGCCCAGCTCTCACGCCTCCCCTCCAGCCTGGGCAGTGCCTCGTGGAAACCAGGGTCCCTGCTCACTAGGGCTCCAGCCCCGGCGCCCCGGCAGGTCCTGCCTTCATCCCAGCAACCACGGCTGAGGAGCAGGGATGGCCACTTCGGATCGCCCCATATGCCCAGGGCCGAGCAGTGTCTGGGGTCAAGGTAAGGCCCAATAAACCCTCTGAGGGGCTTTGAACACAGAGAAGGAGGACGACCTTTGGACTCAGACAAGCTCATGTTCAACGCCTGGCTGTCCATTTTCAGCCGCAAGGCCCTGCTCTCCCAGACGCCACAACAGACTCGGTGCCGACAAGCACTTGGACGCTGTCGGCCTGGCTTCCCGCTCCTGGAAGAGCCCGCGAATTGCGGGCATAAGAGCAAGTCCCGCCCGCAGGCGCTCAGAGTCCAGGGACAGCACGCCAGGTCTCACTGGCCAGAAGAGCAGCGACCTGGCCGTTGTGCCTGCAGTGGGTTTCCCTTTACTCTACGTGATCTGCCACTCGGTTTCAAGGACACTTCACACACTGCAACAACAGACTGAACAACATACTCTTGAACGGAAGTTTCACAGAATCTACAGTCAATGTAAACCAGTCCTCTAATCCAGCTGTCCGGCATGGAGCACACAGCGTGGCCTGTCCGAGAATGGCAGCTCAGCCCGCAGCTCTGCACGGGACGCTGGCTGGCGGCAGGTGGACACGTGCTTTGCCGGGCCGCCCTGCTCTCCATGTCCCTGGCGAGCTGCCCCAGAGGCCAGGGCCCAGCCTGGAGCCCAGATACAGTTCAACACAACCAGGGGACAGCAATTCTGGAAGAGAACCCCATCAATCACCAGTGGTTCTAGAAAGCTGTTGGCATTCTTACGTGTTCCAGATTCATCCCTCAGTCACGGGCAATCCCAGCCAGCACCGAAGACGGGACCTTGGGGCCTTGGGCCTCCCTCCCCACCTCCAACCACAGGCCCAACAGGCACGTCTGGAGGACCGTGAAGTTGACAAGGACTTGAAGGGCAGGGGCTTGGGGGGAAGACAAGTATGTAAGGCGTTACCTTTGACCTGCTGCGGAACCAGCCCACTTCGGTGTTCAGCAAAGCTCTCCTGGGTCAAAACTGCCACGGAGCTCATGGTTGACCTGGCGCCACACAGTCCGTTGATACACTGCGGGGGAGGGAAGAGTGGAAAGGGCGTCGGGGCACAGCCGAAGGCGGGCGGGAGTGAACAAACTGATGGGAGCTGTCAGGTGCCATCCACATGCGCGTCTCGAGTCCCAGGCAGGGTCAGAACCTGGGGCTCCAGCAGCCCGGGGGTGGAAGGGGTGCAGGTACCAGGACTGGACCTCATGGGTCTGTGAGGCAGACCCTCCGCCCCCGCCGCCCGCCTCGCGTCATCCCCGCATGGGAGGGCTGAGGCGCCCCAAGCACTGCAGGCCCATACTTCCTCCCCGACACCCCAGGCGAGCTCTTGGCTCCTCTGGCCACTGTGCGCCCAGGCTCCCGACACCACGGCAGACCAGCAGGAGGGCCGCGCACGCCAGTGAGGGATTTTTTGTAAAATCTTTTGAACTGAGTAAAGACTGATCCCAAAGTTCAAGGAAGTAAAGTTTTGCACCCTAAGATCTGAATTCAGAAAAGCCCGAGAGAACAACGCGCATTTAGGAAACAAAGATTACAGTGAGAAGGCCCATCCGAGGGAGGGGCTGAGTGGACACAGTGCTGTCGGGAGGGGGGGGCTGCGATTCTCCCTGAAGAGCCACTAGACACTGAGGGCGGAAGGCAACCGAAGGGGCAGAGGCCGCGCACAGGATGACACTTACCAGCAAAATGGTCAGTAGCCAGAAAGTCCGTCCTGAGGCTGCCTGTTAGCCTGCCAGTTTGTGCTGTGAGACAGGAAGGGAGCAGAAAAGGAGAGAACAGGAGAAAGTCATTCACCTGCTCACACAGCCCATGTCCTTGGCCTCCCGCCCAAGAAGGGTCTGCACACTGTTGAGACCTGGTCACCAAGACTCGGGCAAGTCTCTTGGGAAAAAACCGGAAGCTCTATCCTTAGCCACCAGCCTCGAGCAAACCGCGTCTGCAGCAGAACCAGGATCATGGAGAGCTCTGAGGGCCGCCTTTCCAGACCCAAGGGAGGGATCCCAAACATGCCCAGACTCTGAAGTCTCACAGATAGACGGCATCTGAAAGGTCAGGGCACTTTCCCTGCATCCCCGAACCCGCCTGCTGCAGACGAGGTGCTGGCCCCCAGGGAATGCAGCCTCCAAGGCGTGAGTGCCGGCGGGGATGGAGCCATGTCTGTCTCTGAGAGCGCTGTGCTGTGCACGCATCTGCTCTTCTGCCAGTCAGCCTGTCAAAACCCCTGGGGGTCTCTTTTAACCCACCAGGGACTTAGAAGCAGGTCACAAAGAGCACGGCTGGGAGGAACTTCAAAGCCATCTGGGACGACCCAGAACCCGTGTGCAGAAAGAGAGTGGGTCACCTTCCATGGGGGCTGTGGAGTGTGCGGCTGCCGCCAGGCAGACTTCCCCCGAGACACACACTCAGCAAGGTGCACCGCGGGGAGACTGACAGTTGTGAGGCATGTGTCTGACACGGGGGCACCAACCACAGGGCTGAGAACGTCCTACCTCCTTGGGGAGGAAGAGAAGACCCGTACACCTGCGGCTCAAGAGCTAGGAAGATTGTTCGATGGAACGAGGGTCAGGAGACTGGATCTAAAAGGGTCTCATCGTCCTGGCTGGGGGCAAATCTCTACACGCAGGGCGTGAGCCACTGTCAGGAAAGACCTGGAAGCCAGCGGCCAGAACCTGGAGCCTCTCTGGGGCCCTAGTCCCGCCCCCGACATGAGCCCCGAGAGTGAAGGAGAAGAGTGGAGACACACTGGCTAAGACCATTTTACTCAAGGGTTCCGACAGATTTGCACCTGCACGTTTCAAAGACCAGGGCCAGGAAGACAGAACCTTTTGGTTAAATCAGACTATGAGAGAGCACCCCGCACGTGCAAGAGTGCAAGGAAAGTCTTACTTGATCCAGGCTGAGACTCGGGGCAAGATGGGGGTGCGCTAGGTCAGAGCCCGGCAGCTAAGTCAGGCCACAGGTGTCCACCCACCCTCTTTGCTCAGGACGCCCACGCACACTGCACAGGCTTTGGCCTGCTGACCTTCCACCTGGACAGCCTTCCATTGCAGGGCGTCCTGGGTGCCACTGTGGCTCCTGAAAATTCACCTACAAGCCAGGCTCACCCACGTGACCAAAATGACCACACCCTCTTCTGCGCTGCCGCTAACCAGTCCTCTGCTTCCCTGGATGGGGCGAGTCTTGCATGCTAGGGACAGCCTCGTGACACACTGGCAAAGTGCAGGCACTTTCCATGATCCTCGCTGCAGCCACGGAAACGTGCCCAGCCACCCCGGCGCCACACCTGGAGACGCGCACGCACGGGACGCACTCCCCAGGCCCCTCCTGAGCTCACAATGTGTTCGGAAGTCCATTCCAGAAAGTCCTTCCAGCAAACCCCTTGTCCAAGCGGCTCAAGAAAGGGGCTCAAGACAGATGAGCCACTGCCCCACATAGGCGGCCCTCTGGAAACCCAGACAGGCTCGACAGGATGCACCAGGGCTCTAGGCTCCCTGTTTCAGGTGGCAGTTTGTCCCAGCTGGAAACGAAAGGCTCACGAGGAGCCACAGACTTAACATCTAGGGTCCTGGATCATCAAGTGAGGTGGCTTTGCTCATGAACCTCTCGAAACCCTGTCGCTAAAGAAGCCCCACATCAACATGTGCCCGAGGGCCCGTGTGTAAATGCAGACCCCTGCCTAACTGAGGCCCACTGGCCTCCCAGTCCCGCTGTGTCCCAGCTGGGCTGGCGCCCTCCTCTCCTCCAGCAGAGCAGCATCCAAGAAACAGCTCTATGCCCACCCCAGTCTACCCACCGGTCCTTGCTCCACCATCAGAGAGCACCCAATAGGCTCCCTCCTGTCCAGGAGCTCCCAGCAGGCTGTGCCCGCCCCAGCCCTTTCCATGCTAGCTCACGCTCCCGGGAGACCTCAGCAGGTGCACACACCGCGGTCACGCTCCTCACTCGGTCTGCAAACACCCTCAAATCAGGACAGAAGGGGACCTCAGCCACCATTCGGATGCAGTCTCTGACCACAACCTGTCAGACAGCAGCCGCACACCCTTCCATGGAACCCACAAGCCACCCCAGCGTGGCCGTCACAAGAGCCTGTCTGTCGTGGCAGGATCCATCTTTCCCCTCTGGCCACCAAGGACAAGTCCACACTTCCTTCGCCGTCAGGCTGCGCAGCCCTTTCCCGTGCCTGTCAGTCCTTGTCATGTGGGTTTTCTCAACCGCCTGGCCTCCAGAGCACCCGGGTTTAGCCGGTGCAGCCCACGGCCCAGGCTTTAAGTCTTGTTTCTCAGAGTCAGCAGCCATGGCAAGAAAGGTCACATCTCACACTCTGGCTGTGCAGCAAACTGGACAAAGCCCAAAGGTGGAGTGCAGAGACACCGAGACCCTCCTCATTCGCCTGGGGACTGCGGGAGGAGCATGAAGTCCGGCCTAAGTGGATGACATCTGAACCTTCTCCAATGACTGCACAACATGAAGTCTGCAAGGGAAGTTTCACCTTTTCTTTCGCTTCCAGACAAGAAAGTATAAACTGACGCCCTTGTGACTTGCACAAGGCAAGTCTCTGGTAAGAGAGGCACCGTGCCGTCTGGGGCATTCTTCTCAGCAGACCAAGCAGAATGTGGGTGCGTGTGCACTGGGCCCGGCTGGGTGAGCAGGGGGACAGCAGATCGCCTGCTCTTTCTTCAAAATTAAAACTCACTTTTATTCTCGGCGCGTGTCAAAGGGACGTTTTTCCAAAGTAGTTCTCAAGACTCAAAGCAAACTTGGAAAGAAAACATGGAAGTGCCAGTGGGCTGCAAGGCTCGAGCAAGGCCCTGCCCCGCGAGGCCAGTTCCTGGAGTCCACCGGCCTGCAGGAGGGACTTTCGCATCTGCCACCTCAGCACGGCCCTCCCACAGGCCACGCGAGCGCGGGCGGGGACAGGCTTAAAGGGGCAGCGCGCTTGGCTGCCCTGCCTTTTCATCCCAGTCGGTATTTTTCCGTGAAGTACTTTCGCTGGCGACTCGGGGCACTTCCAGGCGGTGCGCGGCCCAGCAGAGCGGCCGGCTCGGCGCAGCAGGTGGAGGCCGGCCGCGACCCTCCGGGACAGCCCGTGCCCCACCCGGTCCCGAGCGCCGTCCGCCGCCGGCGCCCCGCTTGGGACAGGCCCCTGGGGTGGGGGCCGCGGCGACTGCCCACGTCACCGACCTCCGCCGGCCGGCGCCTCCGGGGCCGCGGGCGGGCCGCCTACCCTCCCGTCCGCTCCCGTCCGCTCCCCTCCCCCGCGCCGGCCGGGCCGCGGGGACAGCGCGGGGGGCAGCGCCGCCGACTCGGGAAAGTTTCTCGCTCCTCCCGGCGGGCGGCCCATGCGCAGTGGGACCCGGCGCCCCCCGCCCGCGGGGCGCCGAGCGAGCGCCGCCGCAGCCCCGCGCCCGCGGCCGCCCGAGCCCGCAGCCCCGCGCCCGCCGCCCGCCGCCGCCGCCGCCGCCCGCCGCTCACTCCGGCCAGAGTCCGCCCGCCGTTCCACCCGCCGCTCGCCGCCCGCCGCGCGGGAGAAGCCGGGAGCTCCGAGGCCGGCGGCCGGGCCCCGGCGGCTATATAGGGCGGCGGCTCCAATCCCGCAGAGACACGTCAGCCGCGCCCCGCCTGCCAGACGCCGCGCCCACGCGCCGCCTGCTCTCGGCCGTCGGTCCGGTGGCCCCTGCCCGGCCCGGCCCGGCGGCGGTGGAGCGCTGGGCGCACGACCCCAGGCCCGCCCGCTGGGGGTGGGGGCGCCAGGACAACACCTCCCACTGGAAGGGGCAGGAATACCACCTCCCACCCACAGACAAGGAACCTGCAGGGACAAGGCAAAGGAGACAGCGGCTGCTTTCTGCCATTCACAACTTCCAACAGTGCGGACAGGCAGGTTGCCTCCCGAAAACACCGCCCAAGCCCGTGAAGTCTGCAGGTCCCAGGCCCTCCTCAGCCTGCGGTTCCTTCCCTGGGGAAAGGGGAGCACAGCTCCTTTCAAGAGCTCCAGCCGCACAGATGAGAAGCCGCTGCTCGTGCAGTGCAGGCCCCCCACGTCAAGATGACACACAACGCCCAGCCCAGCTCGGCCCAGCAGGCAGTGACGGTCGTGGTGCACAGTCTCGGGGTGGGCTGGTGCCGGGTCGTGACTGCCTCTGATGGCTGCAGACGAGCAGCACCCGTAGGAAGCACGGGCGTGTACTCAGGACACTTGGAAACAGGGTGAGAAGCAAGGACCCAGCAGGCACTGTGGGAACAGGGGTCAAGTGAGGCAAGAAGTCAGGGGCTGGGTCAGCACAGCTGGGAGGGCTGCTCAGGATGGGAAAGTGGAGGGGAGGCGTTTCAGGCCACAGAAGGCTTGACCAAAGTCAAAGTGCACCGACCGAGACAGAGTGCAGTGGACAAGGACTAGCGCAGTTCAGTCTGAAGATGGCAGTGACTCTCCATTATGTGGACAATGGCTGGCAGACTAAGTGGCCAAGATCTGGAAGGCAGCACCGAGACTCGGAAATTTCTTCGTGGGCAGGGGCACGTGGCGATGTCAAGCATGGCAGGGAGGTTTCTGGCTACTTCAGCGAGCGGGACAGACGCAGAAGCCTGGATGGGTCAGGGGGTAAAGCAAAAAAACTCGGGTTCACCCTGAGGACACATGAGAGGCCCAGTGGGTAACCCCGTGGGGACATCAAGGAGGCAGCTGTGAACTGAAGGCCGGGGCGCAGCCAGCAGAGCGCCACTTGCCTCAGGTGCCAAAACTGGGGAGAAAAAAACGCCCCGCACAACGTGTCACGGTGTCATCACTGCCACACCACCTGGAGTCACTAGGCAGGTACCTGGGGCTGGTGGCCCCTCGTTAAGACTCGGAAGAGCCGTGAAGGCATCAGGTAAGCACTTAGCACCCCTCCTGTGCTGATACTGGGGTGTGTAGGTAGTTTCCCCCGGGGATTAACCAGAAACTCAGACAAGCGTGTGTTGTCTTTTGGTCGAGGCCCAGCTGCACCCTGGAGAGCGGGATGAGGCGCGAGGAAGAGGGCAAGGACGCAGGACAGCCAGCAGGAACAGGTCCGAGGTCAAGAACTTCCAGGGGCGCTAGGAAGCCACCACACGAAGAACCTCACACAGCACATGGTGCGGCAGGCCTGAAAGAGCTGTCTGGAAACACAGGAGCAGGGAGAAACCTGGAACTATTCAGAACTGGTCACTTGAGCAAGCAGCCAAGTCCCTAGACTTGGAGAAAGAGTCCAGAGTGGACCTGGGGGCAGGTTTATAATCCAGAAGTGAACATGAGTCATCCCACCCTGAAATGACAGAAACAACCTACACTAAGGGAAGCAGAAATGATGATGCTAACTTCATGGAGTAAATACACGACATTGATGGCCCCTGACTTGACGGTCGCCCGTCGGCCCTCCGTGCTTCTATCTCGCCACGCTGTGACATCACCTTGCACGGGAGCCGCACTCGTGCTCACGCTCTGTGACTCGGGCACTAGACTGTTTTCACTTTCAGGGCCGTGTTCAGCAAATGACACGAGACAGCCACCACTTTACTGTAAAATTGGTTTGTGGGAGATGGTTCTGCCCAGCTGTGGGCTAACATGAGGGTCCTTGTTTCAGCTGGCTAGGCTTACGATGCTGAGGGGTTAGAGGTATCACATGCATTTCCAACGAACAATAGGTTTATCAGGCTATAACCCCACTGTAAACAGAGGGAGATCTGTTACTAGAGAGAATAAATACAACCTGAGTTTTGTTTTTACAGCAGCATTCTTTAAAAGCCTAGCTGGATGGCGGGCAAAAATGATCAATGAAAAAAGCAAACAAGTACAGACAGACCATATTAAAGATTGGACGGTGGTGACAAAGTTAAGTACAACAACAGAAATTTTGAAAAATCATGCGAGAATTCTATTGAGAACATTATCAAAAATTTAAAGACAAACAAAATGGGAGGTAATTAGAAATGGAAAGTTTAAATAACCGACCCTCTCTGATCCTCCAAGAAACAAAAAAAATCACAACAAAAGGAAGGCCCAGATGCTTTTGCAAGAAGTCCTCAGATTATCTTCCCAGTTCACAAAGTTCGGCAACTTTCGTGTCTGTAAGTCGAGTGAGGGTAGTAGGAGAAAACAACACATGGATTTCATTTAGGTACCTAAGAGACTAAAATAACCTCATAAACAATCCAGAAATGTAAAAACAAGTAATAATGATAAAATTACGTTTAGTCCAATAATGCAATGCAACATAATATTAACAAAGTAGGTAGAAGTAACCCAGCAGGGTATCAGCACCCATGCAGAGTGACTTGATCACGTGGAAACGGTTAGACAAGCAAGCTGGTATCATTTGCACATTCCTGACGAACAGTAAGAATACAAGGGCGCTCCCCTAAGAGAAGACGGGCCACTATGAGCCTCCTCAGAGGCGAGCACCTTCAGGGTTATGGAGAAGAGAGGCTGCGTGAAACTACTATTCAAGCCTCTACCAGATTCTCCCCATGGCCGCGGAGCAAGAAAAAAGAAAGATAGGAGGACTGGAAATAAACAACAGCCAATATTCACAGACAATGTGACATCTGAGTACGAGATCCAGAAGAATGTACAAATGATTAGAACCGATTAAAAAGATCAGCAAGTTTTCTGGAACAAAAATCAGTTCGTAAAATCTATCGTCTTCTAAAATGCCAGCAACAAACTATTAGAAGTAAATCAATTATGATTTAGAGGGAATATTATAACACCTTCCATCAAAACACAGGAAAGACCTAAGTAAATGGAGAAAGGCCACGTTCACAGACTCAAGCACAAACACTTCACTCTCATCTCCCGCGACCGGACTACAAGTTCAGCGCGAAAGCAGCCAAACCCTCCACGGGGTGCGCAGGCGCACACAGGCGTGCACAAGTTTACAACCAGATTTTATACAAGTTTTATTTGTATCATATTTCTATATACAATTTTTACAATACCGTATTGTAAAGCAACACATACATACACAATTTTCAGAATATTTACATGTACAGTTGTATTTATGGAACCAATTTTATACAAAAGATCCAGGATCACCAACAGCAGACAAAACCATGGCAAGACGGCTGGAGGCCCCGCGCTCCCCACATGGGTTCCACAGGGACCAGGCGCGGGTGCTGGGGCAGGGAAACTTGGTCGCGGAACAGGGCAGGGCCACCACGGGGACATCAGAGCACACAGATGTTACTTATGCCAGAGGTGCCTCGTGGATGGACGACACAGTCAGGGTCAGATGAAATACCTATGTCCTTCCTTCGCTGCTCACAAGGTCGAATGATGTTTAAGATGCAGAAATGGGGGAGAACAAACCACGGCGAGAGACACATGAGCGAAAGGAAACTGCTCATCGCAGCAGCCAGCGACAGTGCAGATCCTGTAGCTGCACTCGTGGTGACAACGGAGGCATGTGAGACCTGCTACTTAGCCCAACGGGACTCCCGGACGGGGCAGGAAGAGCCACAGACCAGAGGATGTCTCCGAGGCGAGGGAGCCTCCCAGGTCACAGGCTGCGCAGAGCTCTGTGACAGGCCCTGCGGGAAGGTGGCAACGGGAGGGGAGTGCTCAGCGCAGTCTGTGCTGCCCCACCGAGTGCGGTGTGAGATCGGGAAGAGCGATCACTGGGTTAGACTCACAGAGTCCTCTCTGCGTAACGTCGCCATTAGTGGCCAGAGAAAGCAGTGTCCACCTCAGGTGACTTGTAGGATGTTTTAAGATTGAATATTCACATCAAAACTGGGTTCCTTTGGCTCGAAGATTTTGATTACCACAGGCACACTCAATCGAGTAGGTCTACGTCACTAAAATGAGACTTTTGTTGGGGTGAGAGATACAGGTGTCCGTGCTTCCCGTCGCGTTGCTGGCTCTTTCTCCAGTGGCACTTCTTTTCAGGGAGTAAAGGAAGAGCAACTGAGGATTTTCTTCAATGCCACCCACCACTCAGGTTCAGCTACGCCACCAGGCCGCGGGACCGACTAGGAATTCCGCGCGGAGACCGCCGGCCACCAGCGGGGCGCTGGAGTGCTCGCTTGTTTTCACACTTGTGAACTGTTAAGAAATGAAGCTAGTCTGTCCTAAGATAGGAAATGGGGGGTCGCTGTCTGATTCCACTTGGAGAGTACGTTTAATGTGTACTCCACAACACTGAGTGCATGAAGACTGAAATAATCCGCATCTTCAGGTTAATAAGGAGTAATACTTAGAGCCTAATTCAAAAGCTTATGTCGGATAAATACACCTTACAGTGTAAAACAAAAAAAAAGCGGATGGGGCCCCCCAGTTCCCCCGCACTGGGGGTTGGGGCGGGGAAACAGACGGGCCAGTAAGGTTCAGGTGAGTTCGTGGGTGGCCTTCCTTGGACGTGACATGGAACACCACTCTGGCGCCGTGATGGCCACTAAGTACTAGGTCACGCGACTGGTTCAAACTGGTATGTCCTTTAAGTCTAAAACACACACTGGATTTTGAAGACTGTGTAAAACATACAATACAGAACATCTTATGCATAATTTTATAATGATTACATGTTGAAAAGACAACTTTTTGGATGCAGTAAACAAAATGCATGGTTGACTTCAGTGGATTCTTTTAGATTTTTACGGTGTAGAGAATTTTTAGTGATATATGTAGTGTTTATTGGACAGTGGTGTTAAGAGTTGGTTTTCCAAACCAGACATGTAAACTCACAACCTTTTTCTTGTTAATAACTTTAAATAGTAACGGGCTAAAGAAAGCTCTCACATGGCTGTGACCCTCTTGTGTGAAACGGGTGTTTGTCCCCTCCACAAGCGCCCAGGGCTGCGGCGGACGGTGCAGTCTCAACGACTTTAGGACAGCGGTGACCACGTGTACTTTACAAGTCGTCTTCCAAGGGCTCTCACAACACATTAAAAAAAAGATACAAACATCCTTCACAGAAATGCAGGTGGAAAGCAGACTGAGTGTGAACCTCATCTCGGTCCAGAAAGCAAGGTTTGGTGACTGTCAGGAAGAGGTGTGGAATGTGTGGTGGCTGAGGAGTAACAACTGCCATGATCTCTTTGGAGGGCAGTTGATTACGTATTATAATTCAGAAATAAATTCTCTCTGACCTGGCAAATCCCGCTGCACCGAGCGTCTCATGTACACTGCTGTGTCCAGAGAGGGGCGCTGCAGCAGCAGAGGACCTCGCGCTGCTTTTTCCGTCGCCTGGGACAGGGACAACAGTGTGGCCAGCGCAGCATTCTCCCCATGACCTCCGGAGGGGGCCCGTCTTCACCCCCCGCAGACCCAGGAGAGGCTGCCCTGTACCACACCCCGCCGGCGGCCACTCGCTCCCAGACCTGCCCGCACTGCTTCTGCTTCTGCTTCTGCTTCTGCTTCTCAGTGTGACCACCTAACTTTAAACACAGGGTGGAAAGTAAAAGCGAAGACAAGCGCTTCCGCGAACATTAAATTTACCGCACTGAAACTCTCAATAAAGGCAGACTGCTTTAAACAAATTCTGCCATTTAGGTTGAAAAACAAACTTTAAAATCTCATGAAATCGTACACTCCAAATGCTGTGTCTTAAAGGAAACTGGCGCTGGACATCCTAAGAGGACACACCATGAGCTGCTTCATTTAAGAGATTAGTGGAGGCCAGTCAGCAGGCCCATTTCAGGAACAAGGTCTCAGTCCTATATCGAATGACAGGCGACTGAAGGGACGCCCAGGCCTCAGCCTGTGCTCGCGGCCGTGTCAACGATCTGGAGAGGGCAGCTCTACAGCAGCGACGCGTGTGTAAGCCGTGCATGTGTATAACCCCAGCAGGCGCTCAGACACTGGGAGCAAGAGGGCGCACCCCTGATGTGATGGTGAGCACTCCATACACTTCACTGAAAATGGATGTTTTAACAGGCAGAGACGTTATGAAGAGCACATGCGAAGTGTTCACGAGTGAGATGTGCAGGAGCAACAGGCTCTGCCTTACGTGACGCTCCTTCCTGGCTCAGCAGACACCCGCATTCAGAGAGGGAAATGGGTCTCACTATGCAGCATTAGCCACTAAAATCAGTCAACGGCGGTCAGCAGAATTCTTTCCCTTGCGGTTTTCTTAGACCCCGCTATCAGCAGAGTCTGTACTGAGAAGATTCCTGCGGTCCCCTCCCTCCCCAAATTCCGTTTGGCACAGAGGAGCCAAGGTGGCTTTGGGAGGAGACATCTCGGGCAGCTCCTCCTCCCCACCTCACTTGTAGGGCAGGTTCTGGGAAAGAAGGGCAGCAGGGCAGTGGGGCAGAGGCCACAGGCAGGTGGAGGGCTTGGCAGTCTTCTCTCACCCCACAATCAAACACTTCCTCTCCCAACTAGAAATCCCATTAAACTACAAGAAACAAGATAATGAAAGCTGAAGGTTTTTTTTCTTGTAATTCGCATAAAGTCCCACAAACAAGAATGAGATTATTAGCTCACGTTTATAAATTTTTTTGCTATGGTTACAAAGCTAAAGGCACCGGTGGAAATACTTAGGAACTGAGTCAGTCCTATCAACACAGAAACCATGTTTCTGGAGGAGGAAACCTCAGAAAAGCCTTCAGGTTCTCTCATCTCCAGGGTGCCGCCTGCCTGATGACACTGGACATGTCACCACTCTTCACCAGGCCTGTCTCACTGGTCAAGTGAAGAGGTGGGCCTATGACTTCTTCCAGCAGTGTCTTTGAGTCTTTGCTAGTGAGTAGCTTCGCCTCTGGATTTAGAGACTTTAGTAGGACACTCTGTATCACACAGTTGTCTCTCCAAATTCACTGCCGCCCTCATTTAAACACTAAGGCACACCAACACAGGTGCACCGTGGACCAAAGAGAGGTACTTCCCTCTGCCGTGAGTCCAACGACTGAGAAGCCAGACTCAGACGGAGCAGGTTCTCAGACGTCCCCTTGGTCATGAGAGAAAGCCAGACGGGGCAAGAAGAAACCACGCCGCCAGCACCACGCCAAAGAGCAGGAGGAGACCAGGAGCCGAGGCCTGGCAGCAGGAGGCCGCAGGGGCCAGAGCAGCAGGTGGAACGCCCAGCAGGCATGAAACGCCCACTGAGGAGGAAATCTGGCTGCTGCATGAAGAAGGGTGGGGAGAGGCGCCAGTGGGAACAGAAATAAAGAGCTAGCCAAGTGCAGGGCAGTGCAGGCCTCCCGGAGGAGGTGGTGAGCCAGCAAGCACACCCACGGGCAGACCCTGCAGGCAGCTCAGGTGCCCACGGGCACCGCGCGCGTGAGCAGAGGCAGGCCCGGAAGTCAGACGTACAAACAGTGTTTCTGAAGAGAAGCAATGGGCTTTGAAACAAGTGCGTCTACGCTGATCCCGGCTGACGGTGGGTTCTGCTCGTGAAACTTCAGTGGAGCACATACACCAGGATTCACAGGCTTCTGCCTGTTCAATAAAAATTGACTAACAATTGGACACAACGAGTCTGACAGTGTCAGCTGGTGGCAGAGACCGGAAGAAAGCCTGCTGGAAACACGACGGCGGCACAGCGCACGTCTAATGCTGGCACAGCTGGCGTCCTCGGCATTTGACTCCCAGGCAGGAAGACACACGCGGATGGAGAACCCACGCACTGTTGTCCGAACGTCGTCTGCTGTGAGTCTGTGCTCTGAGAGGTGTGTGGAGGCGGTGGGCACCTGACCACTCGCTCCCTACCAAACGGGGCCGGGGCCGGGGCCGGGGCCGGGGCCGGAGCAGGTCGGGTCAGACGGGACGTCCTGCTGCAGCAGGTCGCAAGGAGGCAGGCAGAGACCCGTGGGGTCATGTCCAAAGAACACAGACGGCAACTTAGGGAGACAATGTAAGCACCGATGGGTCGAAACGCATCATGTATGTACCACGGCCAGTTATTAGCAGGCGGAAAGGCCACAAAAACGCAATGTCACTTTGGAAGCTGCTGCCAGTGTCCTGAACACTGATAAGGAAAGAATCATTCGCTTTTCCTTTGTCTCCAGTAGGAACCTTATTTCAAGGAAACCAGAATCTAAGTATCCCAACCAGTAACTACAGAAAGAGACAAACCTTTGTTCCGCAGCTGCCAATCGCAGGCTAAAGCGCGAGCCACAAGGTTTACGCAGGCCCTGCCCGCGGGCTGTACGCACTACCGCAGACAGGTTGAATCCTGACACGGGGAGAACGGCTTGGATGATGCAGGTGGGACCTACATGCATCGCCAGTGCTTTTAGAGTCAGGTGCTTTTGAGATGGAGGAAGAAATGACAGGAATGAGGTGGCTTCAAGGAGCCGGGAAACAAGCAGCTGATTCTCCGCGAGGAACCGGGGAGGTGTGACGCCCCGAGTCCACCACACTGAGAACCGACCGCAGCCAGGTGCGTGGTGAACGAAGCACACTGTCTCTGGAAGCCATTAGGTGACTGGATGATACAGAACACAAGGGACAGAAGAGGCCTGCTGACATGAGAGCGCACTGCAGCAGGACACGATGCCTCTGGGGTCAGGCAGTAGGACGCACAGCTCAGTCTCTGTGATTTTCCTGATGGCGCCAACTCCCATCCCACCACTCGCCTACCCCACCCCCAAGGAGAAAAATAAAACTGAAGCCAATTAAAACCTACACAAATTTTACAGTTTAAAGATGAGGATCAGAGAAATATATATCAGAGACGTATCACCACACCCAACATAATCCAGAATGTTAGACATGCCACAGCAAAAATGGCCTTATTGCTTTCATAAGTAAGTGTCATTTAAAAGTAAAAGAGGAGGCACGCCCTGATGGGATGGCACTGCTGGGACCAGGGACAGATTACCAAAAACAAACAAGCAAAAATGCGCCTTGATCACTCCTCCCTGTTTGGATTCAAACAAACCAGTGTAAAAATGTTTTGTGACATTTGGAGAAAAGTGGACACAGAAAAGGATGGTAAATTTCATCTGGTATGATTTAGATACACACTAAGAGTATTCGCAAGTGACATGAAATCTCAGATTTGATTTAAAGTGCTAACTCCAAGTAAGGACCTTGGGGTGGGGAGGTAAACAAGACAAAGGCAGAATGCCGCAAACTGCTGGCATAAGCAGGTCATGGTAGGCTCCTCTATGTGGGGTTTTGCTTTAAGTTTTCCTACGAAATAGGCTTTAAAAAGAAAAAAAAAAAAGGAATAATTGTCAAAATCTACAGAATGCTGCCAAAGCTGTACTCAGAGGCTGACTCAAACTTGGAAATTTTATTATAAAAAGGAATGAAAACAAATTAAGCATTCAAATCAAGATAGAAAAAGAAAAGTCTTAGGAAAATATGAAAAAATTAGTGAAACAGAAAACAAAGCAAAACAAAACACAAGCTGACTTAATCGAAACCACATCATTTCTCTGAAGAAAAAAAGCAACTGAAGAGTTATTAACCGGCATGCTGCGGTGGAGCAGGGGTTGGGCAAGGTCCAGTACATTCCAGGTTCCTGTCCTGGGGCTGGGCAAACAACCAAGATGAACAACTAAATAAAAAAATAAAATGCTGCTTCCGCCCCTCTCTTCCCACTGGTCTGCCTCTGCTCGCCTTCATTCCAGCCTGCACCTTTCCTTTAAAAAAAGTAAGTGCCATTAACTGATTTTAGTCTGACAAAGAAAAGGAAAAAACACAGAGCACTAGCTCACATTGAAATATAACCCATGACTGGTTTTGAAATAAGAACAATTGTTACAAATGACAGTAATTATATTTTCTGGTAGTTCCCAAGGAAGTAGGAGCTTCTTGGCCCCAGGAGGGCTCCTACAAATTATTTTTGTGCCTCACTGGCATTAATTAGTTTCTGAGCCCATTAAGGCACCAGTAAGTGCAGTCAAGGGGCCAAGGGGCCAGGTTATGTCTATTAGTCACAGCCAATCAAGGTCCACCTTGCAGCTGGGCCTTTCCATCCAAACACACGGCTAGTCCTGGGTGGAGAGAGTGGCTCCCCAGAGGAAACCAGAACACTGTTCTGCCTCCCTCAACAGTGAGTGGATTCAGAAGAGAAGAGAGATTATTGACTGCAAACCAGTTTACAAATGTGTAAAACTTTAAACAAAAAACCCAACCCACTAAAACAGCACCCAATGTAGAGTCTAGGAGACCATGACTGAACAGAGGGTCTGCTTCAGGGACACAGTAGGAGGAATTCATTATGAAATGTACACATCTCACATTTCTAACTCAAAGGAGGTCAAATAAACATTTACATGAATAACAGATAGTCATTTAAAAAGAGTTCACAGACTGATGACACTTAGCGCTCATCCCTTGGCATCCTACAGGAAGAGAAAGAAATGGTTATATGAAAAATATTTCCCAGAAGCAAATTATATTTAGGGAAAAGCTAAAATTACCCTATTAATTAAAATGGCAAAGATGTCTACTATCAATGACTGTCAAAAGCACAAACTAAAGGGACATAATTAAAGCAAAAAGACTAAGACTAATGCCACTGTGCGCAGATGACCATCTGTTTAGTAGGCCCTTCTGTGAAGATGGAGAGTTCAGCAAGTCAACAGAAAAAACACGGACGCAGCTTTGTGTGCTAACACACGCACAGGCACGCGTGCACACGCACAAACACACTCCAGAGGCCCAAACCGCGGAGAGGATGTTAGGCCTCAAGTCATCCAAGAAACTTATCAGGAAGACACCTGCTGTCTCCAACCTCATCTACACCCTCCTCAAGGAAGCAGCGAGTGACATCCGGGGTAGATGGAGTGGCCACGGAAGAGGGTTAGAGCCTAACGCCTGGAGTGCAGCCTTACTGAATTTGGGAAGGAGGAGTCTTCCAGACCAATGGAGATCTCCAGGAGAGGCCCCGATGACCTCGGCGAGCTGACACCGGTGCGTCTCCCTCTTCACAGAGGCCAGCCAGCGGCAGCAGAGGCTGGGACGTGCCACCACTGAGGAAGGTGGGGCCAAAACCAGAGGGGACGTGGCAAAGCAGCAATGAGAGCAGCCCTGCCAGACTTCCAGCCGCCAGAACAGAGAGAGCACATGTGCTGTTTGAAGCTGTTCGGTTTGTTGTCATTTATCATGGTGGCCCAAGGAAACTAACACACTCCAGAAGTTTTTTTGTTTTTAAATTGTAACAAAGATCCCTACATTCGCCTGAAAATATAACCAACCTAGAAAATACTGACCGAAAGAAACGCTGGGGCCCATTTAAAATTAGCAAAGCAAACTTAATACACAGCAAGAGAAACTGGTACTTGCTGGCACCAGCTAAGGAGAAGGGAAAAGAATGAATGAGATGGACATGTGTGTCTCTGAGTTTATCATCTGATTCAAGTGTCATTTCAAATCAGCAAGGAAGGATAAATGAGGCAATGAACAGAAACTGGGTCAATTTGCTATCCATTTTGAGAAAATCTAACAGTTGATCCCTACCTCATGCCGCACCCCAAAATAAATTCTGGCTGAATTGGGGGACCATCTTGAGGAGCTGGAAGACTGAGAGGAGATACTTCTTTGGGGAGCAAAGTCCTACAGATGAGAGTGCAGACATCATTGAAGGAAACATGAATTCATTTGACTTCATCGGAGTTTAAGAATTTTTTTATAGTGATACTACTTTTTCAGCTCATGATGCTAAATTCCATCTAGGAGACTGAAAAGGCATCTCAGTCTCTATTTCACACCCCACCCCACCAGTGTTCCAGGGTCTCCACCGCCTCCCCCCAGGGCCAGTCCTGTGTCCCACTACTCTTGTTGGATGTGCATGTGTATCTGTTTTACTTCATTAAATTCCACGAGTAAATCCACCCGTGTTTCTCTTAAGAACCGTATAGAACAAAGACTAATGCAAAAGTCAGACAGTTTTCCTCTGTCTGGACAGACTAGGACGTGAGCCCAGAGACAAACGAACACAAACTGCCCCAGAATTGCTGCGCGTCCTCACACAGCCCTGCTCCGCGGCCAACAAAGATGAACAGGCGACCACGTGGTTTCTGAAACGGAGGGAACAAAGGCTGCGCGGGCTCTGATGAGCAAAATCAAGGAATTAAAGCACAGAATCCACAACAGACACCAGCAGTCCCGCAAGCACAGTGGCAGGGGCACCGGGACTGTAAGGAACACGCGCGCCAGCGAGAAAGCGCAGCCACAGGCCACTGCCCGGGACGGTGGGCTCCCTGCGCCAGCTCAGCGGGAAGCAAGGATCAGGCAGGACCCTGGAAAGAGCAAGAGGCGGTGGGCACTTCATTTCTGAACACTGGCCTGGGGGCTTCCGCAGACGAGGTGGCAGTCCGCACGGCTGGGTCTCAGAGGCCGGGTGAGACAAAGAGCGCAGACGGGCAACCTGCAGGTGACTCATCACCTACGCAAACACGTGTTTGGGACGCTGGCTGACAGGGCTGCTGGAAAAGGTAGCTGACGATGTGGAGACAACAATGGAACGAAAGTGGAGCTCCATGGGACCTGGAGGTGTCGCAGTGATTCAACAGGGAGATACAAGTGGACGCGAGGGCTGTCCCCACACAGGAGCTGTCACCCACGTGCATGCGCATACCCTGCAGCTCCCGCCGCTGAGGGCCAGCTGCCCGGTGCTCAGCTCTGCTCCTCTGTGCGCTGACTGTCGCAGAGCCGGGCCAGCGTGCAGGCGAGGCTGCTGCCCGGTCTGCACAGGAGGCGTATAGAAGCGCCTGGAGTAAACGCTACGGGGGATGCAGAGGCCACCGAGTAACGGGGCGGGAGCAGCTTGCAGGGGCAGCTGGCCAAACCAGAGCAACATGAGCATCCCAACAAAAGGTGCCGACAGGACAACTTGCTGAGGATGCCAGGCCTTTGGCTACACTGCCGTAAATGAGAGTAAATGGAGTTTCCCGTCAGAGAACAGGTGTCTTGCTTCAGAAGCCCCTCCCCAATTACAAAGACTTCGGGGAGAAGCGGCAGCACCACTGGCACCAGGGGTCCAAGTGAGCACCACCGCCACGGGCAGCGAGACCCAAGCACAAGCCAAAGGACACCCCAGGCCGGCCGAAGGACAGCCCACAATGTGGTGGCTGTGTCATTGGCGCGGCCAGGTCGGGGTGACCACGCAGAGGGTGCAGAAGTCCCTGTGGGAGACTGCAGACACCGGTTCTGAACGGGGTCCTCCTGCGTGTGGACCGGCGAAGCCGGAGGGGCACCTGCTTCCCACGCGCAGTGCTTCAGAGAGCTCCGTGAGCACCGGCAGGCCTTCTACACATCGGTTAAGAGCAAAGTCGGAGAGCACTGCTTCTGTGATTAGAGAAAACCAGTGCCCCCAATTTGGAGACAACACAGCAGTACGGCAGGAGTGGCAAGCGGCACTGAGCATTCAGGCTCGAAGAGGTAAACAGCCTCTGATTACACGTCTAATCAAGAGTGCAACGACTGAGGGCAAGACCTTTCACTCACACCGGACTCAAGTCACAGAGCTTCAGCCCAATTTTAAGATACTGTTATACTAAGTCTATTGTACGTGGTTTTTACAAAGCTCTTCAGCAGATTTTTTTATTGCAATAATTCTTCTACATATTAAAATAATTTCCTATGTACAGATTCCCCATTTCTTAGATATACTGCAACACACCCTCCTCCACCACATCACAAGTGTCCTTTGTCCTGGGGTTGAGCACAGATTTCTAAGTGTCAGAAAGTGTTGAGAGAACTGGGAGAGGGTACCTTCCACTCCCTGTCCACCGGGGAGGTCCCAGGAGACGGGAGGCCGGAGGGGCCCAGGACTCTAGGTGCTGAGCTCAGGCCACACCCCCCCCACCTCTGGTCACCCTGCCACCGAGCCCCAATCAGGCAGTTTTCTGAGCAAGAGGCAGCGCTCAGAGACACCTGCAGAGTCAGCCATCCCAGAGGAAGAATGCTGCCCAAGGAGAGAGTGCCCACGCACATCGGCAACAGCTGGAAAGGAAAACGCACCCCCGCAACCACCTCGGAGACAAGGTGAGGAGGTAAGACAAGCAAAAGTCCATCTTGGAATTCAAGGGTTCTCACAGAAGCCTCCTAGTGCATAGCAGATACGTTCCAAATAGGCTGAAAAGTAACTAGCCTTCGATAAATTCATCTGCCCAATGGTTAACAAAAGCCTGTGACTATGTCAACGGCAGTGAGATATGACGGAGGAGAAGATAGATTTCATCACTCAGTCCTCACCCACCAGCCTGCGCCTCATTTAGAAGGAGCTGGGCTGGGGCGTCACCCTACCCCCCCAGCAGTGTCTTCGCTTCCAAAGCCCCAACCAATGAGAAGGTGAGGCTGAGGGGCCAGGCTGCCAGAAGCAGAGGCGTCCTCCGCAGGTCGAAGGAAAGCAGCCCACACTCTGACAGCCAACTCTTCCCCCAGCGCGCCCCAACTCCTGTTCTCTGCGTGTCCCCTCTCAGGGAGCACTGACCTACCGACCTCGGGGATGGGAGCAGCACCCCGGCACAGCTGTAGACGAGGACAGCCGACCGCGCTGGCCGGCGTCTGGTCAACTCAGACCCAGCAGGGCTGCGCTGGGAGCCCGGGGCCTGTGCACACAGCCTGGAGGCACCTCTGAGCTCACCGTTGTGACAAAGCCAACACAGAACTTTGGTCTCTGGGGTTGGCGAGCCGGCTCCCAGCATAAGCAAATGTATCAAAATAGAAGCCTTGTTCAGAAAGAAAAAACCGTATTCCTCAAGCTGATGCTGTAACACTGACTTAAATCAAGGCTCCAGGACCTCAGAAAAAGTGAAAACAGAAAACACAGCCCGGAAATCCCACTAACCTTCTAAAGAAGCATTAACGCAACCAGGAGGCACGTCAAGCAGGAGGCAATGAAGGCAACAAGCGCCTGTTACAAAGTGAAACCCGCTAGGGTAACGGGCAGATCTGACTTTGTCCCCCAGCAGCGAATGCAGGCGGTCCCCACGGGCGCACCCGAACACTGTCAGGACCAGCACAGCCTTCCGCATGGAGACCTCGAGGGAGGCACCGCACGAAGCCGCCGGGCGCCTTGATCAAGGGTCACGGCTCACACATCGTGCTGACGGCATCACCCGCGGACAGTAAAGAGCACACGGGGCAGCCTTCCCTCTTTCAATTTATTTTGTTTAATTTCCAAAGAAGAGTTAGTTACATGAGGGCAAAACATCTTCAACTCCTTACAACAAGGAATCAGAGGCCACACACTCTGCACTGAAGACGGCAGCCGACAGGCAGGCCCTCTTCTCCGTCAGTCACTCAGCTCAAGCCCAACTTCAAAACTGAACAGAAACGGTGCACCACGTGACCTCTCCAGACGTCCTTCCGACGCACACTGGTCCTCCTCCCTCGTTCTCTGTTTGTCCCAGCAGGCTGGGTCCTTCGGGGCACCTCCTCCAGCGTCGCCGGTCCCCCAGGGCCACCTGCTGTGGCAACAACTCAGGAGGGCAGCTCTCCAGGAGCCCGTGTCAACCTCCCAACAGGCGAGGACTGGTTGCCACGCAGGCCGCAGCCCTCAAGGCACCCACGTCCCCTTCTCCCAGGAACCACACACGCCCAGAGATGGCAGGGTGTGCGGGGAGTGGCCGAGCTGAGCTCCCTCCTTCAGTCTTCCCTGCCCTCCCCATCCCCCATCCCAGACCCCGCTGGCCAGGTGAGGTGCCACCGCCAGGTCACCGGGTACTTCCTGCAGCGGAGGACGCACACACCCATCCTGCTGAAGGCATCTCTCCCTTCCAGGAAGACGCCAAAAGCAGATGCTGGGTCCGTCGTGTTGAGAAGCTGTAAGCGCCACCGGCGCTTGTAAGCGTCCCCCGTGACAGCAGAACAGGGGGACACCATGCAAGCCCCTCATCCCGCACAGCCCAGCCCAGAACTACTGCTCCGCTTCAGAAAGGTGGGCCCAGACCCGCCCAAGCCCCACAGGAGGTGGGTTAGACAAAGGACTCATGCTGCTAACGGGGACAGCGCAGGGATGGCACAGTCCCCCCACAGAACACAGGCTGCCTGGGCGGCAGCAGACCCCAATGTGGACAGGTCACCCGCCTGGCATGCTCCGGGGCTCCGCGGTCGGCGCATGCGCACGCACACCTCTGCAGACGCTGTCCCTGTTAGAGGGAGAGCGCTGGTCTGCGCACTGCATCACGTGGAGACAGAAGCGCCTCAGAGTCTAGAGGTGGACTCTAGAGCACCTTACAAAAAATTCACCCAAAGTCAACACCGGCAAGCGCTCCGAATATTCTCTTTTTAGCAATCACAATGTCCCGTTTGCTCCTTCCCTCAACGCACCCACAGGGCTGTGCCGTGACCAGGTGACCGCTGCAGGCGGGGCCCCAAAACAAGTCACTGACAGCTGAACCAGCAAAACTGCCTCACGACCACGTTCAATAAAGGCAGGATGTGACCCTCCAAAGGCAGCTGCAGGTGCACTGACAGCAGCTGCCCCAGTTACTGCAGAGACGGGCCCTGGTGCGCCACAGCTTTAGGATGGGACTTCGATTCACTTCAGGGAAGAACAGCTCTCCTGCTGCCCCCTCTCCAGGACGAGAAAGGACTGTGTGGACATGGTAACACCTCCCTGACCCCAGGTTTCAGAGAAGCCAAAGAGACACTAAGAAGAAATGTTTAACGGTGTGAACTTCTGAAAGTGGAGACAAAATAAGAGAAATTACAGATCCTGACTTCTCTGTGCCTGTTTCCTGTCCTGTTTAAAAGAGTGGATATTATCAAATTAAGCTACCTTTTGGGGACACCGAGGATCGCATGAGCTCACACGGAGTGCTCAAGTAAAAGGCAACACAGTACGAACGACGCGGGCAGACACAGCCCACAGTCCTCCTGGATGCTTGTGACACGAGGACCCACACGACCTAACTCAGGCACTCCCGCTGGTGACGTCCCGTCAGATCCTCTTCACTGAGACGCAGGCCTGTGACACCATCTCCTGCAGCCTTAGAGCTTCCCCACCCCAGCACCTTTGACCTTTGGCGGGGACACGTCCTCCTTGTGGAGGTGGCCTGGACACTCCAAGACAATGCGGAGCACCTCTGGCCTCTTAACCATGAGATCCCAGCAGCACCCCAAGTCACCATGGCCGCGTGTTCTCCACACTTTGCCAGGAGTCGAACCGCTGTCGGGAGGGATGGGCCGCCGCCTGATGCGCAGGGACCAACAAGCGCCAGCAGGCGAAGCTCTCTGTGGCACCCATGCTCCCGTGAAATGGACCACAAAACGGGGCGTTTTACGGGGGACGATCAGCTGCGAGTGTTTTTCCTGCCAACTTGAAAACTGAACTGACCGAGGGCTCCACGCTGTCAGAGCAAAGAAACCAACAAGCAGCCCCGCAGAGATTCAGCTTCCTTATCTTTCAAAGGAAGGCGCTGAAGTGCCACGGGTGAAGAAAGACCTGAAAGCAGCCTCCTGAGCCTTCCTCACCTGTGTGGCTGTCCCTCTGGCAGGAAGAGTCCAAGCCCAGGGTCTCCACCAAGACGCAAGCCCCGCCGTGCGTCTCACAGGCCACCCGCCGCGCGTCTCACCCCCAAATACTTTTAAGAATATCAAACCACGCAAGTGAAGAGGCAAACCCCAGAGGCGCCTGCTAACGATGGGCTTCTCCTCAGCAGCTTCCTGCCTCTCTGTGCCCAGGACGTGCCCAGGACGCCTGCTCCCGGTGGGAAGGGCTGCTTCTGGAGCAGGGCAAGCCCCGAGGACCCTGTGGCCCAGGCAGAGCCTGGGACGGGAGGCCACATCACCACGGGCTTAGAACATGGGTATCATGATTAACATTTATAGCAAAGACTGCCACAGTGACAGTCTACTAAGGAATGTGATTTTTAGCCTAAAAACGTTAAAAAATATACCTACAACCAACAGTATAAACACTGGCAACCCCCAACGGCTCCTCCCCAAGAAACATCTCCAAAATTACTGTTTTTCATCCAGGAAGTTTTCTTGGGTATAGCAGCTCATGGTCTAAAGAGCAAGAAAGAAAGATCAGTTACAGGTACTATTTCAGTAGTGCTACCCTCACGACCGTTCACGAACGCTCCGGCCGTCTCCTCAGGCTTCGCACACAGTTCACCTCGTCCGTGAACACCGCACGATGGATGGCACAAGACGACTCAACGAACCCCTGACTGAGGCTGCTTGCTATTTTTTCGGAATTACAAACGGCCAAAAAGAACATCCTCTACTCACTATATCTCCAAAGGACAGATTCCCAGAAATACAAATATGATTTTAGGAAATTCTTCAACAGGAGTCCCCAAGGCAAAATGACCCCCGTGATGAGGTAAACTGCGTGCACTTCCACAAGCTCCGAGTACCCGTCCCGCTCACCCTCATGTTTATTCTTACAACCTGTAAGGGAAATATGATTTTAATCGCCAGTTCTCTGATCGGTGACACCGAAATCATGCCGTGCTTCCTGGCCATTTGCATTCCATGACTGTGAAGACTGGCCTAGTCACAGTATCTGTTCAGTTTTCCACCAGCTGTTTCATGTGTTAGTACATACAAAGCAGACCCCATAACTGGGAACAAAGGACAGAAAAAACCACAAATTTAGAAGTGACACTCAAATCATAAGCTCAAAATATCACTGCTTAGGTACCAGGCAAAAGTGACGAGAAAGTTCTATCACAAAGGACACTTTTTGCCTTTCATGTCCTGGCCAAAGGCTGTGGCTTTTTCTCTGGAAAGGGAAATACAATCTTTGGACTGGGGGCACCAGTTTGTGTCAAGGGAAAGAGGGCATTCCAAACACAGGGGAAGTCATTTGTTCCACAGTCACTGCCAAGATTGCAGCCCTCTCCGTGGTGCGACCCTGAGCGCAGGCAGGCGGACACGTGGCTGGAATGTATTCTGGATAATCCAGAGACTCAAAAAGGTGCTGACAAGACGCTGTAAGGAAATGGCCCAGCCAGGTGCTCCTGCAGTCAACAGCACAGTCTTAGCCCCACTTCAGGCTCAGAGGCCTCTGGCATATAAACAGGCACAAAAACATCACCAGGCAGCCCAGAAAAGGCTCAGATGTAAAAGCCAAAAACCCCAAACAAAAAGCAACCTGAAGCAAACAGTGACTCAAGGGAAGAGTACTGCAAAACTCACTAGCCTCCTCAGAGAGGTAAGAGGTACTATGTCCAGGAAACAGAAGCAGAGATTATAAAGTAGAAATAGAAAAAGAGAAAAGTTCGTAGAAATAAAATGAGTAAAAACTCAATAAAGTTAAGAATGGGGAGGGAGAGGGGAGTCATAAAAAAAGTTAAAAAAAAAAAAAATCAGCAACAATCCAGAAGTTCCAGCAGTTGAAACTCAGAGAGGAAAAAGCGACTGGGAAGAAACCAAAGCAATAAATCAAGAAAAATGCCCAGCGCTGAAGAAAGGAAATTTCCAGATAAAAGGGTACAAAGCATAGGCAAGACATCAGATGAAAACAGACTCCGAGGGACCTAGTACCAGTAGCTCTGAATTTCACTGAGAACACCTTAGGCTTCAAGTTCGACGTAAGGTTCCAGAATCAGAACGGCTCAAGACACTACAACTGGAGGAGCAGCACTTTCAGCCCCAGGCTCGCAAACCCCTCACCCTGCGCATCTGTTCCCAGGCAATTACCTCCTCAAGGACAAAGCGCTCCATGCAAATGGGGGCGAGGTGGGGATCAAAAAGAGAGGAAGACATGGGTTTCCAAAAACTAGCACCATGGCAAGAAGGATGGTGAGATCTGCAGGAAGAGTCCAGGCTTGAGAGTTTATTCAAGATGAGAGTAACACTGAATTTCATTAATAAAAAGGACAAAATTTCTTGAAAGGAGATTTGGACAATTGGTGAATTTAGGGCTGAATTTCACTGACAAATACATAGTAAACTAAGGCAGCAAAGGAAAAACTAGCCTCGTAAGAACTTCAGGGAAACAAAGGCGTCAGTAAGGGACAAATGTGCTCGGACAGGGAGCATGGTGAGCTTTTCCTTACAAGCCTTTCTAGACTTATTCGATCTTTTAAAAATGACATGAAAAAGTGACCTAGAATTGAAATCAAATTAATTCTTAACCTTAAAATGCGGATGAATGCCAATAAAAAGCAGTACTGAAGAGCATGCAATGTATCGCCATCAAAGCACCAGCAAGATGCTGCAAGCTGACCAGGCGGCCCCTCACCCAGACGCACCCAGCTCTTCCCAAAGGTGTGAGGACGTGCAGTGCGCCCGGTCAAAGTGCAGCTTACTAGGGGTCTGAACCCTAAAATGTGCCTGACGCTAGAATTTTACAAAAGCAAGAAAACCTTGCTTAGCCAAAAATAATTCGTGCTGTCAAGTCTTACAAAATTATACACGCAAAGAGCTGTTTTTGGTTTTCAGATGTTGAATTTTGTGGTGTTTTGTAGTTAAGGAAAAAGCATTCTGACATATTATATTGTTTAGATCTCTTGCTACTTTTCAACTTGGTTAAAAACTTTCACAGCACATGTTCTAGGAGTGTTTGCTGTTACAACCCAGCAACTGAGAATTCAGCTTATTCCAGCCGGGTCATTTCTTAATGGAAAAAAACTTTCCTATCTAGCCTTGTCGGCTGGATGTATGGTAATGAACCATTAAAAATAAAAGCACCACTTAGTAATTTACTTCAATTAAGCACATTCTCTAGCCCATTTGGTAAACAGTTTCAGTTGGAAGCACGCTGGAGACTATCCACAGGTCTCAAGTCATCCAGGGGGCAGTCCAAGTCAGTGTCTTAGGCAGGACTGACTGAAGGGCAGAAGTCCTTCACAGAGAGGTCACAGCTAAGTCCTCCACCATTTGAGATGTCAGCAGTGTACCACATTCTCAACCAAGTCTTGCCAAAGTATGCCTGCCACCAGCAACTAACACCATGCGTTCCCTTTGCATAAGGGAAACTTCCTGTCTAGCGCACCCATCCTGCCCACCGAACTTAGCAAACCCGTTCCTGATCCTTTACAGCACAGTTCGAGAATCACCTTCTCAGTGAAGACTTTCCAAGAGGTAAGGAAGGCCTCCTTTTTTCCCGTTCCACACCTTGCACATTTTCCTACCACTGCACTTAGAACAGTATACTCTATTTTTTCAAGTGAGTCTCCTAAACTAGACTAACTGCTCAGGTAAAGGAAAGCCTATATTCTCTTTACTTCTGCAACCCCAAAACCCTTAGCAATGTCTGGCACAAAGCAACTTTCAAAGGAAGTTCTTTTGAGCTGAAATGCAGAAGTGAAGTCACGAGGGTGATGTCAGAAAATGAGACGCCCCAGACAACAGACACCAAAACTACCTGTTCCAAGTAGTAGTTCTCCCATCAGGCTGCTGGGAAGCCAGGCTTGCCGCAGGAGAGGGCACCGTGACAGGCTGTGCTGGGTCTGCAGGTGCAGGACAGCCTCTCGGGAGCGCCTGCTGACACAGCACCTTTACCCAGGTGACAGCAACCTGATTAGAGAACGTGAGGTCAGCTTCCAAACAGAGCTTGGCACACGGAACTAAAGCAGCTGCGGGAAAGTCTGACCCAGTGAATCACTTCACTGCTTTCCGCTTGCTGTCCCTCAAGACCTGCGGCCATATGCTGTCTTCTGCACTCTCGTGAGACGAGCTGCGTGTCAGACCAGAGAACCGCGAGTTCAACTGACTGGGGCCGCTGTTAACTAAGCACCGGCTCAAACACCTGGAAATTGGTTCCCAGCACCTGAAAGCAGGCGGACTCAGCGGGCGCGGAGATCACGACGGAGGCCGGGGCTCCCGAGGGCCCTGGCGGCCGCGGTGTAGGCTTGCTGCCGCCGCGCCGTCCACGAGGACGGCCGCCGGCGCTCACACCAGCCCCGCTGACCCTGCGGCGCCCGGCGGGCCGCCCCGCGCTCTCGGCGAGTCGCCGCCCCGAGCGCAGGGCGGCGGTCAGACCAGACACGTGACAGATCCCGAAACGCGAGGGCGAGTCGAGCTGCGTCCGAAAACGGCCCCCCGACATCCCCGCAGCGGCGTCCCTCGACAAGCACGCAGACCGCGGGCAGGCCTGGCCGCGTCCCCCTCTGCGCCGACGGGCCCAGGCGAGGACGTGCGGCGGGCCCCGCACCGCGACAGGACGCCCGCACCCGCCCGTCGGCTAGCAGGGACCCGAGGCCCGCCGGAAAGCGTCTGCGGGCCGCAGGCCGCCGGGAGGCCGCGCCCCCCGCGCCACGTTCCGGCCGCGCCGCCGCCCACGTGACGCGCGGCAGCCAATCCCGGCGACGCCGCGCCACAGAGACGCGGGGCCAGAGCGGCCGCCCGCCCGCCCGCCGCCGCCGCCGCCATCTTCCCCGAGGAGGCCGGGCGAGGCCCCGCGGTCGCCACTCGCCCTCCCCGGCGCCGCTCCTCCGCCGCGGTCACCTGGTTCCTTCCGAAGAAGCGCCCTCCCCCCACTTAGTTGCCCACAAGGCAAAGTCACGTTACCTGTTCCACTCTTACCAGCGTGAGGAAACCAAGCTCATAAGGTAGGAACTGTGGCGGAACAGGGACAAGCCGCCATCTTGGTAAAGGAGAAGAGGCTCCGCTTGACCTCCCCCACCCCCAGCCTCTATATGGCCAACCGCCGTGGGAGGGGCACGGCGCCTGCGCACTGGCGGACACGCGGCCAGACGGCGCCTGCGCACTCGGGCGCCGGCGGCAGGGGGAGGGAAGGCCTGGTCGCTCCGGGGCGAGCGGAGTTGGCCAGGGGGCGGGGCGGCGTGATGACGCAATCTGCCTGCGCGCGGGGCGGGGCGCGGCGCGAGCGGACGGAGGACGCTGGGCGGGTCCGCGGCGCGGTCGGTCGACGCCTGTTCTTCCTCTGCTGGACGGTGAGTCTCGCCGTGGTCACCGCCACCGCTGTCGCGGGCCCTGGGCCGGCACAGAACGGACCATGGCCCGCTCGGCCCGCCTCTCGGGCGGCGAGTAGCCGGCTCCGGGGTCGCGCGGGCGGGGCGGCCAGTCGGTGTGGGGGAGGGGCGGCCAGTCCGGGGCCTGGTCCCCTGTCCCCACCTTCCTCGGCCCGGGCCCGGTCCCCTGTCCCCACCTTCCTCGCCCGGGCCCCGTCCCCTGTCCCCACCTTCCTCGGCCCGGGCCCGGTCCCCTGTCCCCACCTTCCTCGGCCCGGGCCCGGTCCCCTGTCCCCACCTTCCTCGCCCGGGCCCCGTCCCCTGTCCCCACCTTCCTCGGCCCGGGCCCGGTCCCCTGTCCCCACCTTCCTCGGCCCGGGCCCGGTCCCCTGTCCCCACCTTCCTCGC
>RJWH01002610.1:0-132842 GCA_004363575.1 Solenodon paradoxus | reverse complement strand
GGCACTTCCCTTCCCCCGCCCTTTTGACCCAGCCCGACCCTTCCGTTCCAGCGTCCCCCGGGACGCCGGGGGTGTGTCGTGGGAGGACCTGAATGCCCTTTAGCTCACTCTATCGCAGTTAACGAGTGGCAGCCTCAGTAACGGACCTGTGCAGCTGAACTTACGGTAGGGATTGTGGAGGGAAAATGCTGGCTGCGGCCTGTGGGGCGTGTTTTCCTCGTGTGACCATCTTGTGGTTGTTGCCCTGACCTGGGCCATTCCGCCCACCTCGCGAAGGCCTGGCTGCCTTGTTGACTTTGCAGGCCCTCCTTGGTCACGGATGAAACTGCTGCACTATGGACAGTGGCCTGGAGGTCTGAGTGGGCCCACAGCTTTCATGGAGGCCTGGGGAGGCAGACCTTGCTTCCTCTAAGTAAAGCCTCAGCTCTCACGTGGACTGCAGGACTCCGAAGAGCTGGCCAGCCTTTTACCTTGCCGGGCCTTGCTTTGTCACAGCACTGCTGCCCTGTCTGTCCTCCCACCCTTAGATCTGTGACCCACTCGCACTGAGCTTCCGGGTCATGCTGCTGTGGGCTTTTCTCCAGTAACCCAGTTACTTCCCTGCTTCTTTGCTCGTCAGTCTCTGCTGACTGCAGGCTCCTCCAGGCTACGCTTCCTCCCCCCGGGCTGGCTGAGCTGTTGGTCGGCCGAGCCACTGGCCCTCTGACGAACAGGCTGTGGATTATGTCACCCTTCGCTCAGCGTGGTGGCCAGCCCATGCTCCAAGGTAACCTTCGGGGCTCTAAGACGGTGTAGGCCCCGAAAGCGTGGCTTAGTGTTTATAACTGGAGGGTCGTTGGTGGCTCCCACTCAGGCGTTCTCTGCTCCACCAGGCCTGCTAGCAGGACACTGCTCTGGAGTCTGACAGAGAGCTCCTCCCCAGCTGTAAAGGTTTCCTGATATTTTCCAGTGCTGTAGCCTCAGGTGAGGAGCAGGGCTTTTCAGGGTCTGGGCATGGAGTGGACCACCTCCTGTCTTCATAAATATGACTTAGGTTACTTTTTAAACCCAGGCAGAAACTCCTGAAAAAGAAAAACTTGCGATTTTTCCCCTTAGAGCAAAGAGAAAAGCTCATTTGTCAGCAGAATTAAGGCAAAATCGTCACTAATGGTCATCCATAGCACCCTGGAATATGTCTTTAGCTGTGAGTCTGCGTCAGGTCCCGAGGAAGCTGTTAGCTGGTGCTCTGTAGCTGACCACTCCTCAGATCCAAGGAAACTGAGTGTCACAGTGTTGCAGGAGCTTGAACAAGCGACTCTGGCTTCTGGGTCCGACAGTGCAGGTGTGGTTGGGGTGAAACGTAAACAGAAGGGCAGCACGGGGCAGACAGTGTTCAGTTACCCACTCGCATCAGTGCCGTCACACTGTGTGGCCAGTGATCCAGTGTTTCTTCGGTGTGAAGTGTGATGGCACGTTGCCTTGCAGGAGGCCATTCAAAAGGAGAAGGGGCTTTCCAGCAGTTTCTGACGTCTGGAATGAACACAGATGGCGATGCAGTTGGGAGTGAGGTCCCGTTTTTCTCTACCTGAAGTTTATATTAACCACTCGCTTGGATCAAGGCTTTCAGAGTTCAGCGTTCTTTCAACTTTCATGTTACATTGTTAATCACTGAAATTTTAGTGGATTGTTAACTGAAAGTAATTGTTAGAAAACAGTAGTAGACCCAAACTCCGTTTCAGAAAAAACCCTGAAAGAGACAGAATGTGTCAGGAGGAACCCAATAAAATTAAGGCAAAGTTGAAAGAAGTCTGTAGAATTTGCATCAGGTTCTTACAATGGTACTCTCCATTTTCCCCATCGAGTGCATCGAGATAGGTCTTGAGTGGGAAGAGACTACTAGACATGGACGTTCTTCTCTCCTTGGAGCCCCAGTCCTATTGAACAGGGTGCGACGTGACCCCGGTGGGCTTGAGGTGCAGGCTGCGGGGTTCCAGTAAGTCAGGCCGGGCCCAGGAGGGAGGCACAAGCTGTGGAGAGCCAGAGACTCCAGGGCAGTCCTGTGTTGCTTGGTTTGACTTGGGGTCCCCTCCTCTTTCCCACCCTCAGGCTTGTGTCGTCTTCATGTGGACTTGACGGTCGTTTTTTTGTCCAGGTCTTTACGGAGAAAAAGCCCTGTCATTATATCCCAACTGAGATGAGCTCCGTTTACATACTAATTTTGGAAAAATGGAAGTTGTTTGATTCATGTAGGACTTATTTTTTTCTCTGTAAATTTGTCCCTGTATGTTCGGTGGTGGGTTTGTTTTTCCTCTGTTGCAAGTGTTTACCCCTCCATGTCCATTTCTTGGCATTCAGTGCTCGTGCAGAGCAGAACTTCTGAGTCCCATCCATCTGGTGTCCAGCAGCCTTACTGAATTACCTTGTTACAGGGTTGTTGTTTTTTTTATCAAAGTGTGTTTGTTTACTCAGTCACAGAACATGAAAAATTGTTTGGTTTCTGTTTTTCACTTTCTTGATTGACTGCATTTTCCTAGTCTTGCCAAAGTAGCATTAAATAATCTGGTGAGATTACATTATCAAGATCTTATTTGGGTTCTGATTCAAATGAACAAGAACAAAAAAAAAATGAGACACTTAGAGAAATATGAATACTGCATATTCAGTTATATTAAAGAACTTGTTATTTTTAAGAGCACTTATTTGTAGAGATATTATTTAGTATTGATAATCCAGGGGCATGAACAGTGAGGAGGGTGCCTTATTGGTTTATTTTATTGTAAGGAAAGGTACAGGCAGGCAGGAAGAGAGGAGGAAGCATTTTATTTATTTTATTTAATTCATCTTGGTTGTTGCCCTGAGCCAGGGGGACGTGAACTTGGGTCCTTGGGATGTGTTGTGTGTGGGCTGCAGTCTGTCAGAGACCAGATCGCCACACCGCGAAGGCAGCCAGCAGAGGCAGTGTCAGAAGTGTTGCTGGCACTGAGCAGTGATTGGTGAAGCTGGCTGATAGGTGGATGGGGGTTTTGTTCTTGTAGAGCTGGCCTTTCTTGTTAGTGTTTAAAAAAAATTGCAGTGTAATGAATATCCCTGTCTAATTACTCGTAATTGAAATCGATTCAGCATTTCATTGTTTAGAGAATCACATTGGCCATTGGTTTTTAGAACTACCCGGAATTCTATTGAAGTAATTTCATTACTGCCTGTTAATTAGAGTTGGCTGCTGAAGTTTATCATTTGCCTCCTCCGCACCTGCGGTTTTCCGCTTTCATCTGTGGTAATGGCTTCATGGACAATGTGCCGGCACATTCCTGGATCTAGGTGCGAGCAGATAGTTCATTGAGAGTTTCCGCCTTTGTATTCCTGAGTGAAGGTGACCTTCCGTTAGGCATCTTTCTTAGCTCTCCATCTGGCTGTCAATTGGAGCCGCTCTGTCGTCAGAAGAGACACTGGCATGCTTTCCCGTTTTCTGTGGCGGCTTCAGTGTCGCTGGCCTCGCCTGTCCTGGGTTGGCTGGAATGCAGCGCTGACTCTGCTCCCTTTTCGCTGGTGCGTCTTCATTCAGGTGTCCAGTCTGGCTCTCGGCTTCCTGGTCATGGTGTCTGGGAAGGTGTCTGTGTCTGGGCCAGCCCAGTACCTGTCATCTCTGCCTGCGACTGTGCTTTCCTTTCTGCATTTGCCCTTTTTCCGAACAGGGCTTGTGAGGAACCAGTTTTGGGGTTCCGTTACCTTTCTGTTTTTCTTTCTCATAATTTCGGTGTTTCTTTTTGTTTATTTCTTCCCGTTTTCTCTTGAGTTCTTTTGTTTATTTCTTAATATCAGGGGAGGAAATCTTTTTATTTTCAGCGTTCTTTAATAATGAGCACGTGCACAAAACAAATTCTCCAAGTCTCTGAAGCTCATACTGTGTCCCATAGATTTTGCTTTGTCGTCTTTCAGTGGCTTTCAGGGTAATTCATGATTTTCTTTGTTACCCTCCTTGATCCACAGGTTATCCAGGAATGTTCCAAATAATGAGGATTCGTGTTTCTTTTTTCTCCTTAGATCTAACATAATAGTTGCAGAACAGGGACTGTAAAATCTTTACTTTGTTTAGACTTTCTTTACAGCAGTTAGAAGTTTTATACTTTTCTTTATTGACTCTAGGACCTCTGTATTCCATCAAATGTATCAACTATGCGCTTTGTCTGTGCTTATTCATGTGTTTGTTGAATTTGCCCATTTATGAGAGAAGCTGGGAAAGCCTCCTTTAGAGTTGTCTCTATCAGGTTCTCCTTGTATTGTGTCTTTGCTGTATGTGTTTATCTGCTGTAATACTCATATATGTAGGCTTGTGGCTGTTATGTCTTCCTTATAAATTATTCTTTTCATTGTGATAACATTTTTTATCTTACATCCCACATCAGCTGATAATGCCACTCCTACTTTCTCTGAATTTGGCTAGCCTCTTCCTTTGTTTTCCTCTTTTTTTTTTAAAGGAGAGATACAGGCAGGAATGAAGGAGAGTAGGCAGTCAGGCAGGAAGAGAGTGGAGGAAGAAGCACTTTATTTAGTTGTTCGTCTTGGTTGTTCCCGCCCCTGTCTCAAATCTGGGTCCTTGGGATGCGTGTGGGCTATGCCAGAGGAGGCAGCAGGCTTAACTGCTAAGCCACCAGGGTGTGCCAGTTTTTTAAATGTCTTTACTGCTTTGTTTTAAGCATACTGTACATAATATATAGCTGATTTTTTTTTTTTTTAACCCAATCGGTTTTCTCTCAAGATAATTTCTTTCACATTTAGACTGTTGACTAATATTCTTGGATTTTATGCCTTTGGCCTTCTTGGTTATTTTTTATTTTTAATTTTTTGCCTCTTGTTTCTTTTTTTCCTTTTTTTTTGC
Organism: Solenodon paradoxus; assembly: GCA_004363575.1. NCBI lineage: Eukaryota > Metazoa > Chordata > Mammalia > Eulipotyphla > Solenodontidae > Solenodon > Solenodon paradoxus. The sequence goes on along the minus strand of RJWH01002610.1, from coordinate 127,987 downwards.
TGGTTTGATCAAAGTTGCTCTTCCGTCTTTTTCTCAGAGTTTTCAGTCCCACTATAATATCTCTTTAAAGATCGTCATTTTTCATCACCTTCTTCACCAGATGCTTCTCTTTGTTCTTTGAAAACAAGATGTCAGCTCCTCCTTCTGTTCGGGCCGCCCGTGTCCCACCTAATCTCTCACCTCCCACTTCAGAAAGTCTCCTCTGCTCTAATGAGTGCTTCCCCAACACTTGGGTTTTGCTGAGGTAGTTTTAATCTTTTTAATTCTAGACTACTGAGAGAATTGTCCTAGGACATCCCTCTATTCAAGAGACTTGAAGTCACTCTTCCGTCACACAATTCCAGAGAGGTGGCTAATGCGGCCTCTGGTCTGTTATTCCCAAGAAGCTTTCCTCACTTTCTTTTCTTTTTCTCTGTCCTTCCCTTTGTCTCTGACGGGAGCGCTGTTGTCCACAAGGCAGGCTTTCTGAGTTTCCTTCCGGGACTGTTTGCCCACGATCTCCTCCTCCTCCTGATGCGCTAGGCCCCTCACGCTGCGTGCCTGGTGGGGCGGGCGTGGCGTGCAGGCCACATCCGTCCCCAGGTCCTGCCTCTGCGTCCTGGGACCGGCAGGAACAACCAGGATGAACAACTGTACAAAACAAATGTAGTGCTTCCTCCTCCTCTCTGTTCCTCCCTCTGCTCCCCTTCATTCCTGCTGCACTTTTCCTTAAAATTAAAAAAAAAAAGATTTCTTATAATTGGTGTCTTGAGTTACATTTGAGTCTTAACTGTGACCTGTCGTTGTGCCATCATAGATTTAGTTTGGAATTATTGCCTTTTAGGTCCAGAAAGCTTTGCGTTAAATCGTGTGTTTTACTTTTTATCATGGTGATGTTATTTATTCCATTCAAATAATTTCCTTTCTTTTCTTGGAATCGGGGAAATGAGAGCACATCGCATGGAATCCCTGTCGTTGTGCCCCGGAGGTTCTCCTAGTCAGACCTGTCCCCCAGGCTCATCCAGGATCCACTGTGTTTCTTTCCTTGTCACGGAGTTCACAGGACTCCTCTCCCACCTCTTCTTGCCAGGCCTCCATTCCTGTTCCCCCTGAACTTGCCTTAATGCCACTTCGAGACTTGGGCGCTTGGGTCACCTGGGTCTAGCCTCCCTGTTGCAACCCTCCCTGGGAGCTCTAGGCTTCGCCCAGGCCCCGCCACCCTTTACTCCAGCACACCTCCCGTCCCTCTGCCCAAGTGTCGCCTTTAGTTCCGGGAGCTTGGGCTCTCCCACAACCTGACCGCCCGCCGGCCGAGCCGCAGTCCACAAGTGCCCCTTCCCCCTCAAAAGGTTTCGAAGCGTGAAAGGGAACTGTGTTACTCCGGAGGCCTGCACGCGTATCCCTCCCGCTTGTGGTGGCCGTGCTGCCTTGCAGATAACCAGTACTGAAAAAGGTCGACTTGTCAAAGTGTGTCATCTACTCATGTGCACCTGTGTGTGCTGATGTTTTCGGGAACCTTACTTTTTATATCTGATTTCTCTTGATCCTGAGAGATGCTCATTCCATCATTTCTGGGGGCGTATTTGATGTGCTAGAGAAGCTACATGGAAAAGAAGGTGGTGATGCCTGTGTGTCTTTGCCTGTCGAGTCATAAATGTGCGGATACACATGGATTTGTGGTTTTTGTTTTTTTTAACAGATTGACAAAACTTCGCTAAGGATGTCTAAGGTAAGTGATCATACTTTTCTACCAGCAGTACAAGGAGAAAAGTTGTTTCACATTGAAAATACATTTGATTCCCTTTTTTAAATATAACTGATACTTGACTCATTAAAAAAGTTCTAATTGGCCATCCTAAAAGCTTTGAGCTTCCTGTTTTTTCAGATTTTCAACTTGTTTGTAAATAAATCAGTAAAAATCCTATAGTTTGTATACTCCTTAGTATTCTCAGCAGACAAATCAAATAATTTAAGATTCTTTTTATCAGGATGAAATCGAAGGGGCTCTTAGGCTTGATAAATTGATTATATCAACTCTTGCAAATTAGTCCAGAGCCCTGGAATAAATTAGTTCTAAAAGATAATGCTGAGAAAAGACCAACTTGTGGTTAAAATAGCAAGAGTATTATTTCCTTTTGCCTTTGGTTTTTGAGTCTGGATGTGTCTTACTATCTGCTAAATATTCACATTCTAATCTTTAATTTTTACACAAGTGTTGTTAGTGTTGAGTTCCAGTAAGCAAAGTAGAAAATAAAAGCAAACTATACTTGGACCACCCAGAAGTGGGTCGCATTTCATGAACATTCTTTTTGTACCCGTGCGCGTGTCGTATACATTTACACGATGTCCTCCTAAAGGGACTGCATCTCGCCCGTCTGGACACAGGTCCCTGTGCCTGCCTGAGCAGCTGCGCCGTACGTCCCCCAGGTGTCCGTCCCAGAGAGGACGGGCCTGCAGCTCTCATTCGTGCTTTCTCGTCCTTCGCAGCCACTGAGGCTCCTCCACACGTGGGTCCCATCCCGAGTGCCCGCTGACAACTTTGCTCAGAGTCAGGGTCGCAGGTCTCCCTGAAGACCTTCCACAAGCCCGTCACAGCCGACACCAAGTGTTTACTGTGGGAAACTGATCGCTAGCTGAGTTCGTTCAGTGGACCCACTGTCCACTGTGGCATTATTCTGAGTTTGACTGATTTTCCTGCACCTCCATACACAGTTTCTCATCACAGTTGAAAATTGTACTACGGTGAATTAAGCCTGTGTTTACTTTTATGTATTGATTAACTGCTTAACACGTAATTTGAGGTCAGCATTATAGGCATAGGGTAATACTGGAATGTTTTTTTCTTTTTTTAAGAAAGGAAGGAGGGAAGAAGAGAAGGATTTTTAAGGAAGGAAGAGGAGGAAGCACTTTTTTTGTTTCTTAATTTATTTATGGTTGTCATCCAGCCCCTACCCACTCCAGCCAGGAAACTGGGTCCTTGAACTTTACATGGGCTACGCCCGGTCGCCAGCTGAGCTCCTGAGCCACCAGGGCAGGCCAGGGTTTGGTTTGGTTTGGTTTGGTTTCAGTTAATGTCCTTAAGTAAACATTAGGATTTTGAGAGAAATGACTTTTTGAAAGTGTAAATTTTGATTTGTGAGAACTGGTGATACCTGTGTTTGTCATAGGTTTGATGCTCTCTTAACAACTAATGAGATGTGTATATCTGTTCTTTTTCATAAAATTTTATTTTAGCAACAGCCAGCTCAATTTATAAATCCAGAGACTCCTGGCTATGTCGGATTTGCAAATCTTCCCAATCAAGTTCACCGAAAATCAGTGAAGAAAGGTTTCGAGTTTACACTAATGGTCGTTGGTAAGAAATTAACTTAAACCTGCAAGTGTTTACCCGCCTTTCCCACCCGTGGAGTGCATGAGTGTGACCTTTGTTGGCAGAATAACTGGGCAGTCTGAAGAGGAAAAGTTCTTTAACAAGTTTTGCACGAGAGTAAAGTTGTAGGTCTGTTTTTTTCTAGGAAAAGTTTTTACCTGTTTGCATAGCCAGCTTCCACAAGGGCCCCTCACGCTCGCTGTGTTACCTGCAGAGGCGAAGCAGTGTGACTCCCAGACGGGCGGACGAGACCTTGACTGTGTGGATGGGCACTCGGGGGCCTCTTTAAGAAGGCTGCTAGGCTGGTCTGACTCCCGCTCCAGCCGTGTAGGTAGCCCGTGCTGGCACCCCTGCTGGCGAGCCCTCCCGACTGACTGACACGGTGATGCTCATCACGTGTCCAACTCTGAAGTCAGCTGCCTGTCATAGACACTCCCAAACTTCTGGCCCCCAAAGTCCAAGATAAAGTAACGTGTTCATTTTTGGTTTCAGTCTCTAGACTTTACAGTGATTTGTTCAGCATTAATAAGTAGCTGATAGAAGTATCTGTTTAGTGGGCAAAATATTACTAACTTGTTGGATTTTTGTGATAGAAATAATTTTAACAATAGTTCTTACTGTACGTGTTTTTTGAAGTCGCTGCTTGGCGTCTGTGAAATTGCTAACCACGCGGACATTGCATATTTTATCTTGGATTTCAATACAGTATTTCAGCACCGCCATTCCTGGTTTTTTGTTGTGTTAAGGAAAGGTGCCGGCAGGAATGAAGGCGAATAAATAGGCAGGTGGGCAGAGAGAGGAGGAAGAAACGATTTCATTTTATTTCGTTTAGTTGTTCATACTGGTCATTTCCCCCTGGATCCAGGACTTGAGCCCAGGGGTGTGTGGCTTTTGTTCCTTCAGAGGTGATTTACCCAACACCTGCTCCACTGGGACATGCCGTAATAAGCTTTTAACTTGATGAACTTTTCATTCTGCTTACTGTAACACATTGTTTTCCACTCTTGATAACTGCAAAATTCTCTCCAAAATGTTGACGTAGCCGTTGAACATGCTTGATGGTCCGTAGGACCAGTGATTGTTCCTAAGGTGGGTAGTTCACAGGTCTGGAATGACAGCAGTGGGGCCCTTGGTCCAGAGGAGAGAATGGTGGCATGTTTTTAAAGCACAGTTACAGGATAGTGAGGATAGTGCAAATTCAGGTTCCTGATGGGAAAGAGAACCCATTGCAATCTGTCTTTCAGTTACTTACTTCCATTTTATTGTGTAGAAAACCAGGCATTAACTTCTACTTCTGCCATGACAGCATAGCTTGGGGTTGACAAACTCTTTGTATAGAGGGCCAGATAGCCGTTATTTTAGGCTTTGTGGGCCATACAGAGTTTGGTGTGGCCTTTCAGCTGTCCTGCGTGGTGGAGAAGCAGCCGTTGGCCTCGCTGTGTCCAGTAAAGCTTATTCACGAGAGCAGAGGAGTTCTAGGTTTGACCTGAGCCCTGGAACTGCTGGCTCCTGGAATGACTGACCACAGAGTAGTCCTGGCACGAATGACTCAGTATACAAACCAGGTCTCTGCGGACGTTGGACACCAAGCACTGCAGAACTTGGAGCCTGGATAAAGGGACAGCCAATTCTGGAAATTGATATCATTGTGGTTCTTTGTCGTTTACCTCCCCGGGAAATTGCAGCTGTCTCAGAGCTGAAAATGGACCATGACTTCTGTGGCCTCCTGGAGCCTAGCCCTGTGATACCAAAGCGCTGAATGTGAGCCTGCGTATGGGGAGGACTTGGTTGCAGAGGGGACTGTGCGCCACGGCCACCCGAAGACTGTGCTGCAGGTTGTCGGGCTAGAAAGCTGGGGTGGGCGGGAGAGGGAATTCAGCCAGCCAGGCAAGAAGTCTGATGGAACCCCAAGGCATTTCTTAGAAAGCCCTTGTGAAAGGAGGGCTGAGCCATTCACAAAGAGTATTCTAAACAAGTACCGGCGCATAAACCAGCCGTGAAAGGATTACGCTGATTTGCAAGTACATTGCTTGCCCTGACAAACACGATGACGGGACAGTGAAACCCAGGTGTTCGCAGGGCAGCATTTCCACCATGTAGCGTGTAGCGCGCAGTTACCACAAGGAAGCAGAAAGGTGTGGCGCTGGGCTTGGAGAAAGGCCGGAGAAACGTCCCGGAATAACAGGTGATGGGACTGTAACGTCAGCCTGCTCGCATTCCCAGAGAGGAACATGAATATGAAAGGAATAGAAGATACGAGAAGAACCAAACGAAGCTTCGGGAGTTTTTAGAACAAGACACCTGAGACGGGCGTTCTGGAATGAGTGCTCACAGCCTATTCTGACTGCAGGAGACGGGCCGGTTGGCAGCACCGTGCCACGGCCAGCACAGGGAAGCCACTTCAGCGACCAGCGAGTTGCTGTAGGTCACCTGATGCCCCGAGCCACAGAGGAAAGGGGAGCAGAAAATTCAGAACAAACAGCTAGAAATGTCACAAAAATGACTACTCATAGACTCGGGAAGTCTGCACTCAGGTCCGTAGTAAGCGGGGGAAGCAGCTGGTAGACAGCCCTGCGAGTGGCCACACGCACAGAAGCAAGAAAGCTTGTACTGTGTGGGGGGTCAAAGGTGGACAGTGACGGCCCCTCCTCAGGAGCGACATTGGCAGTGCTGGAAGAATAAAACCATCACCTAGAGCCCTCTTGTCAACAAAAACTAAAAGACACACTGCAGAACTGCGCCGGGGCCAGCGTCACGGCGCGGCGGACAGCGTGGCGGACAGCGTGGTGGAGCAGGATGCAGTATGTGCAGGTGGCCGGCAGGCTCGTTCTGTTTCCTGGGCGTCTGCAGTGCGGTCTGCTTTCGCCACGTGTGCCGTTGTCTGCCGAGCGCGCAGCAGTGGTCTCCAGGGGACTCAGTCTCGGGAGACTGCATTGCTGAAGCTCACTAGCCCTCGCTTCCGCGTGTCAGCTTTTCGCTGGTGGCAGATTGTGAAAAGGGTGGGCAGCAAGTGGGCTGTGGCTGTGTTGGCAGCTTTTCTTGCCTTTTAATCTCTTTCAAGGATGACGGACTTTACAACTCATAACATAAGGAATAAAGCGAAAAGGGTCGCACCGCAAAGAGGGCAAACAGAAGCATGCCGTTGTAAGCATCTTGCAGTGGAGGCACAGGGTGTTGAAAGGGGCTCCCCTAAAGTTGGTGTTGGATGCTGTGCTCTAGAGCAGCTGCTAGAAAAAGAGCATTTGCCCAAAAGCCAACAGCATCAGTAAAAAGACTTTAAAAAGCACTCAATCTGAAGAAGGCAGGAAAAGAAAACACAGGATGAGAGGAAAAGGCAGCAGAGTGGCACACAGGAACACAACTGTCGGCCACCGTCTTGCATGTGACGGACAAGGCCAGGTCCAGGGCAGGAGCAAGCAGACTGGGTGACCTCTTGTCTGCGCGCAACACACCTGCCATGTAGACACTCAAACAAGAAGCGTGGGAAGTGATTGTGCAAGCCCTTTACTATGACGAGAGCTGACAAGCTGACACACTGTAGTGCTAGACAGTCGCAGTCTGCGCCCTGACGATCCCAGAGATCCGGAAGCCAGTGATTGATAAAGGGGTCGGCGCAAAACGGCGTCACCTGACAGTGCATGTGAAGCTCAGCTCTGTGACACAGGACGCCGAATCGGGCAAAAGAAATCGGTCAGAGCAGGTGTTTTTACCACAGTGACGTGAAGCAGACAGCTGCAGTTCCGCAGTGTCTGGTGCCACCGTCGCCTGTTCAGACGACGGGCAGTGGGCAGGCCAGTTCCTGGCGACGTGGACACAAGACCCCTTACCAGTCCAGCGACGTGCAGAGAAGCTTCATGCCGTCGGCCCTGCTGCAGCAGCAGATGTGTTCCTCAGAAAACTGCAGAGCCCTGCGGTTCCCACAAGACTCAGGGAGAAAATCTGCTCCCTCAGTAGGACTTCAGGGCGACAGCAGTGTTCTGAAGACACCAGACTGTAGGTGCGGCTCGTGCCTTGAGTAGCCCCTGTGGTTTCCTGTGAGAGGCGTGAGGACCACGCTGCTTGCTGGTACCCGTGACGTGGGCGCAAGGCTGTCTGGAGATGGCTGGGAAGTGAGGTCACTGAGTGTGAATGACTGCGGCTTGTGGCCACTGACCTGTTGTGGCCACAAGCAGAGCTGCGTACTTGCCAGAGGCCGATCGTGCTGGGGACCGTGTTCGCGTGTCCGCTTTCTCACCAGCAGAGCGGCGCGCAAGTAGACTCGAAGCTTGTGCTCTGCAGAAATGGTCTTCTGGGCTTTCCGTGGTAGCGGGGCAGATTGTCATTTTCACAGATGACAGACCTGACCACGTCCTAGACGGGGCTGCCGCTGGGAGTCGGGGCGCGTGCCACCTGTAAAGGTGCCAGGAGGTTTGCAGCCGTGAAGGTTTGAAAGAATCATCCAGATGGTGAAGGAAAATGTCTCCACTGACTTAAGGGTGTGGACTAAAAACTCAGAGTTAGCATTACTCGTACTCTTGAGAAACTGAAACAAAACAAAACATCCTTTGTGAATGACATGATTTGCCTGTTAAAAATCCTAATGAAGCCACAAAACTAAGTCTAATTAAATTTTAGCAAGGTTACAGCTTCTAGTCAGTATTAAAAAATCAACTTTATTTCTGTATATTGTAAACAACTTTAAAATGAACTTTAGGCAATGTCAAAACTAATAAGCATTTTTAAATAGCATCTCTCTACAGCAGTTTTTAGAAGGATACTATACTGGACCTATACTGAAAATTTGAAAACACAGAAACCAAAGGAAGTCTAAATTAGTTGTGAGATCCACCGTGCTTATGAATCGAGGCAACAGAGATGTGTCCCCCCCCGAGACCAGTCTAGATGGTCAGCCCAAGCCCAGTCATACCCACACCAGACTTTAAAAACTCTAAAGTCAGTGTAAAAGCAGACGACGTCTCTTTGGTAAAAAGTCGATGGGGGGAAAAGTCCGATTGGAACAGAAAGACATTTTGTTGTATGGTGTCGGTTTCGAAGACCCTGCCATTATTAGTAGAGGACTCAGACATCTCAGTGAATGCGGAGTGGATTGTGACTTAGTTATAAAGCTATAAAAAGTAGTCAGAAATGCACAGACCATTTTCAACTTTGGAGTAAACAGATTACTTAGGACATGAATGTGGCTCTCAGGAGAAAATTAAATTGTGCATTACTGAAAATGTACTTTCTTCGGAGGACACCTGTAAGAACGATGCCGTCAACAGGACGTGTGCAGTGCCCTCTGACCCACGACGTGTGTCTCGAGTGTGAATAACTCCCCTCAATGAGTGGACAGACCACCCCCAAAGGCCAAAAGATGTGAAGAGGTTTCACAGGTGCTCTCCAGGTGGCCAGTGAACACGGAGATGTCCGATCATGCGAGAAATGTGTGCTGAAGTCACGGCCACACGCACTGGAGTGGCTCTCGGCATAAAGGCCGGTAACCCACTTACATAATCCCCTTCGGTCCTGTCCCTGTCGTCGCAGAGGACAGGCCCTCCCCTTTCACGGCTGTGTGTTCTGCTGCGCGTGCAGGTGGTTTGCGTTTCCAGCTGCTGTGGACACACTGCATTAACGTGGGGTCGCGTGTAGCTCTTCGTTTGGTGTTTTTTGATAAGTACCCAGAAGTATGGTAACTGGGTCATAAGGGATTTCCATTCAATTTTTTTGAGTCATCTCCAAACTGCTTCCCATAATGGTTGTGCCAATTTACACTCCCACCACAGTGCAAAATCAGTCAGTATTAAGCAATCTTCTTTATTTTTGTATATTCTAAGCAGTTTCAAAATGACCTTAAGGTGGTATCAGAGATAATAAAAACATTTAAAAAGAAAATAGCAATGCGTGCGGGTGTCTTGTTCTGTTCTGACACGCGTCCCCACAAGGAGAGATGGGTCCTCTTCGCTTGTGTCTGCAACAGCAGTCCAGCTGTTAGTGCGGGTGTGGAACAGCCGGACTATGGGTTGGGACATGCAGCGATGTGCCCGTTCCATTTCCTGAGCTCCACTCAGCTGTCCCCTCAACATGTCCACAGGAGCGCCAGGAGTGCCCGTGGTTCCCTTTTGTGGAAGGAACACAGGTGTCTGGAGGCTGGGTCACCCCCTGTACCACACTGCAGGGGGATGCTCAGCACCGCAAAGGGCCCCCGGTCACCCAGAAGTAATTCTGAACAGCAGCAGCCGCCGGACAGATGGTGTGTGGTGACAGGAGTTCCAGAAATGGGCAGGCCAGCCTGCAGTGACGGTGTGCCTGTGGGGCAGGGGGGCGACAGGAAGCTCCGCGGGGGACGCCAGTTCTGTGCTGGAGACGCTCTTGTGTGGGGCTTGTTTGCAGAGTAGACGCTTTGTCACAACCACCTGGCTGACACCTCACGCGAGTGCGCTTGGCTGTATTTAGGCGCGTGTGTAAGTTGTGTCAAAGTAGTTACTTCACGGAAAACAGCAAATGGGCGTTCCAGTGAGAAGCGCGAGAGTGTTCTCGGGAACCCCCAGTTCTAAACTGCTCCCGCAGTGCGAGGACAGTGTCCCGTAAGCCCGGCGCGCGACTGAAGTCACACTCCGGGGAGAGGTGGCCCACTTCTGAAGAAACGACGATCGGCACAGAGCGCCGTGTGTCCACGGAAGCCGGCGGATGTTCCGGCAGCCCTGCAAGGAGTTCAAGACCACAAGCAGACGGTTTCGAGGCATCGAGGAAGGGGCTGGGTAGCGCGCGAGCCGTGCGGCTGAAGAGGGTCGTGGGTGACCGTGTTCCTGTCCCTGCAGCGCAGGCGCTTGTGGAAGGAGTGATGAGGAAGCAAAGCTTATTGCCAAGAGATGACGTGGCAGAAAGTCAGCAGCTGGTCGTGTGGCCAGACTCACGAGAGGGGACAGTGAACTCTGAGCCTTTGAAGTAAAGCAAGAAAGCGGAAACTGGCCTTAAAGCAAAAAGGCAGCATCGCTGTAGGCTCACAGGCCTGGGCCGGGGTCCTGAACTGCGGGGCCTGCAGCGGGTCCCCCGCAGACACGCTCCCACTCGGAGCACGCGTGCACCCCGACACACAGACGTGCTCGCTTAAGGAAGCAGTCGTTGGGGCAGCAGACACCCTCAGAATCCGGCCGAGACCTTCCTGGTGGCATCGTGCTGGAAGCAGTTGCATCCTTGTCCCTACAGTCGAGGGGATGAAAGAAATGTTCCCAAGTCAGAAAGCTAATTCCCAGCATTCCTGGCTTAGCCTGTCTTGTTTTTCAGCCTAGTTTAAAAAAATACAACTTTATTTAGATGTGAATGCTGAGCTTCTGTGGGTCGCCTGGCAGGGCTTTCAGGACGGTGAAACTGGGCGCCCACGGCCCTCGGCGCCTCTCGCGCAGTGTGTGTCCCCGGGCCACGGGAGCAGTGTCATGAGCCTCCTACCCCGCAGAATGTGCTGCCCTCAGCGGGCAGCGACAGGCATACTGGTCTGATGCCTTCGTGTCTCTTACCCCAGTCGGGAGCCTGGTTTGAGAAGCACCTGGGCGGCAGCGAGGTCATCGGGGCAGCAGCGCCCAGCCCGCCCGCAAGCGGTGTCCTCTGAGTTAGTGAGCAGGTCGCATGCATATGTCATCTGGAAGCTGCTCCAAGAAGTCACGTAAACCCTTGAAGTGAGGCACGTAGTGAGGACTAGATTCACTGCTGCTCATGTAAAGGCAGCAGTCGGCCCTTTTCAGCTTTATTCTGTCTCCTGAGTCAGCGATCGATGGCTCTTCGCCCCCTGCTGGTCCCAGCCCCCGCACCTGCGCCGGGCCTGCTTGGTGCCCCAGGTCCAGGTGCGTGTGAGGGCAGTGCTGGCCCTGCCGGAGGTTTGCAGTTCTGCCGCGTTCTCCTGACTGGCCTTCATTGATCCACGCTCCCGCGTGTGTGGGCACATGAGGGACCGGCCTGCAGGACTTATCCTTGAATGGTGACCACGATGATGTCTTGCGTCTTCGAAGCTGCATTTCAGCTCCTCAGAATGCGAGGTGCTCCCCTAGATGAATCCCTGAATGAACGTTGATGCCTGAATTCCTCACGCTGGCCTGGCGCCGGGGGCTGGGTTGCTGCTGGCGGGCGGTTTCCGTGGGGGACGGGAGGGGACGGGAGCAGCGTTGCTGCCGTGTGTCGGCAGAGTGGCTGAGCACAGGGAACTTAGGTGTCTGTCCATGGACGTTTCACACAGGTTTTGGGTTTTCTGAAGCTTGTGCAGTTCTGTGGTCAGCAGACTGACGCAGAACGCTTGCTGCCATCTGCGGCCCACGAGCCAGGTCTGCCTGTGAGCGTCCTCGGCTGTGAGGAGGAGAGAGTCTGAGCTTGCCCGGGCCGGGCAGAGCTGCCTGTGCGTGTCTCCCTCACGCCGACGTCTCTGCACTGTCTCCATTTGCCTTTAAGGGGAATCGGGTCTGGGGAAGTCGACTCTCATCAACAGCCTGTTCCTGACGGACCTGTATCCAGAAAGAGTCATACCTGGGGCTGCAGGTACGAGGCCCTCTGCTGCGGGTCGAGGGGAACGCAGGTGAACACGCTTTGTCTCCCCAGCGGAGCCGTGTCCTCGCGGGCTTCTGGGGGAACGCGGGCTGTCAGACTCGCTCACTACCCGTCGAGCGCCTGCGCCGCCAGCCTCGTGCAGTCGCGGAGCACAGGTCTGGGGCCACTCCCACCGGGACATGGTGCCCGCCCTGGGAGAGGTATTTTTTAATTCAACTTTTCATTGAGTTTATGAATGTTTTCTTTGTCCCAAGAACAGAAATTACTGCCATTTTCAGCATTGGCATGTTTCATCTTCTAGAGAAGCCCTTTAATCTTAGCTTCAGCCTTTCCCTTCGTGGCTCAGGGTCGTTTTTTTACAACCCTTGTGTTACCTTCAAGACTGTCCTCAGAGAGGCGGTGAACTTGCAGGTCAGGTGTCGTGAGAAAGTGACTGGTAACCTCCTCTGTGCGCCTGCTGATGTGATCGATTCGCTTACTGTTTCTAGAGAAAATTGAAAGGACTGTCCAGATCGAGGCCTCCACCGTTGAGATTGAGGAGCGCGGGGTCAAGCTGCGCCTGACCGTGGTGGACACGCCCGGCTATGGTGACGCCATCAACTGCAGGGACTGGTGCGTCCTCGGGCAGGGACGCGGCTCGCTCATGCTGAGGGGCAGCTGCAGGGGAAACCGTACGAAGCACGTTGGCTGCGAGCACCTGGGACGTGCTGCCGTAGCGCCAGTCACCCTTCGCGTCCTGGTGTAGACTTGCCCCTTGACCTGAGCCTCGGCCGGTGGACAGGACAGCGTGGGACTGTCCCTCTTCCATGTGACCCCTTCAGAGGGCCTTTCTCAGTGTCTGAATGCCCGCTGGGCGGTGCCACGTGCACAGGTCGGCCTGTATTCTGGCGCCCGGAATGGGACGCAACGCCACGCTCCTGCGCGGGCAGCACACGGCCCCCAGTGGGGAGGACGGAGGCAGAGGTTCTGCCTTCCGCCGGCTCGGGTCGCCCATCACCTCCTGTCCCCTTTCCAGTCTGCTGTTGCTATAGCTGCAGCTCCACCTGTCTGCACCCGCTGTGCCAGCAGCCCCCTCAGTCACCTCAGTCCCCATCACCTCAGTGCCTGCCTGGGGCCTCCGTCCTGCCCACACGCGTCAAGCTGCGTCCGGCGGGCACAGGAGCCAGCTTCGTTCTCGGGGGCGGGGCCGGGGGGGTGCTGGCGGCCGGAAGCATCCCCGATGCGGTTGGTGTGTCTGCAGCTTCAAGACCATCATCTCCTACATCGACGAGCAGTTTGAGCGGTACCTGCACGACGAGAGCGGTCTCAACCGGCGGCACATCGTCGACAACAGAGTGCATTGCTGCTTCTACTTCATCTCGCCCTTCGGGCACGGGTGCGTGAGCTGGGTGTGCGGCGGGCACGGGTGCGTGAGCTGGGTGTGCGGCGGGCACGGGTGCGTGAGCTGGGTGTGCGGCGGGCACGGGTGCGTGAGCTGGGTGTGCGCGGGGCACGGGTGCGTGAGCTGGGTGTGCGCGGGGCGGTTGCGTGAGCTGGGTGGGTGTGCGGCGGGCGCGGGTGCGTGAGCTGGGTGGGTGTGAGGTGGGCACGGGTGCGTGAGCTGGGTGGGTGTGTGGGGCACGGGTGCGTGAGCTGGGTGGGTGTGTTGTGGGTGCGGGTGCGTGAGCTGGGTGGGTGTGTGGCGGACGCGGGTGTGTGAGGCGGGTGGGCGGGGCGTGGCTGCCCATCCGCCCCCAAAGCGCGACGCTGCGGACTCTTCAGGCTGAAGCCGCTGGACGTGGCGTTCATGAAGGCCGTCCACAACAAGGTGAACATCGTGCCTGTCATCGCGAAGGCTGACACGCTCACGCTGAAGGAGCGGGAGCGCCTGAAGAAGAGGGTGAGCGCGGGCGCCTGCAGCAGGAGGGGTTTGTCGAGCTTGGGGGGTTTAAGGAGTGGCTCCTACTTGAAACTGTTTAGCATTTCGCCTTCATGGAGACACCATGTCATTACTGCTCTGCTGGAGGTGCCTTCAGTGAGTGACCGCACGTGTGTTAGGTCCTGTGTCCCGTGTCGTGTGGTCAGCTCACAACGCGCCGTCGCTCAGCGGTCCTGAGCAGGGCGCTCGAATCACCGCTCGAAGGCTGCAGCTGTGCAGGGACAGCCTCTGCCATTCGGGTGTCCAGCGGCCAGCGTCGGGCCCTCCCGGCAGCCCCCGCGCAGACTGGCCGCCTGTTACCGCTGTGCCTCCTCTGTGCTTCCCTCACCGTCCGTTGACGCTGCTGGTGTCCACTTGTATACCCACTGAGAAAGCCCAGACTGACCCTTTAAGTTCCCAGAGAGTCCTTGAGTTACCTGCAAAAACACCCGTCAGCAGTTAGGTGTTCATGTCAGTTTTACAAACAGGATCATCCTGTGACCTTCCAGCTGACCTGAGACCTCCTGCTGCTCAGAGCAGCCCAGGCACACGCCTGGCTTTGTCCCGGGTGCCTGCTTGCTCTCCCTGCCCCCAGCGCAGTGGCGGAGCCCAGCGGCCGCTGCTCCACACCCGTGTGTAGTCGGAGCGCAGGGCGGTTCTGTGCTGGCCCTTCCCAGAGTGAGAGTCGGACGGACCCTGGGAAGGACGTCATGCACGTTTTAAGTTCTGAAAGATAAGTCACTTTATGCATTTTCACGTTTGACAGTGTTTTAGCAGTTCCTACTCGGGGACTTCGCTGTTGTTAGGACATTAGGTTACATTTCAGAAAGATGTCAGGACCCGGATGCATCTGCCTAGTTCGGGTCAGAGTCAGCGTATAACAGTAATTTGGAACTTCTCTCTCGTCTTGGCCTCTCGTCCGCTTTCTCCCCGTCCCTCCCTTCCCTTAAAAGAGCCTCCTGCAGACTCCACCCTGCCTGTTTCATCCCTGCACTGTGTCCCTTCCCCGCCCTGGACCTCGAACTCTGCTCACGCTGGCCAGCAGCCGTTGTCCCGCCTCGACTTGGAGTGCCCTGTGCTTCTCTTTCCCGTCTAAGAACCCCATTTCTGGTTCATGGGAACCAGTGTGTTTAGGGTTCTCTTTTCTCCCAGCTTCCCTCTAAATGACTCCTGCAGTCACCGAGACAGAAGAGACCCTAACTTTAGTCCATCGCTTTCTTACTCCTCTCTTCCATTTTAAGTGGCTTCCTTGCTAAATCTTTTCTCCAGTCTGTCTTCCTGCCCAGGGTAACCTCTGCCTTCCTGAGGCTGTCAGATAAGAGGGACTGCTGGCCAGGGTGGGGAGCAGCAGAGCAGGGTCAGCCTCCATGGGCAGTGGCTCCCCTGACCCCGTCAGAGGAGAAGGTGAAAGACTGCAGGTTAGGGTGTAAGGCAGGGCATGGGAGGAAGGAGAAGGGCCTTTCTGCAAGCGCTGATCTCATATAGACAGTACATTTGGTCCTCGATGGGACTCTGCAGGGCCTGGAAGTTCACATTAGGAAGAGCACAGCCAGAGCAGGAGTCAGGGTATGCTGCCTCCTGCAGACCGATGGCTGTCCTCAGGCAGGGCTGGAGCGGCTTCCTTGGTGCCGCTGGGGTGTCTTTCTAGCGCTTTGCACACGGAGGGGTGTGGGACCTTGTTCTGGACAGAGGAGCCCTCCAAATACACGCGGTTTAAAATAATCGTAGCCAACTTGGTTCTTTGTTTTGACTTTGATAACTCTTAACGCGTATCTAACACGATTGGTTAGGCCTTACTGAGATATTGTGCCGTTTGCTAAAACTGCTTCTGTTTCGTCATCCTTTCAGATCCTGGATGAAATTGAAGAACACAGCATCAAAATCTATCACTTACCTGATGCAGAGTCAGATGAAGATGAGGACTTCAAAGAGCAGACCAGACTTCTCAAGGTGAGTGCTGCCTCCAGCCCAGCGTGCCGTGACCGTTGCTGCTGCTGTCAGGCCGTCCCAGCGCAGGAGGCGGCCGCTCCCAGGGCTCAACTACAGTAGCGATTTTGCTTTAAAAACATTCAGGTGCCATAGCTGACACCTCAGGTTGAGAGACCTCCCTGGCAGTTACATTTGTCTTCACACCCCTGTCCTATGTGGAAATTACCTGCCCCTTTGAAAACAAGCGTCCTGTGTCCTGCGCTCTCTGGAGGAACGCAGCACCAGCTCTGCAGGAGTCCTGGGGTTCACAGTGAAAGTTGGGGTGCTGTGGGTGGAGCCTGTCTACCCCTGTGTTTCTTTCTAGGCCAGTATCCCGTTCTCCGTGGTTGGATCCAATCAGCTCATTGAAGCCAAAGGAAAGAAGGTCCGAGGCCGCCTCTACCCGTGGGGTGTCGTGGAGGTGGAGAACCCAGAGCATAACGACTTCCTGAAGCTGAGAACCATGCTCATGTGAGTCAGCGCACCGCTCCTGCCGCCCTCAGCTCCCTCCGTGCCTCCTGGCACAGCCTCCCTGCCGGGGAGGCCTCCAGCTGGGCTCCTCCATCGAGCCGCCACCTCCTGGGCCTGTTGCGTGCACACTCCCTCCTGACCGCGCAGGGTCAGGCTGTCTCGGAGCAGCCCCAGTGGACTGGTGCGGCTGCCCCGAGCACAGGGTCCCCGCTCCGGCCAGGGGCCCTCAGCCTCGCTGCAGGCATGGAGCTGCCTCTCAGTCCTTTAAAGTCGCTGCCTGGCCTCAGGCTCTCACGGGGTGGCCAGTAGAACGAACCTGCGCGAAAACACCTTTCCCTGAGGCTCAGTCGCCGCGTCTGCGTGGTGCTGTGCTTGAGAAGAGAGGCTGAAAGTGACCGTGTCGTTGGAGCCCAGAGAGCAGCTCGCCCACAGAAAGTGAATTTGGAATTTCTGGAAATTACTGCAGCCGCCTTTTGTCACACGTGGTAATAGCATTTTCAGTGAAATGAGCACCACTAAAAATAGCGTTGGAGTAACCATTCAAACGCCATCAACCTAGTTCAGTCACCCTGAGTCACTGCTACGCTCTCGGCCGGGGGCTGGGAGGGCTCAGCTGGGAAGCTGGCCCGCAGCAGTGGAACCAAGGACCGCGGCCCCGTGCCGGTGCAGGTCGTGTTTCACCCGATGAGGCAGGTGGCGGCCACATGGTGTCCCTCGGTCTGTTTCCTGCATCTGCCTAGACAGGGAGCGGCATCTGCCCTTGTACTTAGAGTGCTGCCCTCGGAAATCTGTGAGTGTCCTAGGAAATGGCCGGAGGATCAAAGTCACCGTGAAACATCATTCACGGTCTTCATAGCTCAAGTCCATTAGCATAATGACAGTTTTTGAGCTTGGAAGTCATGCGTGTTTGAAGCGCGTGTTTCCCATGAGTTCTTCAGAGAAGGGTGATGTGCACCCTGGCAGTCAGCGCTCTGTTGGCAGCTGGGCTGGGAGCCATGGGGAGCGCAGGGACCCGGGTTCAAGACCTCGGGCTGGGGGAGCAGCTGAAATGATGGAAATGCTTTTCCTCCTCTCCTTTCTTTCCTTCCTTTCTACTCTCCTAAAATTAGAAAAGAAAGAGCTTGTTATTTCAGGCAGTGTGTTCCCAGTAGTCCACATCTGTGCATGCGTCTGTCTGGCGGTGCGTCTGTCTGGCGGTGCTGTCTCCCACTGAGACTGCGGCCCTGCGCTGCCGTGGAGGGGGCTCCGCCACAGGCGGACTGTGTATTGTGCAGCCAGGCGTCAGGCGCTGCTCTCCCGTGACCAGAACTCCGCAGCTTTGCACGATTTGCCAGTGACTGAGGTCTGCCGTGTCGCCTACTCGTCTTCCCTTCAAGCGGCACATACGTGTCCCTTCTCTTTCAGCACTCACATGCAGGATCTTCAGGAGGTGACCCAAGACCTGCACTATGAGAACTTCCGTTCCGAGAGGCTCAAAAGAGGCGGCAGGTTGTCCCCCCACATCTCCTGTCCCCATCTGTTCATGCAGGGTCACCCTGGGTCACCTCTGTCCAATTCTGCCACCTTAGCTCTGAGCAGCGTGGTTTGGTTTCCTGCTCAGAAGTTAGACTAAGAGGCTGGCTGCTGGCTCAGTTGAATTGTGTTTCTTTAGTAGTAGCCTGCATACCAGTGTCAGCTGAGATGCAAAAACCAGAGGCTTCTGTTGGGGGTTTGTCAAAAGCATCGCTCTCCGTGAGCGAGGACAGACCTACTAGCCCTCGGAAGCCTCACGTCCAGTGGGCAGCACCGCTGCGCTCCTTGGTGCAGCTGCCCACTGTCCGCTTTCCCTCTGCCCCCTCGGGGCTCGCTGTTCTATCTGAGACCCCGTTTTGTGAGCTGCCTTATCTGATGAAAGCACTTAGCTCTGGCTAGAGTTTAATAAGCTCCACGAGTGCTCCGTGTCCTTGATGAAGCAGTGTTTCAGGTGCGATTCATAAGAACATTCCCATTTTTACTGGGCAGATCTGTTCACGCCGAGGAGCACATTAAAGTCTGAGACGCTGTGTCACTAGGGTGGGCAGACTTCTAGGGAGGTCGAGGGCGCTGCCCAGGATGCAGAGCCGTGGGGACCGGCCACGGGGAAGATGCAGGTCATCGCCCAGCCTCGAGCCCAAGAGGCTCCTGAGCCTGTCGTGCTTGCTTTCTTCCTGTCTTGTCTCCCTCTTCAGAAAATGAGAAGCATTTCAAATGGGTGCTTTTTCAGATATGGAGTGGGTTTTTTTCTGGGTATCTGTCAGATTCATGAACATTATAGTTGCTATTTTTTTCTTTCAACTTTCAGAAAAGTGGAAAGTGAGGACATGAATAAGGACCAGATTTTGCTGGAAAAGGAAGCTGAGGTGAGTGGCAAAGAGCTAGTCTTCGTCAGCTGTATCCAGCCGTGTCACTTGTTGGCACTGAGCTCCCCCTCTCCTCGTTCTCCTGAGAAGGGACGTGGGAGCTGTGGCTGCCTTACCATCAACGCTTCCACTCGGTCAAGAAATTCTGAGTCTCCCTTACGTAGTCTCCCTTACGTAGACAGTAACCTCTGCAAAGTAGAATGAAACTGCCATTGACCATCATTAACACAAACCTGTGGGACTTCCTTGAGGGAAGAAATGAGAATACTGAAAACACTTCGGAATTGTTGTGGCCGCAGAGGCACGCCTCCGGCAGATTTGCCTGAGCTGCGTTCTTCCTTGTGGAGGCCAGCTCGCTGCAACTCGTTTCCACTGGAGTGTCAGGGGGGCGCACAAGCTCTGTGAGAAGAGGCCTCGAGAAGCGGGGCTGCTTCACTGCAACAGAAACGCAGGAGGCAGGCAGCCGAGCGACGGGGACTGGGCAGCTGTGGCTCTTGGGCCCGGCGCCCACGCTAGCTCTTTCGTGACCCCGCGGGGCCTTTGTGAGCTATGGGCGCCTCCAGGGAGCCCTCCTGCTTTGCGGCCTGAGCATTCGTGGTGCGGAGGAGCCGGCTGCGTGCCTCCGGGAACGCGGGGGCGACCCTGCCCTCCTCTGCCCCGCCCCGCCCTGCCCTTCCCTGCCCCGCCCTGCCCTTCCCTGCCCTGCCCTGCCCTGCCCTGCCCTGCCCTTCCCTTCCCGGTTAGAGAGTGCCTCCACAGTCCTCGTTTCTTGTGTTGGGATGTTTTCTGTTTCTCCATTTGTGTACAATTTGCTCAGTTTTCTCTCAAGTTGTTGCTCCTTTTACTGATTTGTAAGAGCTTTTTGAGTATAAACTCTGGTCGTGTTTTGGGAAAGTGTAGAAGTAGAACTGTTAGGAACCACCGAAGGCCCGTAAAGCATGCCCAAGACCGTAGGCTGTGACCACTGACGTGTGCACACGTGTCCGCAGCTCCGCCGCATGCAGGAGATGATCGCCAGGATGCAGGCGCAGATGCAGCTGCAGATGCAGGGCGGGGACGGCGACGGCACCACGCACGGGCACCACATGTGAGGTGAGCCACGGCGCCTGTTCTGCACTGTCCAGGCTGCCTTTACGTCACTGCTCAGGAATGGGAGTCGCTCCTGCAGAGCAGAAGCTGCTCTGCTCCTTCACTGCCGCTTCCTGTGCAGGGAGATTTGACACCTTGATCTTGCAGGTGTGATTTACAGTAGAAGAAAATTAATTAGGACGAATCTCATCTACTATATAATGAGATGTATTAAAGCTGAGAACACCTCGTGGAAGGGAATTTTAAGTAATGAAGCAGCATGTACAGACCAGGAAGAGCTGGGGCTCACTGCAGCGTCAGCCTTGGGGACGTGCGCTCTGACGCCACCACGCCAAGTCACAGGCACGGCTGCTGGGTCACTGCTGTGCCACCAGGCTTGGAGGGATTGCAGACAGCAGTACCCCAGGACCTCAAGAGGGTAGACCTTCACTCCCTGTGTGTCTGGGGACAGGTGGGCAGTCAGCTGGACAGGCGGCCACCACCCCCTCCCCAGAGGAGGAGGGAGAGAGAATCAAAGATAACGACGAGGACGCTGTCTCCTGCGTTGGGGTGGAAGCAAACCTGCCCCAGGGGAGTGCGGGCTGGACAGGTCGGGAAGGACCTGCGGGGCTCCGGTGATATGGGCAGCACTGACGTGAGAAAGCAAGGAGCCCAGGACACGGCCAGGTGATGGAAGGGCCAGCAGTGGCTACTGGGGGCAAGTCACCACAGGAAAGCCCTGCCCTGTGTGGCTTATTGGGGACAGTTTCAGCTGTGACACTCATGCACAGCAGACAGCACAGATGATAGGGAAGGTCGCTGGTGCTCCACCCAGTTTGGAGGCTTGGCTTCCCATCAGCTTCCATCCTAGACCAGTCCGGAGAATGCGCTGGGTCCATGCTTTCCCATCAAGGCCCTGAGGCTGCGCACCGGCTGACCTGTGGTCCCAGGCTGGGCCCTCCCGGCCGCAGAGGAGCTGGGACGTGATGTTCCTCGCCAGCAGAAAGGGAGCTTCTGGGGAGGGTGGGAGTTGGGTGATCCTGCTTCTCTCCTGTTAAACTTGAACGCTGGAATCAGGAAAGCTGTACCTTAGATATGTGAATTATATTTCTAGGTGTTTTGCATTTTCACAGCTGCAAGTCTGTAAGCGCCTCACAGACAGTGTTTGATATGCGTGGACTCTGGTCCTAGATGACCAGACCTGTGAGAAAACCAGGGAAAGGTGCTGGTGATGCTCAGAAGCGTGAGCATCGCAGCACTCACACCAGTGCTGTCCTCTTCCAGGTGACGCCTCCCGCAGCACGAGGACGCCCCAGGTGGAGTCGGGCCGCCGCCTGTGTCTTCTGCCGCTGGCTGCAGGTGCCCATCCACGTCTCCAGTGCCTGTGCCTTTCGTTTCCAAACTGTCGATGTGGTATTTTTATGAAGTACTTTTAACATTTGTATTTGTTACGTACGTAAACTTTATATTCTGTGAGGTAAACTTTCCAGTTTCTTTCACCCTAACTCACTTTTTGTGTTGAGTTTATTTCCGGGGCCAGCCAGCAGGGAGAGGCAGACTTGACGCTCTCGGACTCACTGGCCCTGCTAACCTGTGGTCGAGGAACACTCGATTCATTTCTAGAACATTCGGAATTTCCAGGGATGTTGTCATGTGGAGACGCGGACCTGGGGGTGCGGCCGACCACTCGCCAGCCACCCCTTCAGAGTGACGCGGCTGCTGCTGAAGGGTGTGCTGCTTCGCCGGCACGTGCCGGTTGGCCACGTGACACTTGCCAGCAGATACACGCTCACGCTTACCTTAAAAACAGGCTTTTGGGGGTGAGTTTTACGAAGTCTCTGGATTCTGATAGGAGGTCAGTTTTGAAACCACTACGCAGAGAACACAGCACAGTGACTTCGGTCGTGTTCCCAGCTGCCGCTGTCACGCTCTGCCACGAGGAAGGAAACCAGAGGTTCTGCACAGGAGCCATGCCTCCGCAGTGAGACTCAAGCTCTGACCCGATGCCCTCTGAGGGCAATTGAGTGTCCAAAACCAGCCTTTTTCTCCTGTCCTCTGCACATTGGTGTCTTTCTGTAACTAGGTGCGGGACCTCCACCTCCGCAGCGGACATCAAGGTCCTCTGCTGGTGGGCCTTGGACCCGGAGCTGTCCCGGCCTGTGGCCGAGGCCCAGAGAAGCCCCAGGTGCTTCCCAGGTTTCCTGGCATGGCTTTCCTTTACTGTCTGTCTGTTGAGTGCTGCTCTGAAGGGCACCTGGCGGCAGCGGTCACTTGCTCTTAATGTGGTCTACTCTGAGTTAGCCGCTGCGTCTCTTCCACCTGCAGTCAGATCCCCAGTAGCGAGCGGAACCGGCACAGCGGGCTGGTCACCAAGGCCACCTGTCGAGGCCATGCTGGGTCTGTTCTCTGTGCCCTTGGTTCCTGAGGGGCGCACCACGGGCGCAGGTCCCAAGGGCCCCTTGTCTTTAGCATGCTATTAACGCTGGGAAACTGGGTCCCTGAAAGTGCCTGAGGAGAAGAAACCTGGAGGGAGCAGGTGTGGTTCATGTTTTCATGGTGATACTGCCAGAGGGCAGGGTTGAGAGGGAGAAAACGTGAGGATGAGGAGGGCTATGTTTCAGCTAGTTTCAGAGTGTCCTGCAGAAAGGAATCCGGTCTCGCTAGCATCTCCCCTTCGCGGATGCGAAGCTGAATGATCAGAGCGAGGTCTGGGCTCATGGTGCCTTTTATCCAGCAGAGGTGTTCGTGGGCTCAGAGCCGCTTTATGCGAGGGCAGTTACTTGGATTCTTTTGGCATTTATTAGCTACACTAGAAAGACTGTTAAAGGGCAGAGGTCAGCCCCACGAGTGTGAGTCTGGCTCCTACTGGGGCTGATTGCCCCCCAGCAGTGGTGATGGGCGGATGGAACTACCTGTCTCCCTTTGAGAGCTCCAGCCCAAATCTGAGTAATGCTTTTGCTAATAGATATATCTTGCTCCTTTAAATTAATCTATCTACAGAAATGTATTTTTAAAACTTATTTTACAAGCAGTTTTGTATTCATTGATACTAACCTTTTATCAATAAATCACTATTGTTTAGGTATTGAGTGAGTCATCCTCATTATTGGTCCTTTACAGGGAAGGTGTCAGCTGTTCCCAGAAAGACCCAGTGCCCTGCAAACACAGGTGTTTAAAAGCAGGAGCGATTATTTGCACTGATACCATCAAACCCTAACAACTTTGTTTTAGAAATCTAGATTTATGCAAAAGAGCTTAATGACTGGAAAGGGATTCTTTACAGGCTGATTGACCATATATGTAGCAAGTGAATGTTCAGTAAAATTGGCACAGTGAGAGGTCAGTGATTTCCACTCACTAGAAAGTGCAGTGGGTGTGGTCTCATTCACCGCAGCAGCACCCAAGGGGAAAGTTAGGAACTAAATCTTAGAGTGTTTTCTAAGTACTACTGAGAAGAGCTAGGTCAGGAAAGTTTAGCCCAGACTAAAGCCTGATCTCAGGGGCTGGGTTGTTCCTGCTGCCGCCCCACTCTTCACCCCACGGCCCTCCCTCCACTCTTCACCCCACGGCCCTCCCTGGTGGCTTTCCTTCTGTCAGCCTCCTGTCATCTGACCTCTTGGCAGCAGCGCTCTCACACCTGCCCCTCTCTGCCTTCCCTCCAGAAGTAGCATTCACAGGGTCACCTGCCCCTGGAGCCCGAGGAGCCCCTCTGCCGGAGTCCCCGTGCAGGCCCCACAAAGCACTGCCCTGGGGCCAGAGGCTGGCTGTGGTGTTTCCGGGGCCTGTTGGAGGAAAGGCTGGAGGGCGTGCAGCTCCTCCGCCTAGGTCAGCACGGGAATGCACTCCCGGGGAGGGGTCTGCCCTTCGTCCAGTCCCAGATGCCAGGAGCAGGTTCCGAGGCGGGATCCTAAGGCCCAGCTTTAAGAGGAGGGCTGAGTTCCAGGGCCTCCCAGGAGGAGACTGGACAGGGTTCCATTTCTAGGCTTCGCTGCTAGACGAGCGCGGCGGCCTCGAGGGCCGCCTTCCCAGCGCGGCGCGACTCGCAGCAGCGCATCTTCGCGTGGCCCCAGTTCTAAGCCGCAGTCCGTCTTGGTGCAGAAGGCCGGGGTCCACAGGCGGGCCACGGAGGGCCTGCAGGAAACCACGCCCGGCGGCACCCGGCTCAGCGCCTTGGCCCGTCCTGCTCCCGTGGGGCCCCGCCCCCGCCCTGGGGCCGAAGCTCCGCCCAATGCCTTGGCCCGCCCCGCCACCGAGGTCCCGCCCCTGGAGCCTAGTGCCGTCTCAGGACCTGGATTCATTCCCGTCGGAGCCCCGCCTCGGCCCAAAAGTCGCCGGGCGGCTCCCGAGTCTGCAGATTCGCCTCCTACGCCCTGAGTCCTTCGGAGCCCCGCCCCGGCTCGTCCTCTGACCTATCAGGACTCGGTGTCCGCTTCCAGGCCGTGGCCGAGGCCGCGCCCCCCGGAGCGCAGGCCAATCGGCGGCGCGTCCGTGGAGGCGGGGGCGTGGCCCCAGGCGGGGCGCGCGGAGCGGGGCGGCCCGCGGGCAGTCGGGAGCGGGCGGGTCTGGCGCGTCGCTGGGAGGCCGCTGCTGCGACGGCGCGGGCCGGACGGGCCGGTGAGGACGCGGCGCGCGGGGGCGGGCGGCCCCGGGCCGGGCGGCCGGGCGGCGGGGTGAGTCCCTGGGCAGGCTGGCGCTGCGGCCCGCGGTGGCGGGGCGCTCGGGACGGCGGTGAGCGAGGAGCCCGCGCCGGGCAGGACAGGCCTGGGGCGGCGAGGCGGACGCGAGAGGGCCGGTGCGCGGGAGCTGCGCGCTGGAGGCCTCCAGCAGGCGTGTCCCGTGGAGACCCAAGTGTCCCTCCTGGAGGCTGGGCTGGACCCAGTGTCCCGGGGAGGCCGAGGGGACCTGGAGTGTCCCGGGAAGACTGGGTGGACCCGGAGTGTCCCGTGCAGGCCGGGTCAACAGGGAGTGTCCCTTCTGGAGGCCGGGTGGGACCCAGAGTGTCCCGGGGAGGCCGAGGGGACCCGGAGTGTCCTGGGGGCGGCACGGGGTGGGAGGGGTGGGAGGAGGTGGCCTGTGGAGGCCACGTGCACAGCTGCTGGTGGAGGTTCCACTGTGAGCACACCCGGTATGGCCTTACTTTCATTGTACCTTAAGGGTGAGAAACCCGCATTAGGTGTCAAAGTATTTGGTTTTGTCTTACTTACTGAGGCGTGAGAAGCTTTATGATAAAATTCTTGGAACTTAAGATGCCGTTGATTTCAGTAATTATATTTCCTAAACAGACTTAGAATCTGGAAGCTGGGTGTGGCAGAGAAGGCGGAGGAGACTTTGAAGTACATTTTTGGATAAAGGCAGAAATTCCCGCTTCTAACACGTGCTGTTTTTTCCAGCTTAGAGCCTGTGCCACCAGGCGTGCTAGAGTGTGTGCTGTTTAGTTGTTGCAGTTTTCAATTTCACGTTTACTGAGGTAGCTTCGCTTTACAAAATGATAGAAACCCACAGGTGCGGGTTTCCCGGTCCTGAAGTCTGTGTCAGCGCACCCTGTCCCCACCACATACCCGAGACCTCATCCTTCGTCCCTCTGTCCCCTGGACCCCCTGGTCCCGACCCAGCCCTGTTGAAGGGAAGGATGTCAGTGCTCAGTGGAAGAAAGGTGGGGAGGGCTAAACGCAGGCTAAGTCTTTAAAGGGTGGCTTTTCTCTGCCTGTGCTTTGTTTACCTTGGCCCGCGCAGGTTGGAGCAGTCCGCGACCATCCCTCCATGGTCCTGGGTCAGTGTTGGCTGTGTGTCGACTGTGTTACAACTATAGCAGATTTTTCTCGCTGACAGAGGTGAGAGAAGACATCTGCAGTCGGCAGGCCGGAGGAACCTTTGCTTGTAGAGCAAATAGAGTTTAAATTTTCTGTAGCTGCTGTTTTTTGAAACATTTCTGTGACTTCCATGCACTGAAACACGTAATTCCATGTTAAGATGCGTGAAGCATTTCACACCTGTGACTTTGTCTGGTTGTCCCCAGATCTGCAAAGGGCATGGCCAGGTTGTCTGGCCTCGTGGCAATAGAGGAGGCAGAGTGACTGGCTTAGGGTGGCGGGCTGCGCAGACCCGCTCGGCCGCCGCCCGCACTGAGGGCCCGGCGCCCTCCACCGCCACGCGTGCGCGCCGCCCTGGCGGACGCCCGTTTCTTTTGCGTGGACTCCTCTCCCCAAAAGGAAGTTTATAGAGCTATTCCTTTAACTCTGTCAAGTTCCTTATCGATAAAATGGAGTTAAAATTTAACTCCCTTGGCGCCCAGGTGAGGCAGCCATTATGGCAGTCACCTCCAAAGACACACAGGCCACACATTCCGGGTTCGTGTCCTGGGTCGGGGGAGACTACTAAGTAAAAATAAAATAAAGATACTTCTTCCTCCTTTCCTCTTCCTGCCTGGCCACTTGCCTTCATTCCTGTTGTACCTTTTCTTTAAAAAAAAAAAAGGAGCCTCCCTCGCAGGGTGGCTGCGAGGACGAAGCGTCAGTAGCCTCCAGCGGTCAACGGGCGGTGCGTACGCACACGGGTCAGGCTGCCCCGAAGCCCGTGGGCGTGTTTTCTGGAGTCCTTTGACAGTGGCAGAGCTCTCTCCCTGACTGAGAAGGCAAAGGCTGGAGCATAGGTAAGCCCGGAAGCCCTTGACCTCGCCGACCACCAGGGCACACCCGTCCCTCCTCTGCTCAGACCACTGCTGCCGCCGATTCTGCTGCTCGGGGTCCTTCACCGCTCCCCGCCCGCCCGCTCTCCTCCGTCCGTCCCACGCCTGCACCCGGCGTGGTGGGCGTGCGCAGGCCCCTGCCAGCCGCTCCAGCGGCGTCTCCCCCAGACCCGGCTGAGCCGAGCATCATTTGTGCGTTACCTTGGCAACAGGGCCCAACAGGCGAGGGTTCTAGGAAAGTCAGCAGGATAGAGCCCAGTGTGGGGTGGGCTTCTGAGAAGTGCTGCAGGGGTGGCGAGTGTACGTCGGGCTCGTTTTTCTGGATGCCACCAGCAATACGTGCTAGGTTTTGAGTTTGAAATCCCGCCTCTGAAAACAGACTCAGGTGCTCAAACCCTGTGTGTCATCATGAGGTGCCCACAGCCTGTAGACCTGTCCCAGCAAGGCCGCCGCTCCTGTCAGCCCCTCTAAGCCAAACTGTGCCACTTTGATCTGTGCACATACGGCTAAACAGGCCTTCACGACAAAGCCAAAGAGAGTGGACACGCAGCAGTTATGCGACTGTAGAAATACATGAGGATGTGGATAAGGATCAGAAAGAAGAAAGAGTGATAGAGCGGTTTGATTTTAGAGACACAGATTGTTTTCCCCCCAGACTGCTCTTTTAGTTTCCTGTCATTTTAAATATACAAGCAAGAGGGGCTGTCATGCGGTCGGGAGCTCCTGCCTTCTCCCCAGCTCTCCCCAGGCTTCCCGCTGCAGCAGGCCTCCTCCGTTGGCCCCGGGCCCCACAGCCCTGCGTCCTGCTGGACCCGTCCCTGCGGCCCATCCCACTGGCTGCCCAGGGGCCTCCTTGCCGCCCCTCCTGCTCTCTGCCACTAGGCGGGGAGGCGGCTCTGGCCCCTGGCTCGTGGCTGCTTCCCCTCTGGTCAGATGTGCCCCTTGCGGCCCGTGGGTCCTATAAACTGGAGAGGAGAGGGCACACTGGCATCCAGACAGGGCCCAGGCCCTGGCATTCACCTCTCGAGCCCAAGGTCCTGGGTCTGTGGAGTGGGGTCGCACGGGTCAAGTTTTATGGGGCCTGACCTTGTGCAGTCTTTTGGTGCGGGATCTTTAAAGAACAGAATTTACAAGTAAAATGATTTGTAAAGTGAATAATCTAATGAGAAAAGTCAGTTACAGACTTGAAAACATTGCCTAACAATATAGACATCAGTAAATCCAGAAAAATAAAGTATCTCTTAGTTAACTCTAATACTTTTTTTGGGGGTTGGGGTTTTCTGCTTTTTAATTGCTTTTTTATATGACAGAGAAGAAAGAGTTTAGTGATTCCTCCAGTGGAGTTGATCAGATGTTTGTATTGCTGATAGAATGAATAAATCACGATTTCGCGTAGACAGTTTCGTTCTAGTACAGCTACAGGTGTGTGTCTCGGAGAAGCCAGAACTCTGATAAATTCTCTTTGGCACAATTCCGTTCAGAAAGGAAAGGGAACTGTGGCTCATTAATAGTTCCACTGCTGTATGATTGATGAGTCTCCAGCCTGAGATGCGACTTTGACTTCTCAGAACTGCATTCTGCACACGTTTCAACCTGATGACCATTTTCCCACAGGTGAGCATCTGGCTCTCCGTCAGCAGAATGCTTCTTTCCCGCTGCCCACACCCCCGCACACTGCCCTGTGGGACCACTGCACCCGCCACACCGCCCCGCACCCTGCCGCTCTGCTTCGACAGCCTGGCGGCATGCAGGTGGCTGCCAGCAGGGAGCAGTGTCCCCAAAGCCACGCCCACGTGCCGGCCCTGGGGCAACTCAGGGACCAGAAGTAACTGCAGACAAGATGACGCACCTCTAAACCCAGCCAAGTGTGCTTTCCAGCTTGTCGTGCCCTTAGCTGTATCCCCAAAATACCAGCTGCTCCCTGAAGCCGCTGACAGAAAGCACAGCGGGGACAGAGGCCAGGTTTGGAGGGAAGAGGCAGCAGTCCCTGTTGATGGCACAACGAGTGCTTTTTATGAATGTGGTGGAAGCCCGTGGTCACAAGTAGACTAGGAACGTGGAAGGCTCCAGGGTGACGACGGCTCAGAGGCCAGGGACAGAGTAGCCACGTGCCGCGGGGTGAGTTCTGGCATCTGCCCGATGCCTGATGGCCGGTAGAGGCCCGCGGGGCTCTGTCCAGTGGCCCGTGGGGCAGGGTAGGCAGGAGGACACAGCTGGCCGGGCTTGCGAAGAGGTTTGTACTGCTGGCCTCTGTTTAGTCCCTTGTCTCTCTTATGACTAGATTCCCGCTGGCTTTGGTGGCGGGAAGATGAACACTGGGGGGACAAGCCTCCATATCTGAACAAGAAATCAGGCCCAGAAAGTGTTTGAAATGTTCGCTTGTAGAAGGGCGAGCGCGGCCCTGGAGGAGAGGAGGCTGCGTTGCAGGTCTGCAGGTGCCGTGACCATCAGGAGTGCTGCACTCATCCCTCTGTGGGCCTCGGAAGGTACAGAAAATGGGCGAGAAGGAATGAAAGTCACCCCCCACCCCCACCAAGATAAGCACAGTTCACGTCGCTAAACGTAGGTGGGGGCTACAGTTCTGCCCTCCGGGGGGACAGAACAAGCACCCCCACCTGGCTCTCCTGACGGCTGGACAGACAGGACAGTCCTCTATGAGGACTCTGACACGTCCAGGTGATGGGAGGGTTGGGGACCAAGGTCAGACTTTGAGGCGCACTGCAGCAGCAGTGTTCCTGGCTTTCTTCAGCACCCCTGGGTCCCCGGGCTGGTGCCGGAATGTGCACCTCACAGCCAGTTCTGGAGATGGGAGCCCCGGCAGAGGCCTCGGTGGGGACTTCCGGAGGACAGGCGGGGGTGCAGAGCGTCCTGGGGCAGCAGGAGCCCGCAGACCTGAAACCCAGGGCACTGGGGCGTGTGCTCCTCCGAGGATCAGCCGTAGGACGTGCTGGCAGAGCAGGGGACTTGATGCCCAGGGCTTCTGGCTGGAAGACAGTCGGGAGCCCAAGCACCTGCAGAGTGTTAGGGACCCTCCAGACTCCATGCCGAGCCGGACATCTATTTTCCACCCCTCATAGTTGACAGACGGTGGAAAGTCAGCAAAGAGGTGGGCCGTGGCCTGAGAACCAGCCGGGCCACTGGTATGTGGTCCGAGGGAGCAAAGGGCAGAGGGCACAGCTGATCCCCTGGCAGAAGGACCGAGGCCGCGCTCAGCCAGGCAGGGCCTGCTCAGGCAGAAGTGCCAGCACCTCCTGGTCCAGACAAGACTGCACAGTCTAAACCTCCAGGACGCCGTTGAGTTCCTCAGCCTTCCGGAGCCAGGCCGCCGTCACGCCCTGCGAGAAGAGACAGTTAAAGCCGAGAGGGTGCAGGCATTGGCGTAGTCTGGCAGGGACACTGGAGCAGTAGACCTGTGGCGCCGTGACTGCCCTTTCCCTGTGACATGTCACTGGCAGAAGCCCTCTGTGGAGGTAGTTAAGGGTGCCGTCAGCTGGTCCTGAAATGCTGAGGCGGCGTGGGTTCTGCAGATGGGCCTCGTCTCGTTACGTGAGCCCTGACAGCGTGTCCTGCGGCTGGGAGATGCCCGCGGGTAGGAGGCATGGCCCACAGGGCAGGTGGCCCGGCAAGTGGCCGCCGGCAAGGCCAGCGCCTCCATCCTTTACCCAAAGAGAACGAAACGAGCCCAAAGTATGTGCTTCCCTAAGCAACCGACAGGCAGGCCCCCAGGCCCTCCTCACCTTGCTTAACCTTGTGAGACCCGTGGAGTGGCTGCAGGTCCTGTTGTACCCACTTCCCGGCAGGCACTGCTGTGTAAGCTGAGTTCATGATCAGTTGCATAAAATACTAAACACCTTAAAGCAACTGTTACTAAAATGTTCTGAGAAGTATTCTTAAAAGGAATGGAAGGAGAGAGTGACTTGGCAAAAAAAAAAAAAAAAGATAAAAGAAGAAACGGGTGGCAATTTTAGAACTTCATGTAATAACAAAAGGGAGGTGACAGAGGAAAAAATGAATTTAGAATTCTTGAATGTACCATTTTTAGGTCAAGTTTTTCGTTTTGTTTTTAATCTTGAAGAATTCGCGTGATGGTTTCTGGGCTTCTGGGCCTGGGCCCTGGGTCGCTCCCAGAGCCGGAGTCCGTGTCAGCATGTGCTTGTGACAGCCTAATGCCGGAGGTGGGCTTGGGGTCCTCGGTCCTTGTGTGCGCTGAAAGTGGTTGCTGAGTTTTCTTTTTCAACTTTACATGGAAGTTTCCAGACAGTCGCGAGAGGGGAGGAAGCGATACGTCTAACCTACTTCAGTACCGACATGTGGGCAGTATCGCCTTGTGGGTTTGGGTTTATGCTCCCCTCGCTGAGCCCACCGCACTGACTTGCGTTAAAGAAAGTCCCAAACGCGAGTCTGTTTTATCCGCAAGTACTGCGGGGGAGCCTCTGAAAACCAGAGGCTCTTCCTTTGAGATCCGTGCAAAGTCAGAGACACCGGGAAAATTGAGTTCTTATATCGTCCAGTGTCCGGTTAGCACCTGCGTTTCTCTGATACAGAAATATTTGATTCCGGGTTCAAGTGGGGCCCGTGTGCAGCATTTGGCAGGCGACGACTTAAAGTTTCCATCAGCTCCCTCCACACCGTTCTTGCTCACTTATTGAGGAAACTGGGCACTTTTCTGTTAAATGTGCCAGCGCCGGCTCTCTTCGTCGTCTTCTTAACCCTCAGGTGCGTTTCACTGGCGACGCGTGAGGCGGTCGCTGAGTCTGAAGTCCCTGAGGCGAGTCTGCGCTCGACGTGCTTCCTCACCAGACGCAGATCCGACTGCTTTCCGGCCACGAAGGCACCCGGGTTCCCGGCCAGGGCCGCACGCAGCCCGGAGCGCCAGCACCAGCGCCTCTGCCCGGCGCCCCGGGTGCCTTCGTACCGAAGAGATGCCGAGAAGTCCTGTACTCGGTTCACCTTCGCTCTTGGAACAGATGTTGACATGTGCTCAGTGTCCCAGCAGGTTTCTTCACTTTACAGGGAAGGCGCGGGCGGGAACGATGAGCTGGACGGCAGCAGGAGGGGGCGGCAGCTGTTTTTCACTCAGCTGCATCTCGGCCGGCTGCTTGGCCCCGGGACGCGAACCCGCCACCGCCCCGCTCCTGGGACGACGTGAGCGCAGCCGCCGGCTCCGCCTCTTCTTAGCCCGGAGGGCAGGGCGAGATTACAGGGTGGCGCCTCCTGGTTGCAGCTGAAGGCCTCGCTTTGGAACATGTTTATACTGTGGTGTCTGAAAGCTGCTCTCACATTTAGCCGCGTGTCCTGTGGCGACGGAGCAAGAAGGACATCACTCAGTTTTCTGAGGCTTCGTTTGGGCCCCTCAGTGCCAGAACCCGCTGGCGGCTCTCCTGCTGTTTGCGTCCTCGCTGCGCTGGCCCCTCGCCGTCCTGGCTCGGGGTGGGCAGGACCTTGTGGCCCAGCGCCCTTGTCCCCAGAGCAGGCAGGCCGGCTCCTCCCCAAGCGCGGTCAGGCCCAGGCGTGGCGCAGCGCCTGCCTTCCACGTGGCCTCCGCCTCGTTCGCCGGACTAGGCCGCCGCCCCCCACGCCGGGTGCGGCGCTGCCCCGCTGGCGTCTCCTGACCCGGGGCTTCCTAGGCACTGCGGCTGCGGCGGCGGCAGCGCAGGACAGGCCGGCGGCGCTTCGCCGGCCGCCTCGCCGCCTGCCGATGGCCCCCGTGACTTGAATTATTTACTGCTGTTAAAAATACGTCACACTTCC
Organism: Solenodon paradoxus; assembly: GCA_004363575.1. Taxonomy (NCBI): domain Eukaryota; kingdom Metazoa; phylum Chordata; class Mammalia; order Eulipotyphla; family Solenodontidae; genus Solenodon; species Solenodon paradoxus. The sequence continues at coordinate 95,909 of RJWH01002610.1, read as the reverse complement.
TAGAAGGTGACCAGAAAAGGCTCCGTCCTCCCCACGACGCGGGCTCGGGAAGGAGGGAGTTCGTGGGGGCGTGGAGCCGCACTGCCCAGGACCAGCCGCCCACTGCCCACTGGCCCGTGGGGACGGCTGCCTGCTGGCCCTCCCCAGAGGCCACCAGGATCTCTTCAGGACGGCGGGCTCTGCACGCGGCAGCTCGCACAGTGGCCGGGGGTCTGGAGAGCAGCCCGAGAGGCGGGCCTTGCGAGCCGGGCCCCGCCGTTGTGAGTTCTGTGGCCCCTTTTTTGGCGCTTTCTTAGATGAACGGTGTGAGCAGCAGGCGGGAGACAGGAGGAGGAGCTTCTTTGTTTGCTCCAGTGGCTCGTCTTCGTCTTTGCCTCCTGCTCCGGGTCTCGAACCCAGGTCCGGGGAAGTCTGTGGACCACAAGCAGTGGACGCAGCCGCTAGGCCCCCAGGGCAGGCCGGGACCGTGTTCTCTGGGGCACTTTGAGTTCGGGCCACATGGAGTGTGAGCCAGAGCCACCAGGCAGTGCTGCGTCTGCTGTGCCCCTGCGTCGCCACAGCGCTGCCCGGAGGCCAGCAGACTGCAGCGAGTTTCCTGCTTCATGACGGAAGTGTGATGTGTGTGCGGCGTCCCTGTGTGTGTCCCCGTGAGTGTGACCCCGTGTGTGTGTCCCCGTGAGTGTTACCCCGTGTGCGCTGTCCCCGTGTGCGGTGTCATTGACACATGGAGTCTTTACCTGGTAGCACACACGGGATGGACCAGGCGTCATCTCTCTGACTTGACCTGTGTAAACACGCAATGCGTGAGCGTCTCCCTTCGCCTGTCATGTCTGAGGCGGTGGGACCAGACTGCGCAGTGAAGCCGGAGGGCGCCCCTCTGTGAGGGTGCGGGGCTCTCACACCGGTGGCCTGAGGCCCAGGTTAGCTGACGCCGCAGCCTTCAGTCTCCTGGGGGACTTGGCTCCCAGTCTCTGCCTGTGCGGGGCCGTCACAGGGCTGGTGAGCAGCCAGCATGCAGGGCAGCTGTGTGGCCATCCGGGACCCTGCCTCACCCCGCCCACCCCCGGCGACGCACCTGCCCGCCAGGAGGGACCCTGCCAGCCCTGTAGTCTTCTGACCCGTGCCCTCGAGGCCTCGGCCAGGCTCACCCAGTTTCTCAAGTCATGTCTAAGCGTGACATTCTCCCCTCAAGTAGGAGAGAAAGAACCTGAAGGAACTTTCCATCCAAAATTATCAAATAAAAAATAAAGAAAATTGTTAGGAAAGGTGCAGATGAGCTTATGCAAAGGAATAAACAAGTTGTTTCTTAACTGTGGCTTCACGGGCAGGAAGGGCACCTGGGCCCGCGCTGGACACCCAGCTCTCGGGAGCACCTGTCCTATGGGGCCGCGCTGGACACTTGGGGGCAGGTCCTCGTCACTGCCTCCCCTCCGTCACCCCCGAGTCTGTGGCGTGGACAGAAGGCTGCGATGGGCTGGCAGTGGGGCAGCTCTGCCCTGACGCGTCTGCACGGTCTGCTCCGCGAGGCCTCCTGACCCCTGGGGCCGAGGCCTAAACAAATGTGGGCAGAGGTCAGCAAAGAGCAGAGCCCTGCTCCGGGCACATGACCAGGACAGACGAGCGGCACAGCGGTGCAGCTCACCGGGAGTTGGTGGTGGCGGCCGTGGCAGTGCCGGCCCCTCTGTGGGTCCCGCCCGCGCCTGGCGTCCCCTACCTCGTCCCTCCCAGGTTCGCACACTCACTGCTTCTGGCTGGAGGGCTCAGACCTATGTGGAAATTCTCGTCCAGCGCCCCGAGACTGTGGCGCTGCTTTGTGGCAGAGCTGCTGGGCAGGAGCCACCAGCATTTTGAATTTAGTGCAGGAGATGAAATGCTCACGAGGTGCTGACTTGGTAACAAAGTGAGCTTGACGGCGAGGAAAGGGTGGAAGCAGCAGTCAGGCTGGGAGTGGACTGGACGTAGGGAGGCTAATTCTACTGGACATCTGCAAAGTAGGCGATGACCTTTTGAAGATGATTAAGCACCAAGAAAAATACTTTTTGCAGCGACTGCCTTCTCTGGTGGTGACACGTCTGGCATTTCTGTCTCCTTGGCGTTCATTCCACGCAGCTTAACTGTTGGCCATCTCCCTTTAGATTGGTGTCCAAACACTAGCACGCGTGTGAAGGCGGGAGTCTGCCAGGAGCAGGAGGCGCTGCGGGAGGAAGCTTGCCAGCCCAGTGGCCTCGGACCTGGGACCGTTCCCAGGCACAGTGGGGTGGGGAAGGGCCGACGCCTGTTGTCATGTGGGGAGCAGTGGCGTGGTGGCCAGGTTACTGTGCGCACGGGGAGGCAGGTGCCCCCGGCTCTAGGTGAGGGGTCGTGCGAGTGCCCCCAGCCCCGTGCCACCCGCCGCTCCCCGCAGCCAAGGAAGGCAGGGAGCATGCTGTCTCCAGCCGCGGCCTCTGCAGCGGGGCTGCCTGGGTGCCGGACCTGCGCCTGCCTCTCACCCATCACGTGAGCCCTCTCTACCTGGCTCGCCCGCCGAGGTGTCTCGGAGGTGCTGTCGCGGGAGCGGCGCTTGTCGTGTGCTGCTCCCACTGGCAGGTGCTGGAGAGAGGCCCTTCCCACCGCTGCTGTCGCAGGAGACTCACTGGAGTCGCCAAACCAGTGCAGGGAATTCCTGTGAACTCGTCCGTTACCCGTGGATCGTGTCACATCCAAACCGCTGGTGGTAACTCTGTTTCTCTTGTTCATTTCAGCGCACCCTTCATTCTCTGCTGCTGGAGCATGGGGGAGACAGCGGCCACGCACAGAGCGCTGCGCGGCCCGGGGGTGCGCCTGGGCACCCTGCCGCCCGCAGGCGCCAGCACCCTGGAGACCGGGGTGTCGGCCCGGACGCAGGAGAAGGGCCTCCGCATGCGAGTGAGACTGCTGGACAACGCCGTGGAGACGTTTGACGTGGAGGTCAGAGGCGTGACCTGGGGTCTCCGCGTGTGTGGCGTCGTCCCCCTCTCACCTTAGACTTTGCCCACTTGCCTCGTGGACGGAGCGAGTCCGGCAGCACGAGAGCCTCATGCGGCCAGTCTGTTTCTCCCTCAGTGTAGAGAGCGGGCTCTTTAAAGTCCCCACTGTCCCTGAGAGGCCGGTGGCGTGGGCGCGGTGCAGGCTGGACGTGCGGGTCGCTGTCCGTGTGGGGGACGGAGCGTGCGCAGAGCCGGTGCCGGAGGGCACTCAGCAGGCGGCTGGCGTGCGGGTCAGCGACCGCCCGCCCTGGGGCCCCGGCGCGGGTGCAGGGGTGTCGCAGAGCGGCTGGCGCACGCATGCTGTGCACAGGCCCGCGGCGTGCGGGCGCTGGGGCTCCTCTGAGGCCTGCCCGACACTCAGCACACGTCGTCCTGGTTTTCTAGTGCGTTAGACTTGAATGTTCTCTAACGTTTATCTTCACGTGTAGTAAGTGCATTCTCGTTTTTCATCTTTCACGCTGGTGCAGGGTGACACTAATAGAAGCTTTTCATGCTGTGACTGTCACAGAAATAAGGACAACAGGTTTATTTGTGCTTAGGTATCTCTGTTAAGACAAAATACCACCCAGAAAAGAAAAAGCTTGTTGGCCTGTGAGCAAGGCTGTGAAGAGTTATAAACGAACCTTCTGTCGACTTTGGTGGCGCCTCGTTACTGGATGCATAACGACGGGGGGGCGCACTGTGGCGGGGCGCCGTGAGGTGGCCGTGCTGCGGGCCTCGCTTGGAGCCCGGGGCACAGCAGCCCTGCTGGAGGCCCAGGCCCGACCTGTGTACACTCAGCGACGCAGTGCTGCTGCGGGTTTCACAGGCTGCGGTCATTGGAGCCACAGGACCTGTCCGTCCAAGGCCCGTGTTGTTCCTGTGTGTCTGCAGAGATCGCCGCACCGAGTCGCTGTGGTCCTCTGGTGGTGTCTCGTCGGCACCTCCTTTATCCCCAACACGCGTGACACCCTCCGGCCTTTATCCTACTGACCTGCCTCGCTCCGCACCGTCCTGTCTTGTCTGTCAAGGCTGTGCCTGTGGCAGGTGTCGTCTCTGTCAGCTGAGTGGACTGTCGCGGCCACGTCGTACTTGACCACTCCGCCGGTGATGGCACGCGGCTGGTCCGCACCGTGGCCGCTGTGAGCCGTGCCGCAGTGACCACGGGGTGCGGTCTCCTTTGTTGTGCGTGAGGGTGGCAGATGGCGTGGAGAAGTCCTCCGGCTTGTTAGCTGTGCTCTGCTCACAAGAGGCGTCTCTACAGCTGTGTCAGGAGCTCTTCTGAGTTACAACCCGTAAAGCCTAGTGGCTTCAAGCACCATTTAAACTTCCCCACGCGCCTGCTGCTGGCCTGGTGGTGCGGCTGGTCCGGGGTCTCTGCGTCCCTGCTGCCGGGCTCCTGATGGCGGGAGCTACGGGCCGGCGTTCGGGGCGGAAGTGAGTGCCGCGCGGCGGCTGCTGTTGGCGACCAGCACGGTCTCTGGGGTCTAGGGGCTGCCTTCGCTGAGAAGAGGCCGTTTCCGGCTCCTTCCTCCCTCCGTGGGCCTCAGCTGCAGAGCCCCAGTCCAGGGGTCGGGGGCCGCCTGCAGCCACCGCTTCTGTCGGCTCTGTGCCAGGCGTGCTTGGGAGCTGCGGTGACAGGGACGTGGGGCCTGCTGCGTGGAGCCTGGGAGACCCCTGCCCAGATGGAGGGCGGAACTGGGAGGCAGGTGGTCAGGGCCTGGTGGAGGCAGAGCCAGTGAGCTTTCTCCTGAGTGCAGACTGTCCTGTGGGTTGGGTTTGGCCTGCCCCACTTCTGTCGCTTCGTCGGCTTATTGTCAAGGCCTCTCAGCAGCCTCGTGAGCTGCCATGCCCGGGAGGGCGACTGCCAGCACTGCCTTCGCGGGGTCGTGTGGGGCCCGCCGCCTGCAGGCTTCCCCCGGATCTCAGGGAAGATGGTGACATCGGCTGTGCTTCATGACAGCCCCGCGCAGCCCCTCTGCCACCCTGCGGGCGCGCGTGCCCCTCCAGACAGCCTGAGGTGCTCTCCTGTTGTCCTGTGTCAGGAGGACGCTGTCTCAGCTCTCCGGGAGCCTGCAGCCCCCGAGGGCAGTGTCCCTGAGACGTGAGCCACGCCGCACATGCCTTTCCTGACTCCTGGTGGCAGTCAGGCCTGGTGCCAGACGCGTGGCCCCTGCCACTGTGTGCCCGCGAGGGCGGCCGTGTTGGTGAGGCATCCCCGGGAGGAGTGTCCCGGCCGAGCCGCAGGGGCCTGGGGACGTGAGGCGGCCCCGCTAGGTCCCTCTGGAATGTGCGCCGGTTCTCGCCATTGTTTCAAGAACTGCAGAGGCCTGGCTTTCGATCCGCGGCCAGTAGGAGAGCAGATTCTCGGGGTGCAGGGCCCTGAAGCCGTTCTTCCAGGAGAAACAATGTTTTCTTTCTGGCCGGGAAGAAATAGTCCAAATTCCAGAAAGTCTCGTGGCCAGATGTTTGTCATTGCTCCCCAAGAACGTCCTAAATATGGCAAGTAAGCCGCCTTGGAACTCATTTCGGTATGATTTCAGGAGGAAAAGTTAGTCATTCAGCATCTGAAATTTGGGGAAAATACAGGCTTTCTACAAACACTCTGCTTCTAGAATAGACAGCCGTTCTGTGACTCCACCCTCCTTCTGAAGTCTGTTATTTCGCCGGGGAAAGTGGGTCGTTTCTTTGTCCTGATGCCAGGAGCGTTGCAGGATGGCTCCGGCCAAGGTGGGGTCGGGTTGTCCTTGGTCCCACCCGCAGGCCCGGGTCTGTGCGGGAGCCCTGTGACGAGGCGGGGAGGCCCGGCACCCGGCAGCCGCCCGGGGCCATCGGAGCAGCCAGGCGCGGACAGTGACCAGGGGTCCCAGCAGAGTGTGGGGGGGAGCCCTGCCGGGTGAGGCCCCTCAACCGGCCGCACTGTCTCCCGAGCACCCGGGACGGAGCGCCTGCCTTTGGCAAGCCAGCAGGTGGGAGTGAGGAGACCAGGGACCCCAGGTGACAAGGCGGGAGGAGTCCTGCTGAGCTGTGAGCCCGGGCGGAAGACGGAAGCTGGTGTGGTGGTTGGTTCATGGCGCCAGAAGAGCCTGCCTCCCAGCAGCTCTGACACAGCTCGTGAAGCGCTGCCCGCTGGTGCTTCTCGTCACCTCCCGGCATTTCAGCGCCTGCCTCCCGCCCGCCTGCACGCAGGGAGGCGGTGCCCGTCTGAATCAGGACAGCCACCTCCTCTGTACGGCCTTCGCCCAGGCATGTTCGAACCGTGTCGCACACTCAGCCCTCCGCCCCCGGTGTGTGCAGGAGCAGGTGCCCATCCAGAGCTGGGGCAGAAGTGCCGTGACGTCGGCCCTGTCTCTCCTGCTGGGACACACAGATGGCAGGCCAGGGCCCCGCTCCGCAGCAGGCCTTCCCTCAAGGCCTGGCTCAGCCTGCTGGGGCAGGTCCCACAGGCTGGCGTTGCCCGGGCCCAGGCCAGGCCTTCAGAACATGCTGGAACTCCTGTCCTGTCCGCGAGCGTGTGCAGTGCTGGCTTCTCAGCTCATGGCTCACATGGGCTTCATCCTGGCCCTGTCCAGAGCCGTGGGGCCTCTAGAACAGCTGCGTCCACCTGGGTACTGCCTGCTTCCCTCCCGCCCACACCCGCTGTCCGCAGCCCAGCACACAGGCACTGCCGCCTGCCAGCTCTGCCTGAAGCCACGTGGTGCTGAGCTGCGCTCTGGAGACACAGGTGGCGGCGGCAATGGACCGGGCTCCAGGCTCAGCTCCAGCCGCCATCACTCGCGGACGCCACCTTTCCTGGCCCTGGCTCCTGCCCGCTCGCACACCACTGACCACACCAGACGCCCTGCAGTGCCTTCTCAAGTTCTTCCAGGTCCTGCCAGCCCCGCCGGAAACTCTTTTCCAGATTAAGGAGCTGATTCTGCTTATCGGTCCCTTGGGCTCAGACAGCAGCAGGCTCTGCGGAGCACCGACTGAGCACTGGGCCTCATGACCTCGAGTGCCCTGCTCTCCCGTCGAGTCCCTGCTCCTCCCAAGGCTGCGTGTCCTCACAGTGGTCGCTCGGCCCTCGGCTGGCCCGGGCTGCCCCTGGCCGCCTGGCCAGGGCTTGCAGGTCCCGGTGCCTCTCAGGTCAGAAGGAGGCCACCGGAAAATGACTCCGTTTCCACGTTACAAGCGATACGGGGTCTCCCAGTGCCCACAGCCGGGCTGACCCCAAGAAAGGCCTCCCCGCTTTTCTGAATGTCTTTAGAGCCTCTCACTCACGCGTTGTCCGAGTTGGGCTGGACGCGTCCACCGTCTGTGTTGGACTGAACACACTTTGTAATTGCTCTTTTACAAATGCTCACAGCTTCCTAGTTTTCTGTTTCCATGCACAGTCTGGCTTCCTCCAGAGAAATCTCTAGACACGGAGATTCTGCAGGCGTCTGTGGGCTTTCCGTTCTCACGTCCGTCTCGTGAAGCCCCGACAGGGCACCCACATCTCCCTGCTGTCGGACACGTCCTCTCGAGGCCAGGGCCCGTGTCTGGATTGCCTTCTTTGACTTTTGTTGAGTTTTTAGAGTTCCCTGCATGTCCGGGATGTCTACCCCTTCACAGATGGGTGATTTGCAGTTATTTCTATATCATATTTCACGTTAAAAAAATAGGAAGTTCAGAGTTGAGAAAACAGTAAGTACGTTGTATTTAAAGTTAAAAAACAGAATAAGAGGGAGTGCTGGAGACTCCACAGAAAGTGACATGTCATGAAGAAAAGGACAAGAGGCTGGGGACAACCTGTCACAGGTCTGTGCGCTGTCCCCGGGCACAGGACGCCTGAGCTCCTGCAGTCCCGGCTCACCTGCGGCAGGTCAGATGAGCCCGAGGGACAGAGCGCGTGTCTCAGTGGACACGGGCAGCCCCGAGGTCAGAGCAGAGCCGGGCGCTAGGGGTAGAGCAGCGGTCAGCGCCCTCAGGTTCGCCACGCTCAGGGGCCCGCCCGGGAAGCCACAGGCGAGGGTCCGGCCCAGAGCCTTTGAAAGGGGGCCTGCAGGATCTGCAGGGGTGGGGCCACCGGAAGGCCAAGCGCTGTCCAGAGGCTGCTGGTTGGCTGCCTGTGACGCCGTCCTCAGAGTCACGCGTTCCAAGAGTCAGCAGTATCACCATCTTGCCAAGCAGGCAGCTTCTCGGGCCCTCGGCCCAGGGTCCTGGGTGGCAGTCGCTGTGGCCACGTGTTCATTCAGGGAAGTGGGGGAATCTGCAGGCGCATCCGCACGCTGCCCTCGAACGCTCCGGCCAGCTCTGCCGCACGTCTGCGGTCTAGCACAGCTCCCGCGAGCCACGGTGGCCACGGCCCTGCCTCACGAAGACGGGGCCTCAGAGATACCGTCCCCGGCCCATCTCAGCAGCTGGGCAGCGATGTCCCCTGCAGTGTGCCATCAGACGGCTGCGGCGGCTTGTTGTCAAACCTGTGTCCTTCCTAAAATAAACCTGGTGCTCCTGATGGTGAAAAATGATTCCTCCCGTGTGCTTTACTCTGATGTCATTGTCTCCTCATAATTATGTTTCTTGGATGGTTCCTTCCTAACATGTAACCACATGCTTTTTATATGTGTTGATGTTTAAAACTGGGAACATCAGATTTTCATAGCAGAAGAAAAGCCATTTTTTTCCTGCTAAAGTGATTTTTATTTGGCACATCCGTGTGGAGCTGCGGGTAGGTCAATCACCTCTGAAGGACGGAGGCCACACATTGCAGGGCTCGGGTCCTGGGCCCAGAGGGAGAAACCATTGTGAAGAACCAAGTGGAAATAAAATATAAGATGCTTCTTTCTCTGCTCCTAAAAAACGCGAGGTTCTGGACGTTGCCTACCTCGAACGGGTGCTGCAGCACACGTGCAGACGAGAGCGGCTCTCGGCCACACTGACCTACATCCCAGCGTGGGGCGCTCAGCTGCCTGAGCGTGTCCGTTCTGGCTGGAGTGTGCATCAGGCGTCTCAGAACCACACACAGTGACACAGACACGTCCTAAGTGTAGTGACGAACACAGACTGCAGTATGAGATGCGTTGTAAGTCAGTTAAATGTTAGCATCACAGAAAACAGGGCTTGCTGGGCGCTGGCATGGAGAATAAATCAGGCCCCTTGGAAAGCGATACGCTTGCTCAGACATGATGAGCCCTCAGTTTCCTCATAGTGGAATCAGAGTTGGGAGAACTGGGAGCGCTTGAGGTCAAACCTGTCTGAGAGAAGTGTTTCTGTAAAGAACGCCTACGGAAGCAGTGTTTTTACTGCTGTAACTTTTTTGCTCTGAATCCGACACCGTGTCCTTTCCTGCAGCAGCTCTGACTCCTTCCTGGGCCCAACCCACCCTCGTCACATCCCGAGCCAGGAGCGTCATCGGCCTGCCCTCGTGCTCTCCACTCCCTGCCTGTGCGGGCTGACTCCTGGGACCGGTTCCCCATTCAGTCTTTACTTGTTTTTCAGGAGGCTCCTCATTCTTTGCGTGTAGTGCATTAACCTTGTCGAGATCCTAATTTTTAAGTCAGGTTTTCTTGCACATAGGGAACGTGCTTCTCTGCTGTCCAGATGGACATCGCTGCTTCAGGGTCAGTGTGAGTGCGCGTTCTCCGTGGTCACGTGCGGGGCAGAGGAGGCTCCCACAGGGCCTGGCTCCGCCGACTTTGTTTTAAAGGAGAGGTGCAGAAAGGACTGAAGGTGAGCAGGCAGGCAGGCAGGGAGAGGAGGGAGAAGCACTTTATTTTGTTTAGTTTGTCTTGACTGGTCACCTGGCCCCTGGATGTAACCCCTGGTTCCTGGGACACATGTGGGCTACGCCAGCTGGAGGTGGCCAATTTGACCACTGCTCCACCAGGGCCTCCACTGACCTTTTAAGGCCACAGTGAAATTTTCCCAGGAGAGCTGCGTGCTGTGGCTATGGGGCTGAGCCAGAGCCCCACCGTGAGCGGTGGCCTCAGAGGGCCACCCTGTGTCTTCACAGTCACACAGGTATGGACAGACAGGCCGGCCGGAACTGCTGATGGCGGGAAGAAAGGGAGGACCCGCCTCCAGGAGGCTGCTGCTCGGGGAGACTCCCTGCTGGCGCGGACCCCTCACTCCGCTGTTCCCACGCTGGGCTGAGTCTCGCAGACGACAGGCAGGCCACCCCAGCTGCAGGTGCAGGGGTGCATGGGAATGCGCTGGCAGAGGGGCGGCTGGTCTCTGGTGTGGACCCCACTCCGGGCTCTGGCTGTAGGCACACCCACCCCACCTTCACGCTCGCCCCTGCACCCTCCTCCCCAGGCCCTGTCTCCGGAAGCTCACCAGAGCCCACGCAGGCTGCCCCTCAGCCCCACTGCAAGGTGCAGCGTCTTCTCCAGAGAATGAGGTGTCGTGGGGCCTGGTGGTCGGCTCTCTCCCTCCCGCCACTGAGTTCACGGGTTGCTGCCCGGTGCCCACATGCAGGTGTCGACAGCCTGTGCACCATGCCCGCCAATGGACCCCCGGCCGGAGACCCCTTCCAGGCTGAACAGAAGGCTGTGTACACGGGGGCATTTCCTGCAACCTGCCCGCTGAATTACTCCGGGTCCAGGCAGGCGGCAAAAGACACCGGCGTTTGGACTAGGAAGTGTAATCTAAGCAATTATCAACTAGTAACTGGTTAACCAAGGGATGCAGGAACAGGAGATGCCTGAATAGTACCTGCCGAATCTGGGGGAGACCCCCACGCCGGGGGTGCAGGCCCCAGGGCTGCCCAGCGGTGGCACTGAGTGGGGGGCGGGACAGGGGTCACTGCGCAGGCCTGGAAGGAAGACATGAAGCCCCTTCCTCCTCGTTCTCCCAGCCGGCTCCTGGGAGGGGTGCCCCTGCGGGGCCCCGACCCCGCTCAGTGCAGGTGCAGGCGGGGGTGGGAGTAGACAGGCATAAACCGGCCGCTCCCGCCCACGTGGGTGCGTGCAGCGTTGGGGCTGCGTTGTGCGGCTCCCCTGAGCAGCTTAGGGGGCGCAGCTGCGCACAGGGCGGTCTGTGCTGCGTGCCTCGTGCCTTGGGCCCTGTCAGTGCTGTGCGAGCCCCTCCCGGGGGTAACAGTGTCCCCACGTTGCCACCGGCCGGTGCCCTCAGGGGTGTGTCTGGGCGCAGCGCTTCAGGCTTGTGTGAGAGGCCGAGGCAGAGAGCAGTGGCTGTCAGGAGCGTCGTGACCTTTCCGGGAACCCAGAATGAATGAAGTGCAGTGTCTGCAATACTCCCCATCGTTTTCATTGCACAGTAGAACATTATCAAGGAACTTTGGGTCGATCCACTTGTCAGACAAGAAAAATCTTCAGTCGTGACGTCAGCAGTGGAGATAAGGCTTCTGTGGCAGGGGTGGGCGTCCCGACGGTTGGAGGGTCGCAATCTGGCAAACGAGCTGTAAACGGGCACAAGAGACAAACAAGTTGAAGGACGAAATGAAGCTTTTTCGAGAACTTTCCCACAGAGCTGAGGACAAAGAATAAAGAAGCACTTTGTCAGCTTTTGTCGCTCGTTTCCGTCCAGACAAACCCTTTAATGAGACTTTTGTCGATGAAATTCCTAACAATGTGCTTTGTGTCTAACTTGAAGAACTTGAACGCCAGCGATCGGCTGGAAAAATGGAAACATTTCGCTTTTAACCTGTATTCGTGTGGAATGTTCTCTGTGCTGTTTCTCCTCCAGACCAGTAGCTGTAAGGCGGACCCGAGTCGGGAAGCAGGTTCTGCTGCGCCGAGAGCCTCTTGGTGTGACTGCTGCAGCGCCGGCCCGCCCGCCCGCCCACCGGGTGGGGCCCGGGGTCTGCCCGTCCTGACCATTTGCTGCGTTGGGAGGCAGGGGCAGGCAGTAGGTGGCGAATGTCTTGTTTTTAGTAACAGCAGGTACATTGTAAGTGTACAGCCGTCGGCAGGTAGAAACGGGGTGACAGACGGGGGACACCAAAACAGAGTTGACGTGGAAATTGGTGCCGTGAGACATGACTTTGGCAAGTCACGTTGAAGCATAAGGCTTGCGTCTCAGGAGCACTCTGGGGAAGCTGAGGGTGGCTCACGTCGGGAGAGAAAGTGCTGGAGGCCCTAGAGCCTCAGTCCCGGCAGTGGTGCCCTCCTCCGAGACGCTTGCTGGCAGCGTCTGTGCCCACACAGTGCGCTGCAGTCTCTGGGCAGCGCAGGCCCGTGCGGTCCCCTGTGGCACACAGCGCCGCCTTCAGACACGGGGCTGCGTGCGCCGGGCGTCTGCACAGCGGCCTGCACATGTTCTCCGCTGCACCCCTCCTGGAGTGAGCGGTTTGTTGTCCCGCTCGCCGGGAGCCCAGTCCAGCCCAGTCCAGCCCCGTGGCCCTCAGGCTGGGGCCTCGTGCTGGAAGGAAACGCTGCGCCCCCTCCACTTGGGCAGAGTGTGGCCGGCACTCAGGTGGCTGGCTGCCCTTTTGGGAGGCAATCAGGCCGCACAGAAACTACTGCGTCCTCACCTTGACGGCCACTCTTCCTTACATTTAGCTTAAATCCAAGCTGTTACGTGGTTTCGTCCAGTTTGGTCTCCGTTGGGTCTGGAAGATGACTGTCAGCGTCTTCCAGAAGTTCTCTTGTGCTTTGCGGGTGCTGCAGGTGGCGCTGGAGGGGCCGGAGGCCACATCGTGCTCGTGGTTCCTGCCGGTGTCCCTGAGGAGCTGCCCAGCTATAGAGAGTCGGTGGGGACAGGGCTGAGCCAGCTCTGGCCGGAGCGGAAGGCTCTTCCCAGCCCAGTGTTTGTTCATTAGCAGACATCCGAGCCACCGTGTCAGTGACCGGCCCAGAGGGCCACCTGGCCTCCTGTTATTGTGAGTGCGTCCCCAGAACCACCTCCCAGTCTGCCCTCTGGGCGCGAGCACGTGCTGCCATTTGTCCAGGGCTGGACAGAGCTCAGAGTACAACTGCTGCCGCTGCATTCGGCACGTGGAGAAGGGCGTAAACCGGCCGGGCCTGGCGGCGGTGCCTCCCTGTGGCAGCATTGCGACAACCGTCCCGCTCAGCCTCACCCGGGAGGCCAGAGGGGCCTGCGTGTGCTGCTGGAGGCAGCCTGTGCCGTCGCCTTCGCCGACACTGCGGCCCCAGCGTGTCCTCAAGCCCTTACTGCTTCCCTGGCAGATGTGCCTTTAATTCACCAGACGCGCCTGGAACTTCACGAGCCAGAGGAGCTGACGCAGAGCAACGCACCACTTCAAACTGGAGTTCTCGGCAGTTTGTCCTGGGCCAGTGCACTGTCTGAATTTACACCGAGGTGGTTTTGTTTGGTTGTTTTTTGCGTGGGGACGAATGCAAACAACAAAGTCACAGTAGCACTGAGATTAGAAGCTGTGATTGCACTAAACTCCTAATTTGCCCTCAAGGTTTGGGGATTCAGTCAAACTGCATTTCTTCTGCAAAATCCATGAATCTCCAAGCAAGCGTTTGCTAAGTACTTTACTTCCAGTCGTCAACACACAAATGCAGGGCCGGTTCTAGAACTTTCAGATCGACAGGCGCGTCTGCAGTGCTGGCTGGCACAGCGGGTAGCGGCCCACCTGTCATCGGTGAAGGTCATGCCCGCGTCTCCGGGCTCCTGTAGTGGCGACGAGGAGCGGCCTGCCTGTGGCGCTGGGCCCTGGGGACACCATGTCGCAGTGTCTTCGGGTCTGACTGTCCTGGGCCTGTTTGGTGTGTTGTCTCCTCCGCGGGCGGAGGCACCACACAGGTGCCCACGGTGAGACCTTCGCTGGAGAGATGCCCATGTTCACTTTTTACAGTTTTTGGGATTTTACACTTTAGTTCTTTCAAGATGTTGGGATTTCAACACTTGGGCCACAGCTGGCACCAGCCTGCCGAGGTGGGGTCGCGGGGCAGGCGCCTGGGAAAGCAGCTGCCCGGCGAGCAGCACCGCCCAACTCTGAGCTCTGGGGTTCCCCCACGGGGTGAAGTTGGCACCTTGGGGACTCTAACACAGGGAGTAGACAGATGGCGTGAAGGGCGACAGACGCACCTCCCAGGCTCCTCGTGATTGCTGTCATGTAACTCGCAGAGCAGACGGCGTGACGAGTCTCGTGCATCCGACCAGCAGGGGCCGGGGCTCCAGCCTGCGCGCCCGGAGGAACCTGGTCTTCAGCGCGGACCTGGCTCCCCCAGATCGGTCAGGGGCGTCGGCTGCCCGTCCGTCTGCTGTGGGGGCAGCAAGCAGTCTCTGCACCACCGGCCCCGCAGCGCCACGCCGACACCAGGGAGCGTGCCTTCCCGGGGCCTGTGTGCAGACTTACACGGCTGCGTCCAGCCCGGGCTCGCCGGGCCTGGCTGCCTGTGAAGTGGTTTCAGCCCCCTTTCCAAGGGACCCGAGCGGTTTCCGGTGCAAGACCCCACGCTCGGCCCCTCTGTCCGCTCGTGCTCCGGCTCTGATGCAGCTTTTCAAGTCTTTGTTTTTTCATTTCCACTAACAAAAACAGACGCGCACAACAAAAGGAGGGGAAAATCAGGAAAGGGAGAGGAAAATAAAAATTGAATTAAATGATAGATACCCCTCCTCCATAACCCCGGCCCCAGCGCACCCCACAGCTTTGCTGCTGTTGTCCAGAAGCTTCTTTTAGCTTTAGCTTTTCCGTGTGTGAGTCTTCCTCTGCGTCCAGGTGTCGGCTAAGTCGGTCGTCTTTTCCTCACTCTCTCACTCCGCGGGGCCGCGGGGCCGCTCCGTGAGGGGCAAAGGCAGGGCTTCGCCCATGAGCAGCTGGGTGGGCTTCGTCACCTGCCCTCCACCCACCACGGCATCAGGTCGTCCAATCTTCGCTCTCATGGCGACGCGCTAAACACAGGCGCACGGTGAGTCACGCTTTGCTGCGTGCACACCGGGAGGGGTGGCCGCTCTGCGGAGCCCTTCCCCTGCTTGCCAGGCTCTCCATGCGTGTCCACTGTGCTGCTCCAGCCGCCCCCGCAGGGCCCCCCGCTCCTGCGCCCCGGCCGCGCGTCTTCCCGCCAGCGTCATCGGCCGTCTCTCCGGGCCAGGATCTGCGCTTCTGTGACAAGACTTCCATCCTCCTGGCCACCTGTGTTCTCACTGGAATGGTGTCTGTGAAGATTCTCTGCCCATTTTTTGTTTGAGTTATTTGGTTCTTCGTTCCTTACTGTGTGCGTTCTTTCTAAGTTGTGAATATTACCCCTTACCAGGTGTCTGACGCACAAATACTTGTCACGCTCTGCAGGGTGTCTTTATTCTGGCGATCGCTTCTTTCACAGGATCTTTTTAGTTTAATATAATCCCAGTCATTTACTCTTCATTCATTTCCCTTGCATTCGGGGTTGAGTCCTCAAAGATATCTTTAAGGACAGTTTCATAAAGGGTGTGACCTGTGTTTCCGTGCACACACAGACACTCACTCACACGCATGAATGTGTCTTACTTTATCGAATGATGTTGTGTTACAACAGGAGAGAGGCTTCAGGTGTCCACCTCTGTAACTCAGAATCTGTACACGCTCATGAAAGTCATCACTAGCAGCTCAATCTGTTATGTAGAATTACTGAACTGACCCCTTTGCTGATTTCCCCACCCCTTCCCTCCCCGGGACAGGCATTTGATCTCATAGAGTGAAAGGCTGTTTTCATTTGCTCTGGCTCATTTGTCGGGTGTCTCCACACCCGCAGGAGAGAGCCGTGCGGAGCCCGTCCTTCTGCTCAGACCCCTCGCGGTATGTCGCGCTCTCGGGCCCCCATGTCGCCGCAGTGTCCGGGCTCACTCGCGCGTCCACCTCTGCGTCCCCCTCCCGCCACAGTACTTCGCATCTGATGCTTCTGAGTGTGGCATGTTTTCCTGTAATTTGTGTCTTATAGGTTTTTACCTCCTTTGTTAAATTCATTCCTAAGTACTTGATTCTTACAGTTCTGACTAATTTATTAAGTTTGGGTGATTTTCTTCTGTCCCCACTTTATTAAGGGTTTTTCAGACCCTCCATGAGTCTTGTTGTCAAATGCTTTCTCTTCGTCTTTTGACAAAGTCACAAGATTTGTGTCCTTCCTTTTGCTGAAGTATATTCATTGATTTACATATTTTGGACTGTTCTGCACTCCTGGGATAAATCCCAGGTGGCGGCGATGTGTGACCCGTCGATGGACTGTTGATTTTGGTTGCTAGTGTTCTGTGGAGGATTCTTGTATCTCTTTCATCAAAGCTCTGAGTCTGTAGTTTTTTATGTTTTGTCAGCTTTTGGTGTTAGAGTGATGTTGGCCTCACGCAGTGTGTTTGGAATCACTCCTTCTTTTCAGTTGTTCTGAAGATCTAGGAGGATCGATGCCGAAGCCTCCTCGAAGGTCCGGTGGCGTGTTGGTAAAGTCGTCTGGTCCTGGCCCTTTTGTTTGTATGGTTGGAGGGGAGCAGACTTTCAATTACAGTTTCAGTTCCATTGCTTCTGACCAGTCCATTTGGGTTTACTATCTCGTTTCACTCACAGGAAGCTATTCAATTCTAATAACTACCTCTTTCTTCCATTTGTCCAGCTTATTGGCATTTAAATGTTTGAAATCACCTCTTATGATCCTTTATGTTTTAATAATTTCATTGTGACTTCTCTTTCATTTCTGCTTCTATTTATTAGAACTTTTTTCTTCATGAGATTGGCTAAAGGTGTATCCACTTTGTGTATCTTTTCAAAGTACCACCTCCTGGGTTCTTTGATCATTTGTATAGTCTTTTTCATTCCTGTTTATTTCTGTTCTAGTTTTTGTATTTCCTTCCTTCTGCTAACTTTTGGGTTCATTTGTTCTTCTCTTTCTGACTCTTTACTGCGTAAGGTTAAATTGCTGACTTGAGGTTCTCGCTCTCTTTTCTTGCTGTGGACCCGCCGTGGCGGCCTTTCCTCACTGCTGTTCGCTCATGTCTTCATTTTCACTTGCCACCGAGTATTTTTTAATTTTCCTTCTGTTGTTTTTGTTGAGCCAGCAATTATTCGGGGGTGTATATTGAGCCCCCACATGTTGAGGTTTCTCAGGATCTGCTGTTGTTGTTGACTTACAGACTCATAGTATTGTGACTGGAGAAGAATCTTGATGTAATTTCAGTCTTCACAATTTGTTGGTGCTTGTTCTGTCTCCTCACACGTAACCCATCTTTGAAAATGTTCCCTGTGTACTTGAAGAGAATGTAAGCACCGATGTTCTCAGAGCGTCCTGCTAATGTCTGTTAAGCCTGTCGTGTCTAATGCGTCACTAAGGGCTTCTGTTTCCTTGTCACCTCTGGAGGTGAGGAGTGCAGGCCAGACTCAGGTTGCTGAGAGGCCTGGGGCTTGGGGTCTTGTGTGGAGAGGACAGTCACGGGTCCACGAGGAGGGCCCCTGCAAGCCAGAGTTGTGGTTCTAATACCATGAGCCAAGCTCAGCCCAGTAGGGACCCCTAGAACGGATGGAGCACAGTGCAGGGCGTTGGACCGCCCCCGGAAAGACCCAGGCAACAACTGTCAAGTGGACCAGCAGAAAAGGACGTAAATGGAGGCAGCGACTTAACCAAAAGAGAAAAGCACGTGAAAGGTAGACGAAATGGTCAATAATGGAGTATTGCAAGCGAGAATTCAAATCTCTGAAAAGTCATCAGGTGCGCTTTCTAAGGCCGCGAACCCACCTGCCATGGGGAGCTCACTGGCAAGTGCAGTGAACGAGACTCAGCGGGAGACAGACCCCTGCGCCTGAGGGGGGTCCGTAGAAAGTACTGAACCTGAGGGTCAGAGCAGAAGGAACGGAAAGAGCAGAACAGCGCCGAGGGCGCGACCTCGGCCTAGTGCCAGCACACTTGCGACTTGAGACCCAGAAGGAGAGAATAGGGGATGCAACCGTCTTTGACAGAAACGGTCACGACTTTTCAGATCTGATGAGAGAAACCAAACCAATGATTCAGAAAGCTCAGTGATACCCAAACAGGACAAAGAGCATCTTGGAAATCGTTGTGGCATATCTTTGTCATAAATCAAAGATAAAGAGAGCTCTTAAATGCCACATAGTCAGCTCATCTACAACAAAGGAGCCAAAAGCAGATGCAGGAGAAAGGAAAGTCTCTTCAACAAATGGTGTTGGGATGACTGGAGCCACATGCAAAAGAATGAAGCTAGTTCACTCTCTGGCGCCTTTCACAAAATTAACTCAAAATGGACTGGAGACTTGGACATAAGACCAGAAGCCATAAATTTCTGGGAAAGCAACATAGGAAAGATTTTCCATGACATCAGCCTTAGGGACTCAGCTCCAGCATCAAGGGAAACAACAGAAATAAACAACTGGGACTACATCAAGCTAAAAGCTTCCTCACAGCTAAAGAAAACATCACCAAAACCAAAAGAAAACCTACTAAGTGGGAGAAGATATTTGCATTCCATATATCTGATAGGGGTTTAATATCCAACATATACAAAGAATTCATAAAACTCAATAACAGAAGAACAGGTGATCCAATCAGAATATGGGAGGAGGAACTGGAGACGCTTTTCTGAAGGGGACACACAGATGGCCCACAGGCACATGAGAAGATGTTCCTACTCACTGTCCGTCAGGGAAATGCAAATTAGAACACCAGAGAGATATCACCTTGCACCCGAGAGACTGGCTATTATCCAAAAGTCTGGAAACAACAAATGCTGGCGAGGGTGCGGAGAAAAGGGGACACTCATGCACTGTGGGTGGGACTGCAAATTGGTGCAACTCCTATGGAGAAGGGTGGAGATTCCTCAAAAAATTGAAGGTGGAAATCTCATATAATCCTCCATCTCACTTCTGGGTATTTACCTGAAAGATACAAAAACTCATTCACAGAGACACATGCACCCCCCGTGTTTACTGCAGCCCTATTCACAACAGCTAAGAACTGGAACCACCTAAGTGCCCAACATCAGATGAACGGATGAGAAGACGTGGTCCATACACACAATGGACATAACACAGCCCTGAGAAGAGATGAAACCCTGTCATGTGACTCAACGTGGACGGATCTAGAAGGGATGATGCTCCGTGAAACAAGTCAGAAGAAAGACAGAGACCAGATGACCCCACTCAGGTGGAACCGAATAGACAAAACAAAGGAACAGATGAAACTAAACGAACCTTTTTGACACTTGCAGCAGAACTGAGGTGACCAGTAGGGGATGGGATGGTGGGATGGGGTCAGATGGTGGAGGAGCCCACTGGAGTGGTGGAGAAAACTGGGTGCTATGGTGGAGAAAACTGAGCGATGTGGTGGAGGGCAGGGTGTGTGGACATATGTCTGAGGAATGGGGAACTTTTACATATGAGTTTATTTTAATGTGTAAAAGTTCTGTCAATAAATTACTATATATTTTTTTTTTAAACATATTCCTAGAGTCAAAATTTAAATTCGTTAGATGCCTTCTTAGCACCTCAGATCCCAGGAGTAACCCTACGACTCTTTTTCCTACAGGTCTGTTAGGCCCATCTGGGATTAAACTTCCTTGTATCACGTTGAGTTCTATCTTCCACTTTTGCCTGACGACTGATTCTTCCTTTTGGTTGCGCTGTCTTATTTGCTGGTGTTTCAGGCAGCCCAACTGTCTGCTCCCCACACCGGGGGGACATGCTGAGTGAGAGTAAGACTAACTGCAGCTGAAATGACAAAGGGATGAGCCCAGGGCAGTGCCCTGTGATGGGGAAGGAGGTCCCTGCTTCAGGCGGGAGCAGGCCCGGGCCACCCTGGTGGAGCCTCGCTGTGCAGTCCTTTAACCCTGTCCGCTGTTTTCTCCTGTCCCATCACAGCCTAAAGGCGACGGCCAGCGGTTGCTGACCCAGGTGTGGCAGCGGTTGAACCTGATCGAGTGCGACTACTTCGGGCTAGAGTTCCAGAACGTCCCATCCTACTGGGTAGGTGCTTTCACTTGACTCGGGAGCCAGCTCGGGACATTCTGGAACATTCCCCTCACACAGGCACAAGCACCTTGAGCGCTGCTGCGGCAGTGTGAGTGGGGCTCTAAGCCGCACTCACAGTGGCGGAGCCCTGCTGGCAGGCAGACGCTGCTCTGGCCGCGGCATCTCTGCCTGCTGCCTGAGCTGCTTCGCTCCCGCCTAGGTGGACCTCACTCCCGGCACCTGTGCCAGGAAGCCTTCTTCCTGAGTCCTACACACACCGGGCACACCTGCCGGAGCTGCCCACAGGGACCCTGTTTTAGAGGCGGCGCGGCAGCAGGGGCTCCCACGCGTTTCAGCTTGTGGCGCATCTTGGCCGTGCTGGGTCAGGGGCGCACACCCCGGTCTGTGGGGTATGTGGACTGCCCTTTGGTCAGAGGCAGTTGTCCAGCCAGATCCAGCCGACTGTTCCTTGAGGTGGGTTTTGAGCATGTGCACTGCCTGTGGCTCATTTTAATTCGTGGAGAAAACCTCCAAAGTGTGGTCAGTACCCGTGGGCTGTCAGCCCGCAGCCCGCAGGCGCGTGCGCTTGCAGGGGTCCTCGCAGCCACACGCGGGCTCAGGTGCCACGTGTCCAGGCTCCCCGGCCCCGCTCCCCCGGGCGCCGCGCGGGCTCGTCCG
Source organism: Solenodon paradoxus (assembly GCA_004363575.1). Classification (NCBI taxonomy): domain Eukaryota; kingdom Metazoa; phylum Chordata; class Mammalia; order Eulipotyphla; family Solenodontidae; genus Solenodon; species Solenodon paradoxus. Next base: position 75,431 of record RJWH01002610.1, on the reverse strand, counting down.
TTCCCGCGAGTTGCCCAGATACGCCTGCTCGGCCGCTTCTCGCTCATGGGTGTGCTTGTCTCCCGGAGCCGCTGTCGCACAGGGAAGTTGACGCGCTGCTCTCTCACCCTCCAGGTGTGGCTGGAACCTATGAAGCCCATCGTTAGGCAAGTTCAAAGTAAGTCCTTCTTACTCTGTGAAGTCCTGTTCGCTTCGGGCACCTGAGTACTAGGCAGCCATGAGCGGGGTGGCCCCTCAGCATGAGTCTGGAGTCGTCCCTGGTTCAGTTTTAAACTGCAGTGGACAGGGAGGGTGGACAGCTACTTATTTATGTACTTTTTGAAGGAAAGGAGCAGCAGGAGTAAAGGCGAGCAGGCAGGAATTGAGGAGGAAGAGTTGACTTTATTCAGTTGCTCACACTGGTTGTTCTCCAACTGGGCCATGAACCCGGGTCCGTGGGCTGCGCGTGGACGATGCGCACCCACGCCTCCACCAGGGCGCACGAAGGGACGGTGTGTTTAACTCGGCGGCTCCACGTCACTTTCCTCCGTTTTGGAGGAGACAGGATGTGCTGTCAGGCATCACTTTAGTTCTGGCAGAATAAATGCATGTCCTCTCTAGGTTATGAAGAGACCTTGCGGATGGCCCTTCTCTGAGGGGCACTTTTGGAAGAGCTGCTGTGCAGCTGTGGGGCGAGTGCTGGCCTCCAGCGCCCGTGCGGCTGCTGGGGCCACGGCTGCCGGGCCTCCCTGCTCTCTGGGGCCTGCGAGGGCCGCGCCGCCAGGAGTGACGTAGCTGAGACGGTTAAGGACGGGCCTGTGGAAGTAGCTTCGTTGTCCTGAATAAAATCAGGTCGTTGAGGTGGCTGTAGCAGTTGACCAAAGTAGTCCCTTTCTTTTTGGTGAGGAGCACATGGCTGCCCCGTGAAATTTTCACACGCAAGACCCCGGTAATGAGGGTTCTACCTCGGCTGGCGCTGCTGTCATTTCCTCTCGCTTCACGACATTTCTCCATAGCGCGTAAAACTTCAAAAGTGCTGTTTCCACTAAGAGCATAGGCTCACCTGACCTTTTTAACTTATTTTTAACCCTAAAAGATAAGCAGATTTTAATGTGTGATTCCTGCTTGTTTTTAGGATTTCCTCAAGTAATCTCTGCTTACTTAGTGCAAAAGTTTAACATTTTCTTTGATGTACATGACTGGTACTTAGAAGTCAGTTTCACACGGAGGATGTTTCCAAACGTCGCCTGCTTTGAAGAGATTTGCTTTCACGTCCATTGAAAAGCACTGTGCGGTTGCTCTGTATGTGTGGAAGGTGGGAGACACAGAGATGGGCCTTGTTTGTAAAACTGTCCTTTTCTGCCACTAGGGCCAAAGAACGCTGTGCTCCGCCTCGCGGTCAAGTTCTTCCCGCCGGACCCCAGCCAGCTGCAGGAGGAGTACACGCGGTGAGCAGCCACCGGGCGGCGTCGGGGCGGCGTCGGGGCACCGCGACAGCTCACTCACACACACACCCTCAGACACCCTCACTCACATACACACCCTCACTCACACCACACACACACCCTCACACACACACCAACACCCACACACACCCTCACGTATACACACACACACCCTAACACACACCACAACACCCTCACTCACCCACACACACCCTCACTCACACACAGCCTCACTCACACACACCACACACGCTCACACACAACCTCACACACCCCCTCACTCACACACACCCTAACACACACAGCCTCACTCACATACTCACACACAGCCTCACTCACACACACCACACACGCTCACACACAACCTCACACACCCCCTCACTCACACACACCCTAACACACACAGCCTCACACACTCACACACAGTCTCACTCACACACACACACGCTCACACACACGGTGAACAGGGCTTGGAGAAGGTTTTAGAGCAAATCAGACGGAGAGGCGGTGCAGCCATCCTAGCCGGGCTGCCTGTGCGCGAAGCGCTTAGGGACTGTGACCCATACTTGCTTGTTCGCAAAGCGCCGTTAGTCGGGAGAAGTAGCGGACGTGGGAGCCGTTAGGCATGATGTGCGGCACAGAATAACCATGTTTTAGTCTTTTGAATTCAAGATGGATTCTCTGCAGAAATGCTGGCGAATCCTCGTGGCTGTGTCCTCTGGGCAGTAGGCTCACAGAGGGAGGTTTCCTGCCGCTCTCGGTAGCACTTTCATAGCGAGGAAGAAAGCAGCAACCTGCAGGCGACTGCAAACCCCGGTCAGATGTCAGGAGAAAGCGCCGCAGCGAAGCAGTGGCAGACTTGGTCTCCCTGTGACAGTGGGTCCCTGACATGGTCAGAGGTCCCAGGACAGTTCTAGAAGATCATTCGGTACCAGAGTCACGAGTGTCACCCATGAGGGAAGGCAGGGGTGATGCGAGTCTGCCTATCACTGGAAAGCTGACTTGTCCACAGTCACGTGGGGCCAAGCACAGGCTGACAGTGCGAAGCGCCTGGCCCTGCCTGCCATGCAGACACCAGGAAGGGTGAGTGGTTGGAGTGTCAGCTGCCACCGGCTTTGGTCTGGCCCCGAGGATGCAGGTCTTTGCTTTGCTTATAAAAGCATGTCCACGGTGAAAGGAAGCGTCAAGAGTGAGTCTATACAGAAGAAAAAGAAGAGACGCCTTTCTTTCCCACCGCCCGGCTCCCGGCGGTGCCGTTAGCTCCTGGGCGTTTTCCCAGAGGGCAGGCCGCAGTGCGCACACGGAGGCCTCAGAGACGCACGGCGGCACCGCAGCGCCGGGGTCGGCAGAGTGACTTGACGAGTCCGGGCCGTGTGCCGCGGCTGCACCTCACTGTTTCAGCCTTTCTCATGTCCGTGCAGATGTCCATGAGCTCAGGCCCCACGTAACCGTGTGAGCGCGCACCTGCCTGTCCACAGGCTCCCGGAGGGCTCCGTGGGGAAGGCTGAGCCAAGGCCCAGCGCCCCGTGGAGCCCTGGCATCGCAGCTCACCTTCCACGGGAGCGGAGTGCGTGTTGTGTGCTGTCACCCTCCCAGCGCCACAGACAGATCGAGGACACAGTCCGGATGCGTCCTCCCGCCGTGTGACACGGTGCCGCGGTTCAGACCCTGGCTGAGAGCAGCTGTTCTGCTCCGCAGTGCATTTTAAGCTGCGTCGTCCCCGGACACTTCTGCTTCCTCACTCAGGCGGGTGACGGTGTGTGACAGAGTCATGGAGCCTGTGTGCCTCGGAGGAGGAGGAGGAGCGCTCCGGCCAGCGGGCTTCTCCAGGGGACGGCCGGGCACTGTCGCCGGCTGGGCGGGAGTGTTTGCCTGACGCATGTGCCCTGTGGCCCCTCCTAGGTACCTGTTTGCTCTGCAAGTCAAGAGAGACCTCCTGGAGCAGCGCCTGCTGTGCACAGACCCCACAGCAGCTCTGCTGGCCTCGCACCTCCTGCAGTGTGAGTGCGGCGGGCGGGCGGCGGGCGGGCGGCGGGCGGCCCTGTGTGCAGGGCACCCGGCACAGCAGTGCTCACGAGCCTCACCCTCTGGGCCCCCGGGAAGCAGACTCGTTGGCAGCTAGAGCATCGTGTGCTCCGCCACCGTCCTCTTCAGTCCGGGGCCGCAGTCTCCCAACCGTAGCGCCCACAGGAGGGCTCCAGGGCTCCACGGCCCCGGTCGCGTGAGGCGGGGCCCCGGAGGAGACAGGAACCTTAACGTGCGTCACACGTGAAATTCAAAGGAGGCTGTTCAAGAATCTGAGAGACCGTGACGGGAAACTTATAGAAAGCACGTTCTCCTGAAACAGCACGAGACACGGGACCCACCAGTGCGGCCTCTGGACCACTCACCTCGGCTGGCGGCTCGGCCGTGGCCTTTGTCCCAGAAGAGAAAGTTCTCCTCACCCGCCTTCCCGTTTCCTGTGTCGCCTAAGACGACGAGAAAATGCAGCGTGAAATTGTTTATTTAAGGGAAATGTTATTTCACTGCACGTTTAAGGTTTTCCTCCTTTTGCCGTGTAAATCTGATGTAAAACGTGTGCGCAGTTCTTTATTGAAAACTTCTAACTGGCATGTTCTCGTCCCACCTCAGCGGAAATAGGCGATTACGATGACGTCCTGGACCGAGAGCACCTCAGCGCCAACGAGTACGTGCCCAGCCAGCAGCGCTCGCTGGAGAAGATTCTGGAGCTGCACCGCCAGCTCGCGTGAGTCGCCAGCACCGCCCACTGCGCGGGAAAACGCTGGAGCACGAGGGGCTGCCTGGAGGGCAGTCGCCTGGAGGGCCAGAGCCTGAGACTCGCCTTGTGCTTGGGAAGGCGCCCGCTGAACGAGGGCCGTTCAGCCACTGGCGTCACGTTTGAGTGTCAGTCTCTGCTGTCGCCTGCGGGTCCAGTGAGGACAGCACTGCACGGGTGTCCTGCCCCCAGCGCCCCTCCTGCAGGCCCGCCCCACCCTCTGCAGGTGCCCTCTGTGCACAGGCAGGCCCTGCTCGGCATCGCTGTGACTGCGCTGGGTGGCAGGCAGAGCCCACCTGGGGAGGGAGGACAAGGGTGAGAGGGCGCGGGAGCCCCGCAGGTGCAGGGGGCAGCGTTCCAGACAGAGGCCTGGCCCTGGGGGAAGGTGGCAGAGTGAGGCGCCCTGGGCCACAGGCACACTCGTGTGGCCTGCACGCCCTGGACACGCGCGTGCTCGCTTGGGCAAGTGGAGAGGCACGCACTCCGTGCTGGTTGTGGGGCAGAGGCCACGGCGCCAGGATGCCCGTGGGTGCCTGTGGAGGCCTTTGGGTGCCTGTTCTGACACAACCTTTGTCCCACCAGTAGCGAGGAGAACTTCAGGTCCTGTCCAGGCCACGGCCAGCATGGCCAAAAGGCACTTTCTAGTCCAGCCCAGTGTGTTCCTGGGTAGGGACGGGCGGCCTGCCGGACGGTCATAGCTGCAGGGATAGCCAGGCGGCATCATGTCCCAGGGAGCGAGCCCCCAGGGGGCGCTGGGGTATGGGGAGTGGGCCAAGCCGGTAACACCACCGCCAAGTCCCGCCATGCAACAGGCGAGGCTCTTGGAGCCTCGGCGGGTGGAGCAGGCTGGAGCCAGGGGCCCGGGCGTCAGGGACAGAGCTCAGGACAAGGCTGCTACCCTGGCCATGCGTGTGGGTGGGCGGAGTCTGTGGCGTTGAGGTATCAGTGAGTTGTTGGGGTGCCAGGCTCCTCCCTGACAGCGTTTGCCTGTGGGGGAGCCAGCGCCTGCTGCACACGGTGTGCTGTGCCCAAGGCGCGCGGGCCCGGGTGTGATGTAGGGACCGAGAGCCGGAGCGGCACCGCGGTCACAGGAGGAGCCCATCGTCCCGGGCGCACGGAACCCCCTCAGCTCTGCGATCTGAGCTCAGTGTGCAGAGCTCATCTCAGTCAGACGGCAGCGAGCGGTGTCCGTCTCCCTCGCCCTCGGTGGGTTGCTACAGGCCACGCTGTGCCTTCGTTTTAATCAAGAGGGTTTCTTACGTGGTTCTCACTTTAAGGCCCCTCCTTGCAGTCGCTGAGTAGCAGTGTTTTTCCTGACGCTTGCCATGTGTCTCTCGGACCTCTGAGATTGCAGGAAGTGGCTTGAAAGCTGGTGTCTTGCTGTGTCTGGCCCCTTTTAATAAGCACCGGGCTAGGGGTGCGAGAACAACAGAATGACCTGGGACCGGACGTCCCCGTCACGGCGCCGGCAGATTCTGTGTCCGGCAAGGCCTGTCTTCCTGTGGCCGGGGAGCGAGGGAGCTCTCTGGGCTCGTGGAAGAGCGCCAGCACGTCACGAGCCCACGCACCTCCTCGCTGCATCGCCTGGATTGATTTTCAGGGGCACATTCAGCCATCTTCACTGTCCACCTCTGTCCCTCCAGAGCGGTGTCCTCACATGCAAACACACTCCTGTCACCCCAGACTTCACTCCCCCAGCACCAGCGGGAAGCTCACGCCTTTCGGTGAGACGTGGCTCGAGGCACACTCGCTGCAGGGCAGAAACCCTCCAACTAGGGCGACGGCCGGGTGAGCCCTGTGTCACACACTGGGTCCCTCCTTACGGGGAGTGGTTATTGGGCTGTAAGCTGGCAGGTGTCTGCGCCACATGCAGGGAACGGGGTCACAGGACCGGCCTAACCTACACGATTGCGGGTGTGCGCAGGGGGTGGGGTTGCTGCGTCGTTATTTAAAGATCCCAAGCCCAGGCGTGTGTCTGGCAGCTTGACCACGTCTTAGACTCGACACGGCGCGTGTGGCATCCCTTTCACGGGCAAACCACGACATTTCTCGTGACGTGATGTTTTTATTCGGCTTTCTAACTTCATTCTTGTAAAAGTACATCCTTGTGGGTTTGATAAGAACTAGTGTTTATGGTCAGGATTCCCCCTTTTCGTGACTTCAGTGACCCACAGTCAGCCACCGTCCAGAGGCACTTGCAGTCGGGTGTCTTGGGAGGCGACGTTCGCGGAGCCTCCATCACAGTTTCGTCAGGGCTGCTGTGCTCACAGAGGCTCAGCTTCCACCGCGCTCTGCGTGTGGACCCAGCTGCACCGAGGCCTGTGAGCGTGGGAGACAGAGCGCGGGGGTCAGCGTGCCCGCGGTTCAGCGACCCTGGGGCCTCGAAGCAGAGCCCCTGTGGACGGGGCGACCCAGCTCCTCTGCTTCCATCCCTCCACTGCGACGTCTGTCCAGAGCCGTGCGTGCAGGAGGGACGCTGAGCCGGGGCACCTAGCGCCTGCAGAGACGCTTCCAGCAGAGGGGCGGCCGCACAGCAGGGCCGCAGTGTCCACAGTCGGTGGGGGGCTCTGTCGCGTGTGCAGCCGGCGAGCTCCCTGCACGTCTCACCCCTGGGACGCGCTGGGCCTCGGAACTCGGCTGCTCCAGGCTGTAACCCTGCTGCTTCTGTTGCAGGGGCCAGACTCCCGCCGAGTCCGATTTCCAGCTGCTGGAAATCGCCCGGAAGCTGGAACTGTATGGCGTCAGGTTCCACGCGGCGGCTGACAGGGAGGGGGCCCGCATCCAGCTGGCCGTTTCCCACACCGGCGTCCTGGTGTTCCAGGTAGGCGCTGCTGCCCGGCAGAGTGGCCATCTGAGCTGGCCTCGTGACAGGGGGGAGGCTGCCTGCCTGTCCCGTCCTCACTGCCCCCAGCCCCGCCTCGCGCAACAGACTCACCCCTCTCCTCCCTCTGATGCTAAACCGAAGGCCACCCAAGGACCATAAGCGAGCCCCTGGCGGCCCCTGGCTGTCCTCGCTCATTCTCCACGCTGTGCATGGCGAGCCGGGTCTGCACCCGCCAGCGCACGACGCTGCGGCCTCCATTGGCTGACGCTTGGCCGTGCAGGAGCGCAGCGGTGTGAGCCGCACCCGTGGCTGAGAGTGGCCGGTCCGGGGGGCCTGTGCAGGAGCGGAGTGGAGTGGCGACGGCCCCTCCTCCTGTCCGTTATGACTGCAACGCACCGAGGACCAGTCCCTTTCAGTCTCGTGATGGCCCGGCTCACCACCTGTCATCCGTGCTCGCTGGGTCTCCCCTATGCAGCTCCAGGTTTTCTCTCAACCAAGACGCGGTCCCGGGGCAGCGCCTGTGCCCAGTGACCCTGGACTCGGCACCCGCTGCGCAGGGGAGGCTCACACCGCAGGCGCCTCCAGCACCTCGTGGGCGGGGCAGGCAGCGGGGAGGAGGGGCGGGGAGCAACCTGGGTGCAGCGTGTGCTGTGGGGAGCCGGGCAGCCAGAGCCGGCACGCAGGCTGGGTGCGTGGTGACAGGAGGGAGCAGCTGCGCCTGCGCGCCCACTGTGGGGGCCCCAGGCTGGGAGTCCACACCTGTGGGGCGCTCGGCGCCATTAGAACGCGACCCTTGTGTTGCTGGACCGGGTTTTTTGGAAAGTCCACAGAAGGGAAGATCTTTCTCTGGGCATTGGAGCAGGCGGACAAGAAGGCTGGCCGCGCCGGCGCGTCCCAGCAGCGGGAGGACATGGCTGATGAGGTGACTGTAGGGTCACGCCGAGGAACCTCCACCAGGCCGAGCGGAAGGGAAGGGGCAGAGATGGGAGAGAAGAGCGAGGAGACAGTCTGCCGGTGGGGCCATGGCTGCAGGGAGCCGTGTGACAGGCGGAGGCTGCAGGACAGCAGGGGCGTTGGCGTGACGCAGGGGTGCAGGTGACCGGGAGACCGTTGGCGAGGATGGCAGGCATCAGAGATGAGCCGCAAGCAGGAGGGGCCCGGGGTCACGGCCGCTGTGCCGGGGCGGCCAGCCAGCAGCTGGCACGTCCACACGGCGCCCCCGACGCTCGGGGTGAGCGCGCAGTGCAGGAAAGAAGATTCTCCACCAGCGGTGCCACACGCGGGCGAGTGAGTGCAGGCTGCTCTCTGGCACCACACGTAAAAGCGGTTCAGGTGGATCAGGCTCAAAACAGAAATGGTGAAATACTTTGCAGGGAGCGTAGGCAGGACATTTCATAACATGGCCTAAGAGAGGTTTCTGGGGTCTCAACTCCAGGTCAAAGAAAACAGAACAAAGACAAATAAGGGGCACTGCGTCAAAACTGGGCCAAAGCACGGGAGCCATTGCTCCAAGGAGGACATGCCGATGACAGGTCGCACTTGGAGGGAGTGCCGCCCGCCTGATCTCAGGGAAATGCACATCAAACCACAATGAGGCGTCACCTTTCTCCTGGGACTGTCATTCAAAAGTCTGGGAGCAACGGGTGTTGGCGAGGTGTGGAGCAAGGGAACACGTTTACACCGGGGTGGAGTGTGGGTTGGTACAGCCTTCATGAAAAGCAATCTGGAGCGGCCTCAAAAAAGTGGAAATCCCATAGAATCCCCGCCTTTTACCTCTGGGCATTTACTCAGAAAGCACCAGCTCGTGGCTGGACGCACACGGTGGTCGGCGCAGCATCACTTGCAGTAGCCGGGACTGGAAAGTGCCGACGTGCCCATCGCCACACGGATACGGAAGGTGTGACGTGTTTGGTACACACATAGCAAACTCCACACGGCTTAGAGCAGGCGCGCCCTGTGGTTGGTGGCCACGCAGATGCGCTAGAGGGGACGCTGTAAGTGAGATACGTCAGAAGCACAAGAACAAGCATTGGATGGTCTCTGTCGTATGGTATGTAAAGAAACAAAGCAGAGGACCAGAAAAAGGCAAAACCAACCCTTGGACATTGGTAACAGAACTGCAGTCACCAGCAGGGACTGGGGTCGGGGGAGCAAGTGGCGGCGGGTGTCTAATGGACACGGGGAGGACTTGCGGTCATTTGATGGTGGGCAGGCTGTGTTGTCATGTATTTGAGGAAAGCCCATTTGCGCATATGGGCTTGTATTATTTTTAAATCAGTGACCTCAAGTATTTTTTTAAAAGACAAAGAATGAGCAGGAGCGTGGGTGCCCCGGGGCGGAGGGCAGAGGAGGCGCAGGGACCGTGATCCCCAGGAGGCAGGATCTGAAACGGCGCCTGTCAGGCGCAGGGTCGAGCATGGGGGAGAGCTTTGGGTTGAATGAGTGACCAGCACACCAATGAAGTGAGCGGTAAGAGGCAGTAGCTCCGACACGCGAAAGCAAAGAAGGCGCAAAGTGCGGTTACTCTCTCTGGCGCAGCTGTGACAGCAAGCAGGGACCGTCGGCTGTCTGACGAGGGGCATGCGGGCAGCTGCGGGCCGCAGAGCCGGGTGTGAGCCCACAGGGCAGCGTGGGTGGTGGCTGTGTTCAGGGACGAACCCTCGGCAGCGGAGTCCGGCCTGGTGCAGGCTGCGCTTGCTGTCCCTGCTTGGTGAAGCGCAAACGGAGCCGTAGCCGGGGGACCCGCGGCTGCAGCGGTCAAAGCCACTGCTCACGGGAATGTGAGGGACCAGCTGCCCAGGACTCTGCTCACTGTGTCTCGCTTTGCGACAGTGGTTCAAACCCTGGACTTAGGGGTTAATTTTTCCCAAAAGGGAACGTGGAAGTCAAACAGTAGCTGCTGGGACCGCGTGTGGGCATCTCTCTTGGCCACTGAGCGTGCCTTTCCCGGGAAGACCGTCCCTCTGCCTCTGTCACAGCCCTCTGCCCAGGCACATAGGCAGCATCTGGAGCTCGGTCGGGACCGTGGGAGTCTGTTTGTTTTCTTAAGTTTCATATTTGGGTTGTTTCGTTGTGTTTGCGAGTGTAGCTGGAGGCCCCCAGGGTTTCACTTTGAGCGGCGTGGGGCGCGGGGCGCGGCGGTGCGTAGACTCACCAGCGCCCGGACTCTGGTGCTCGCGCGGAGGCCGTCTCTTCCACTGGTTCACTTGCCGTGACATTCACCATTTTCAAGCGCACGTTCAGCTTGTAGCTTGTTTGCAGAACTGTGCAGTATCACTGCGTCTCACTTGAGAACATTCGATCTCCTCGAAAAGCCCCCCACCGGCCCGACAGCCTCTCGTCTGTGTCCACACAGCCCTTCCGGAAGATGTGCACCTCGCAGCGGGCCCCAGCCCCTCGCTCAGCTGGCCCCTAGGGCCAGGCCGGCCTGCTCTCCGAAGGGCAGTGCTCCGCCCTCGCGGGCCCCACTCCAGCCTGCAGGAGAGTGAACGGTCACGATGCCGCGGAAGAGGACAGAATGGGCCTGAAAACTCCTCAGTGCGCTGCGTCGCTGTGTTCAAACGGCTCCCGAAAAGCTGCAGCAAGAGAACCAGGCCCCGCCCCCAGCTGCGATCCTGTTGGTCACAAAGGGCCCTTGCAGGCTCGGGTGGTGGGCTCATCACAGTCCCTCTCCAGTCTCTTCCATCTGGAATGCTCTTCCCTTGGTTCCCACGACCTTGATGTTCGGAAAACCACAGGCTGGACGTTTGGTCGCGTGACCCTAAGATGGGCTTGTTGGTCACTGTGAGGCTCTACCCCAGGCTCAGCCCTGAGGGACCCGGGTGTCCTTGCCCGTGGCTGCTGGTCTCGGCGTCCGTGCCTGTGCAGACGCCGTTTGGCAGGCGTCCCTGCTGCAGGCCCTGCCCTTGTAGCCGTGTCTGTGATGGTCGCCCAGTGACAGCTGTTTAAGCTCCATTTCTCTTGCCACTGGCAGGGTTTCCTCTGTAGGCAGCTTCTTCGTGTCACCGGGACGCACACACTCGTGGTGTGAGGTGGCACTGCTGGAGCGGTGACGACCGGGCTGCCCTGCCGCTGCGCCCCTGCTGCCTCCGTGACACCGCACGGCACATCCCCTCCGTGTCCCCGCCCTCCTATGAGCACGCCTCGCTTTCTGCAGGAGAGGCTGCGGCGCGGCTGCCTCTCTCCAGGGCTGTCTGGCGGCAGCACTGAGAAACGCAGGCCCACGACTGAGTGCCCGTGTGCCGTCGGTCTGAATGTGTCATCCCCGCAGTTTGGCTCTGGGTCCAGTCTCACTCCCAGGCTCATGCTTGTGCTCCTCCTTCCCGTCAGTGGCAAATGACTGCCCAGACCTGCCTGGCCCACATCGCCCCTCCCAGCACCCCCTTGAGGGGCGGCTTCAGAAGCGCTCACTGCTGACTGATAAAAATAACTCGTCACACAGATTTACCCAGCCAGCGGGGTTCTCTGAACAGATGGAGTCTCTGTTTAGTGCTGACATTTTAATCAGACTCACTCCAAAATGTAACTTATCACGTGGACTTCTGTGCTCTCCGGCAGGGATATAGTTTAAACATGTTCTTTCATGAGAAGTTGTACGCATGTGTGCGTGCATGTCTGCGTGTGTGCGTGGCGTGTGCATACACGTGTCTGCATGTGTGTGTGCCTGTGCACGCCTGGTTACAGTGTGTTGCTAAGTGCCGTCTCCTGGGTTTCAGAACACCACCAGAATCAACACCTTCAACTGGTCCAAGGTCCGCAAGCTCAGCTTCAGGAGGAAGAGGTTTCTCATCAAACTCCACCCAGAGGTCCACGTGAGCATTACTTTGAGCACTTCACGTCAGGGTCTGTCCTGCTAGGACATCGCATTCCGATGACTGTTTTATAAACCGCTCCAGCGTATGCAGAGCAGCGCGGCGCTGTCCTGTGGGGCGCTCGTGGGCGGCGGCTCAGGAGTGATTCTTAAGTAGCCCCATGGAAGAAGACTCAGTATCAAACATGACCAGTCCTTGTTTTCTGATGTCAGTCCATAAATTAGTAATTCCTTATGAATTTCCTGGAATGAGTGCAAGTGGAAGCGGTAAATGTTTGTAGAGTGATGACTGGGAAAGCCAGTCCCTGAGACTCTTCAAAGACAATTCAGATGTCACGTTTCTACTGTGTGAGGAAGTGGGAGGCAGAAAGCAGACCCATCTCTAGCATTTTGTCAGCAGGACGAGCCACCAGAGATGGCGCCGTAGTTTAGTCACGGTGACTAAGGTGCGGAGATGGGTCAGCGAAGGCGTCTCCAGCGCGGAGAGACGCACAGTGCCAGGCGGGAAGAGGTCACAGAGCTGCGTCAGAGTGTTGGCGGCTGTGTCACTGGGGAGGGCTGTGTCCGCCTGACATTTCCACATGAACAGATGATGTGCGTTCCCGTCTCTAAATGTGCGGGGAAACGTTTTTTCCCGGGGTCCGTCTTGGAAGAGCTGCGTCCCGGGCTGACTGTGCTGCGAATGAGCGGCTTGCACTTGGGCTGTTTCCAGGGACCTTACCAGGACACTGTGGAGTTTCTGCTGGGCAGCAGAGACGAGTGTAAGAACTTCTGGAAGCTCTGTGTGGAGTACCACACCTTCTTTCGACTCTGTGACCAGCCTCAGCCGAGAGCCAAAGCCGTCTTCTTCAGCAGGGGCTCCTCCTTCAGATACAGGTGAGGCCCGGGGGCGCCGAGCACGCACCCCTGCGGCAAGAGTGTGGTCAGGCGCTTCCGACGGCTGCGCGGGCGCGGCGGGTGCAAACCTGGAGACGGCCGATCGGTTCAAAAGTGAGACATGCTGTGAGTTACCGCGGGTCCTTGTGTAGTAAATCGGAACCTTCGTTCACAGTGGACGAACGCAGAAGCAGCTGGCAGACTACGTCAAGGACGGGGGCAGGAGGAGAGCTCCGTACCAAAGGTGAGGCCCGCTGCATCTGACAGCGCGTGCTTTGCAGTGAGCGCGTCGCGTATCTTACCTGAATGCTCATCATTTCAGACATAAGAGCTCGAGTTCTGTTTCTGTCATTTTTGTGAAGATAGTGGACATATACTCCCTTTAGAGGCAGTTTGGTGTAGTCCCGTCTCCCTCACAGGGTCTGGTCTGTGTCTTAGAACAAAGTCGTCCGGTTTATGTAAACGCTGAACTGAAAACATGCCTCATCTCCGCGCACGCGCAGCTTCGACGTCCGCGCCCCCCGCGCACCAGTGAGTGCCCGCCGGTGGAGGGCGGCGCTCACGACTGTTCTCTGTTTGCAGGCGGCACAGTGGGACACGGAGGTCTGTCCCCGCCCCGACTGCAGCTGCTCCACCGCAGGTAGGTCCCCAAAACAGCCTGACCTTTGGCCTTGTGCTCTTCTGGAAGACCGTCTGGCTTTGCTGTGGCGGGAATTTGACCTTCAGCGTGTCTTCCACGTCTTCCAATCCTGGGCTCCCTGCAGAAAGGAAGCCGCATCCGGCACTGGTCACACTCAGTCCCCACGGCCACCATGCCTGGGCTGGCATTCTCGGCCCTGTGGGGACTGTCTGTTTGACGGCGCCCGAGAGCCACAAAACCTTGCTCGGGAAGCACCGTTGCTCGGGAGAGCCGCAGCCTCAGCCCGAGAAGACGAGGCGGGCAAGGCCGAGGGGCCACAGCGTCTGCGTCCCTCCAGGGCACTCCAGCCGCGCGTCTTCTGTGTGCCTCTCCTGTCCTCGCCTTTTCCTCAGCGCACGCACTTTCTGTTGTCAGGAACAGCAGACTGACGGCTCCCCTGGATGTGGAAACACGTTTGGCCCAGTTCAGGGACCGCTGACTCTGGAGGGATCTTACGGCTGCTCAGGGACAGAGCAGGTGCCTCTGTGTGACATCAGGGCTGGGAAAGCAGGACACAAGTCTGCGTCTCCTTGTTCGCAGGGTGACGGCTTCTTAGAGCAGGACATGCGCAGCTGCAGATGTTCAGGGGCGGCAGCAGGGACTCCTGGGTCAGACCCCTTCTCCCCCATGTTGTCCTGTCCTCACCCGCCAGCACATTTTACACGGACCTTGTCTTCTGCGTCACGTTACATCTTAGCTTTCTTCCTTCGGGCTGCTGCTCAGCATCGTGATTACTGCTTTAATTTCGTCCTGGAATTCACATTTGTCACAGCTGGTCCCGTGTCCTGCTGAAGAATTTGGAAGCTACGTGTGTCCCTTTATACAAAAGCTTTTCTTCAGTGAAAACAGTCTTCTCTCTTCTAGGTGCGCCTCCGTCCAAACTCAATGACCTGTTTTTGTTTCTTTAACTTAGTTTACATTTATGAACAGTTTAAGATAGGCTGTGGAGTCTGAAAAGTACACGTCAGCTTCTGCTCTCCGAGGCATGTGTTACAGCCACCAGAGGGCAGGGACTGTGATCGGTACTGTGAAGGCAGGACATGTCAGGTGGCCCCGGCCAGGCTGTGCTTAGGTGCTGGTCCCCCCACCACCCTGAGTGCTGTGTGCACCTTGGGGTGGGGTTTTCTGGAAGCACGTGTGTCTCCGTGATGGTCTGCACAAGGTGGTCGTCACTGTCCTCGAGGCGGCAGGGACTGGACTCGTGGGAAGGCTGGCGGGAGGCCACTGTGGCCTGGCAGCTCACCTGCTGCTCCCTCTGCCTCCTGTGCCCCAGCATCAGCGGGAGCGGCGAGGCAGTGACCCTCAGCCTCCCTCCATGACCAGACAGGAGCCGCTGGGGCCATAGGACTGGGTCACCTCCTCCCAGCGGACTGAGTGGGGCTGTCTCCTCCCCCACAGTCCCCGGGACACGCCAGCCCTGGTGGCACAGGAGGACAGAGGGTGGCAGAGAGAGGTGCGGGGACGGCTGACAGGTGGTCAGGTCCCTTCAAGTCCTGTCCACTTTACAGTCCTCTGCGTGCAGGAGACAGCATCTGCTGACAGCCTCTGGTGGAAGAGAGACGTCGAGCGTGAGTGGGCCGTCAGCTCCGACCAGTGCGATTCATAATCTGTTTGTTCTTTGTCTTCTCCATCTTCATCCGCAGGGCATCTCGTTCACTGAGGGCCGGAGGACCTCCGCATCCCCTTCTTCAGTGGCCATCTCTTTCTGCTCCGTCCCCACGCGTACTGACAGTGGTGGCTCCCGGGCCGAGCCCCAGGCTCCCGACGTCAAGAGGCCGGCTGCAGAGAGGGGCAGCGGCGCATGGGCCGAAGGCCCCGCCTCGTGGCGAGCCCCGCCCCCTGGGCCCCCCAAGCTCCAGGCCTGTCCAGGTGTTGGTTTTTGTCCTGTTGTGAGGGCTCGCAGCCCCAGTGCTCCAGAGGGGCGGAGTGGCAGCGCTGCAGTGCTGCACCTGGGGGGCCCTACCCTTGGTGCGGGTGACACGGCTGCAAGCTCACCCCCTCCTTGGGGGGGGCGCCTGGGGGTGCGGCCGAGCAGTGGCGGGGGCCCTGTTTTCACATTGACAAGCACGCAGCTGCAAGTGTCGGAGGAGTTCATAGATGACGACCCGGCAGAGATCTCCTTCTTTGCCGGGGGCTCAGAGGCTTTCTCTTCCCCACCCCGCGGCACTGTCCCGCGGGTGCACCCCGCCTCGCCTCCCGGCCCAGGGTCCTCCCGAGCCAGCCCCGGTGGGTGCTCTGCAGAGGCAGCGCTCGTGAGCCTCGAGCTGGGCTCTGACTCCGAGGAGGAGAGCGGCTTTGGCCACGCCGCCTGCCACTCGGGCCCCTCAGAGCTGTTTGAGATGCAGGCACAAGCCAACCACAGGCTGCAGGGCCTGCTGAGCTGCTCGGAGACCAGCTCACTCAGGAGCAGCCATTCCCAGAGCAGCTTGCTCAGCCGCCTGCCGCTCCACGGCGGCCTGCCCTTGCACACGCCCAGCTCCGCCAGCCAGTCCGAGGCCAGCTCCATGGCCAACTTCCCAGCCTGCTCGGTGCGCTCCGAGTCCAGCTCGGCCCTCCAGTTCTCGGACATCCTCGACCAGTTAGAGCAGCTCAGCTACCCGCCCACGACGGCCGAGGACTCAAGCGGCTCAGACACAGACTCGTGGTGCTCTGAGGCCGAGGCGCCCCTAGACGTGAGCCTTTTTTTCAGCAGCCCTTTCGCACAGACCAGTGGAGAGAGGGTCACTTTTGATGTGCAGAATAACGTAAAGAATTTGACTCCCGCGGACTGGGTGGACAGGAGCCCGTGCTGACATGCGGTGCCCGTCCGGAGCCCCACGCCCCGGCCCCGACTGCTGGCTGTGCCCGGGAGCGCGTCTGTGTCCACGGCTGGGTTTTCTAAGTCTCTGGTTGACCATTCTTTTTTGCACGTCAACAAATTAAAACCTTCACTTGGAACAATATCTCAGGCTAAGCACCAAGTTTAAAATAGACAGGTGTTCCCGGCGAGGCCTCCTCCGGGGCTGTGGTCACCTGCGCAGCTTTCTTCTCTTGGCACTGCCTGTCGCATCCAGGCCGGTGCGCCTCATCGCTGTGGCCTCGTGACGGACAGACCCTGACAAAACGTGTGCCTCCCTCCTGCGTTTGGTTAGGACAGGTGTTTTTGATGTGTCCGGCCACATGCAAGCCCTTGAGCAAACCCACAGACCCCACACCCTAGAGAAGACAGCGGAGACAGCCCCTTGCCTGTCACCTCTGCTCCACGTGCTGCTCACGGCCTCCTCGTGCATGTGTGTCTCTGCGCCAAGGGCAGCACCCCAGGTGGCCTGAGACCCAGGGTGCTGCTGGGGACTGGGTGCGGGGCGGACGGATACTGAACGCTCAGTCTGTGCGCAGGCCTGTGGGATGGTGCCTCTGGTCTCTGTCCCATGGGAGCAGACGGGCCGGGGTGGACCTTGGACCCAACAGGTACTGCAGGCACCCATGGGCGTCAGGAGGAGCTCAGGCGCGGGGCCGCCATGGGGCCGTCAGCTGGGGCCATGGGCGGTTTCGTCGGGGCTTCCGTTGCTCACTGGGCTGGTTTGGGTGCCGTGCTCTTGAGAGACCCTCCCTGCCACGCATCCGCTCTGCACTGTGGGCCGCCCGCCAGCGCCTCCACGAGCCCAGGGCCGGCCTGCTCTGCTCCTCGGCGTTGAGCCAGCAATAGCAGTAGTGGTTTCGCTAAAGGTCTTCAATGACTTACCACCCTGGACCCCGACGCCTCCGGGACGCCGCTTTGGAGGCCCTGGGCAGCTCCGTGTTGGCCAATCAACTTGTGAGAGGCGCTGACACGCGGGGCACGTGCGGTTAGAGTAACATATCGGGACCTCTCGCTCCTGCGTTTGTGTCTCAGAAAATAAATCTCGGATTTGCGTAGGGAGTGG
The DNA here is from genome assembly GCA_004363575.1 of Solenodon paradoxus. Classification (NCBI taxonomy): domain Eukaryota; kingdom Metazoa; phylum Chordata; class Mammalia; order Eulipotyphla; family Solenodontidae; genus Solenodon; species Solenodon paradoxus. Next base: position 58,140 of record RJWH01002610.1, on the reverse strand, counting down.
GGGTCAGTGTGTTCACATTGCATGTACTTTTCCCAGACCCCGCGTCTCCGTGTTGACTGAGGACGTGCCTGCTGTGGCCCCGGGTCAGTGTCGTGGCCCTGGAGCAGGCCGGCACCGCCATACTCCAGTTGGCCGGGTGGCATTTGAAGCGGGCCGCTGACATGCCGCCTCCTCAGACCGTCCGTGAGCCCCTGGGAGTCGTGTGTGCCCCCTGCTTGCCCGCAGATGCTGTCCAAGGACGGCCTGTCTGGAATGCCTGTTAGCATTTGGTCAGCTCACGCCGGTGACCACGCCAGCTCAGAGGTCTCCTCACATGAGTGTCAGGACCTGGGGAGGTGCTGCGTGTGGTCCCACCAGAGCCACGCTGACCAGTGGCCAGCGCCTCTCCAGCCACGCCCACTGCCCTGTGCAGGTCTCCACAGGGACACGCGGAGGGCGGCTCCGGAACGAGCACCCAGGTGCACTGTGGCCATGGGCAGGGAAAGGTTCCGACTCAGGTTCAGCTCTTTGGCAGCATTTCCTGCTCTGCATCCAGTTCTGCCGTAGCCGGTCACTTACGCTGTGACGCTTCTTTATCTCGTCGAGAGGCGTGCGTGGTAACAGCAGACGTCCCAAGCAGTTAGACTGAAGCCTGGCCTGGCCAGCGTGCCTTCCTTGTTCCTGGCTGTCCTCTTCACCAGCCCCAGTCACGCAGCAGCACCCGAGCAGTCCCCTCACCTGCCACGAGTCCAGGTGTGGAGAAGCGTGGAGGGTCACAGCACCTCGGCTGCTGGCAGCTCCCTCTGCGTCTACCCGAGCAGGCCCGGCCTCCGGACAGCAGGCGGGCGCCCACACAGCCGTCCGCGGCCCCTTAGACCGCCTCTGACAGCACCTTCTGCTCCAGGCAGAATCTTCCTACTAGTCATCAGCTACTTTTGTCTTGGGTTCCAAGGCCCAGGTGTGTAAGCCAGTTCAGCTCCTGCGGGTGTGGTGACCGCACAGCCCAGCTCGCAGTGGACTGGTGCCTTTCCAGTTGCAAAGCGACTCTCAGGGTGGACTGGGGGCTCCCTCTTGCACTTAGCTCGCGTTCTAACTGGTGACTGCAGAGGGCGGGCAGCAGTGCGGGCCGGCATCTCCCAGGAGAGCTCCGTGCGCCCTGGTGGTGCGGGGCTGCGGCCCGTGCAGCTCTGCCGGCATCTGCGGCGCCACCGTAGCCGCCCGTGATCGGGGGCATTCGCCGCTCGCTTCTGGAGCTTCAGAAAAGCTGCGGCTGCAGGAATAGTGGCTTCACTGGGCTCATGCTAGCCTCCTGGCGCTCAGTCGAGAGTTCCACACATGTCCCCGGCCACGTCGCCTGCCTATGAGGCAGCTGCGTCCCGGGAGCGAAGAGGAGGGCGGGCACCTCTTAGCGTCTGAGACGGCTCATTCTCTCGGGACACGGCCTAGTCTGGTTTGTGGTTCTTTAACATGTGTTTCCCGTTGAAATTGCCATTTATAAGCTTGCGGATATGTACTAATTCAGAATTTTTAAATGTGTGTTCAATAAAGTAAGGAAGTATTTACTGATTCTCTAATGGGCTGCTAGCTTTCTTCCGCTCTCCTTGCTTGCAGTTTGATTTGCGTCCAGTAACAGTGTTTCATCCATTTAACAGTCCTGGAAACAGCAGGTGCTTTACGTCTTCACAGGCCCTGACCCGCGTCCCACTTCCCGCGACGCCCTTCGCACCGCGCGCAGCTTTCTGCCGGCCCTCGGGCGGGCCCAGCCCCGTGGTCCTGGGGCAGCAGTAAGCCAGCCTGCGCCTCAGAAGCAGCGCCAGCCTGAGCACAGAGATTTCTCAGGTCGGAGCCGCGGCCTGGCTCCCTCTGGACGGCCAGGTGTGCAGGGCACCTCTGGCCTCAGCTGCGCACGCCCACCGGGCCTTCTGGAAGAGTAGGCACCTCCACGCTGGCTCCCAGGCCCCAGTGGGGTGGCTGCACTTTGCAGGGTGCTGCTCAGCCTCGCAGTCCAGCCCTCAGCATCTCCGGAGGCGCCTCAGGGATGAACCCACATCTCAGGAACCCACTCGAAAGCACGACCCTCAGATCTGTGGGCTGTGCGTTCAGAAGGGTGGTCGTCTGTCCGCCTCGATGGTGCTCTTTCCAGACAGTTACGCCTACAACAGGCTGAGCCCACCTCCCGTTTGTTTCCTAGGTCCCCGGGTCCCGTTTTTAACCAGCCCGCGCGCCTGTAATGCAGGCACCCGGGGAGACGGCTGCAGCCGGTCTGTGGGACCCAGAAGCCCCATCCCGTTTTTGCGTCAGGAAGCGTGGTCAGCCTGCCCTCAGTCTGGTGTGTGAGGTTTGTTGGGGAACTTGTGTCCGTCGTTCCGACAGCTCAGAAGTCCCGAGCCAACTGCTCCAGGTTCAGACAGAACGTGCAGTTCGCGAGAAGACACGGGAGGGCCCCACTGGAGACAGAAGCCCAAGCGACTGCTGCAGCTTTCAGTCGTGTCTTCTTAGCAGAAACAGTTGCGTCCATTCAGGATGAAGCCGAAGAGCCCGGAGGTGCCCTCGTGTGTCGTGCTGCGGTTGCTCTGGCCCTGGCGGTCAGCCTGCCCACCGTGCACGTGGGGCGCCCACAGAAGGGGGTGCCGGGCCCTGCCGCTTTGGGAGCAGCACTGGCGCCACAAGAACCCGTCATGGGTCCCTGCCGCTGTGTTATCTGAGCCCAAGCCTGTGAGAGGTGACTCATGTCACCAGGTTGGAAAGTGAGGCCAGAAATGGCTCTGCTAACTCAGCCGGTTCTCTGGGGTCTTCGACGCTTCAGCTCTTTCCTTTTCTTGCGGGATTAACGCCCCAGTGTTCACGCCAAAGAGGGTGCGCCCCGGTCCTCCCCCTCCTGCTCCCACGTCAACCTTCACACTTGACCCTGATTTCCCAGCTGGAGTGACTCCAGCGTTCGCCAGCAGCATGCAAGACGGTTTATTACGGTGCTGCGGCTTCCCAGGAGAGAGATGGGCGGGAATGGCGGCGGGAAGCAGGCAGGCAAAGAGGAGGAAGAAGCAGCTCGCTGGCCTTACACCCTGGTGGCCGGTGCAGGATGCGGACCTGGGACCCGGGGTGTGTGTGGCCTGCACTTCGGCCAGAGGCAGTTGACCAAACCACTGCTCCACCAGGGCGCACCTGCTACAGTTTTAAAGAAGGAAACTTAAAAGGATGAAATGAAAGTAAACTTCACTTTTCCTCTCATCTGACATCGGTCTCCCACCACCTAGTTAGATGAAGAAAGTGAAGTGGAGGACACGCTTCTGACGGACGCGTCAGAAATTGCAGGGTGACTGTTATACCGCTTTTCAAAATAAAGACACCACACGAGAGTCCCAGCCCAACTTGCTCGCTGTTGACAGTTTAAGTCATTGCTTGAAATGCTGACGTTTTGGGCACACCTTGTGGAGCCGCGCAGGCTGCAAAATCCTGGGTTCGAGCCCCGGCTTCGGGGGCCAGGGACCACCCCTGTGAACAACTCGATAAAAAATAAAGATGCTTTCTCCTCCTCGCTGCGCGCCTGCTCGCCTTTGTTCCCACCACATTTTTCTTCTAAGAAACATGTTTCGAGTTTTTGAAGGGTGATTGAACCTCGCAATTTGCTGTTTTGAGATCATGTCGTGCATCGTCTCCCCAGGCGCAGCCCGTGTGCGGGCCTGTCAAGCTCCGTGGCAGCCCGTGGCCCCGGCCAGGGAGACACTGCCCTGTCCAGTGCCCACCCACTGCGAGCCATTTAATTTTGGAAACGGAGGGGTTTCCAAACCACCTCATGGCAGATGAAGGGGCTGTCGTTCATGAAGGCTCGTGGGTAGTGGGCTCCGGATGGACCTGTGCTCAGAGCCAACAAGCCGCTTCTGCATGCTTTTCAGTAGAGGCCTTTGAACTCGGGTCTGTTTCCACAATGCTGAAGGCGAACTTCAGTTAAAGATGGCACCAGAACTCAGTTAAAAGCTGACACCACCGCCCGAGCCGTGCCTTGTGGGACGCAGTCTGTAGGGGCGGCGCTGCCCGGCAGGGCCCTGGGGAGTCCTGCAGAGCCTGGCCCCTCACACGGCAGGGCCCAGGGACACACGGGCCAGTACCCAGCAGCCCCCAGTGTGGACGGGCCTCGCGTCACTGCCCCGGTTGGAGGGCCTGTCCCACAGAAGCACTCATGCCGCCTTTGAGGGTCTGTTTTGTCACTCTGGATAGCATGACTATGACGTTTTCTGTAACTGACAGGTTTAATAAAAACTGATGTTTGATGGCTGTTTGTAGTACTTTTTAGTCTGTTCATCGAGTTGTGAGCTGACGATCCTGGTGAGAGTGTCTACAATGATTTATCGAATGACGACTTTCAACATCCCGAGACCCGAGTCAGCTTGTTCCAAACAGCAGTCCGCCATGCTGGGGGGTATTCCCTTTCCTCTCCTGAGGGGCCCCTGGGGGGTGCGCCCCCCTCCCGGGGCCCTATAAGCCAGCCCCACAGGTCAGGGGCTTCGCACAGAGGCACCGTCTTACTATCATCTCTGCTCCCTGAGAGTAAACCAAGCTTTGTGGCAACTCTGTGGTAAAGTCCCCACTAGTGACACTAGAACTGCCCGTCCCAGGGCGGTGCCCGGGGGCCGCCAGACGCCGCAGCGGGGGCAGTGCTGGCGCGGGCCAGACCTAAGATGCTCACACGCGGACACGCGGCCGTGAACGGTGGTGCCGCAGGCTCCAGACGTCCTGCGTTTCCGTTGCGTGAAAGTATTTCACGATGCAATCTGGGCTTAGTAGGGACACGCAGGAATTTGGAGCCTGAACCCTAAACAGCTCATCGTGGAAGCAGGCCCCATGTGCGGCAGGGGCAGGCGGCATGTTGTGTTGCTTCCAGGTGGCTTCGCACATTTTCAATGTGTAAGAAAAGCAGATTCTCACCACCAGTTACCAATTTCATGTCCTCACACTGTCCTGGAGACAGGTCTCCGGGTCTGCTTTGGGTCTTGCCTCGTGTGAGCCATCCCAGAGGAGACCACAGGCTCTGAATTTGTCAATGTGAAAACGGGTCGCCCCGCCCCCCCCAGCGCAGCCACGTGCATGCCGGCCGCTAGAGCCCGGCCCCGCGCTCCTCCTCACACCGCCAGCTTCGGTGTCGAGACGGTCACTGTGGGCACCTGAAGTGTCCTGCCACGGTGTGAGAGGGTCTTGCTTTGAAGCCAGCATGGGTTTAGATGGAATGACTGCTAGTCCCGCATTTTCTATGTCAGCTTATAACCAAAGGAATCAGGCGGTTTGCATGTAACACACCATACATTTGGAACCCTGGGTAAATTTCTGTCTTAAATATCTTTCTCCTGCGAAATTTCTCCTGCGAAACTCTTGTTTAGGGGTAAAAACTTGGCATTGAATAGTTACTGATTCCCACAGAAGAGCAGAAGTAATGTCTCCAGATTAGGACTAGACGACACCTCTTACCTCAAGTGTGGGGTGAGCCCTGCCCGCCCTCAGCCTCCCGAGCACCGGCCTCAAGTGCTGGCTCTGGCCTCGTCAGAGCAACGACTGTTCCAAGGGAAGAAGGAATCACGTCTCGGTGTATAACTCTAGAAAACCAAGAGAAAGTCCTTGTTAATGAGAGAGGAACCAAAGCAGTGGGAAAGAGGACGACGACTGTCTGTCAGTGACCCAGTTTGGTAGACGGCTGGTTCATGGTTCGACCCCAGCACATAGGCCGGCAGCGCCCCCGTCTCCCCACGGGCCCTGCTCCTGGCGGCGGAGGCTCTGTGCTATGTATCTCCGTCCCAGCAGCGCGTCTGCAGGGCAGCGCGGCCCCGGAGCGCCGGCCTCTGGCCCGCCACCGCGTCCGCGTTCTGGTTCCTGTCACGTTAGAATTCATGTGGTTCAGGAAGTGAGGGGTGGTCTGGCCAGGTGGTGCCTGTGCCCATCTCTCCTCTGTGCCCCGCCCCGCTCACTTCCAGGACGCTGCGTGGGGCCTCCGCGGCCTCCTACCTCTGCCCGGAAGAGCCCGCCGGGCCCGGCCTCTACACTCCAGGACACGATGGGCCCCTCAGACCAGGGCTCGCGCCCCTCCCCAAGCCCTGTCCTGAGAGGAGCCAGCGTGGACGCCGAGGAGGACTGGCCGCACGAGGTGACTGCCGCCCCCAGTGGCTCCCCGAGACCGCCCACCCCACCGTCCTCCTTCACAAGCCCCAGTTCTGGCTCCTGGGCTCCACATGGGCGGATCCCGGGGTGTGGGGAAGGGCCGGGCGGGCTCTCAGGTGCCCCCACTCCTCTGGGAGGGGAAGGCCGGGAACCAAAGGGACTGCCAGACGCCATCTCGTCCGGGCCCGGGGGCCCCGGAGATGCGACCTGGACACGTGGGGAAGAACAGCCGGACGCGCTCCAGGCCGTTCTGTCAGCTGGTCCCAGGTGCGCTGTCGGAGCGGGGCGCCTTGCCCGTGCAGCCTGGGTCCAGCTCAGGGCAGTGGGGGCCTGCAGGCGGGCCTCCCTTCTCAGCTCAGGCCCGAGGCCGGCGCCCACCCGCCTCTCTGAGTGGCTAAGGCGTGTTCTGGACTCCCAGGAGGGAGCCTGACCTGGACTCCTCCTCAAAGCCAGTGCCCGTCGCCTCCCCCTCGAGACGGCTGCTCCTTCCCTTGGCGGGGGGCCCAAACTGCAGCGTCTGTTCCCCAGCCCGGACCCTAGCCCCACACCCACCCACTACAGAACTGGACCTTTGGAACAGGCCCCACCACCTCTCCCTGTTGCAAGCCTGGGGGTGCAAAGGCTACTTTCAACACAGCATCCTGGGGTCCCAGCACCCCACAATGTGCTCAGACCTCAAGACTGCCCTCCCCAACAGTAACCAACCCCCCACCTTATCCCTCCTGTCATCCTTGACCTCTGTGTCTCCTCCAAGCCCCAGGACAGGACACAGCACCCCCAGACGGAGTCTGAGACCCCAAGAGTGGGCACAGGGCAGCCCTCCTGTCCTTGCTGACACAGGGTGTCAGCCAGCCTGGTGCCCCATGGAGGGACAACTTGTACACAGCTGGTGATCACAGCTGTGAGCTGGGCCCGACACACGCGACCGCAAATATGTGCATCTACCCACTCAGGTGTCTTGTTAACCAGTGATTAGTTCAATGTATGTTGATACTTGAATAGCACATCTTTTCTCAGAAATAATAACAGGTTCTCAAACATGTGGGGCTCAGACTTTACTCAGATGCCCAGGAAATGTCACGGCGGGAGGACTGTGAGCAGCGCACTCGCTCTAGGACGGCCGCGGGGGGCTGCCTGCCCATGTCAGTGTTTCTTGCAGTGCGTGGCAGCAGACGAGGCCTATTTCATAGCAAAGGAGATTCTCGCCACAGAACGAACATACCTGAAGGATTTAGAAGTTATTACTGTGGTATGAAACCCTAGTCCTTTACTCTTAGATTTTCTTAGTGCTTCTTATGTCTAAACCGGAGAGAGAGGCTCCCTCCTAGAAGCTCCTCTGAGCCATCATGCAACTTCCATGTGCGCGTTCTGTTAAATACACTTACCTTAAAGTCATACCTAAAATGTCTAAACTGGGTCTGAACATCGGGTCCATTTTTTTGTAAAACTGATAATGTGTCCATTTAAGGCTTTTTTACCCAGTATTGTTTTCTTATATTGTGAAAAGTGGGCAGCCAGCCGAGAGGACGCCATAGTGCTTACTTGAGCTGCCCTAGTGGGCAGCGACTTTTGGTGACTATGGGGCCAGAGGCCATCAGGGACAACATCCTCCATTATCCTGAGCTCTTCCCACAGTGGTTCCGTAGTGTGGTGGTCAAGGAGGACGCCATGCCTGTGGACCTGATGACCTTGCTCTTCTCCAACATCGACCCCATCTACGAATTCCACCGCGGCTTCCTGCGTGAGATGGAGCAGAGGCTGGCACTATGGTAGCGTCCTGCGTGACCACCCCAGACCTACCCTGCTCACACGGCCAGCCCCACCCTCAGCACCATCACTATTGTCAGGAACTTCCAGGCTTCGGAAACTGATTCAAAAGAACCATGTCCGTGAACCAAGTCCATCCCTTTAACCACTCGGCCACAACGGCTCAGAACCATTATTTCATAATGGATGTTTGAGAATCTCATAGGGAGGAGTAACAATATAATGATCATTTTTATCCTTCCCATTCCATAGAGCAAATGAAACAAGTAAATTAAAAGAGGGTTAACCTTTTTCTGCCTGATTACCAAAATGTAATAATTATGTCTCTCAAGTATGAGACTTCCCATTCAAAATAGTTTGTTGCCATCTAGCTGTATATAGGACAGTAGTCATTCTAGAAGTAAGTTGTGCTGTATCTCACAGCTTCCAAGGTTAAGATTTTCAGAGTCTCTCTATTCCAGGGAAGGATCTGCCAATGCCCATGTGAGTCACAGTCACCATCGAATCGGGGATGTGCTGCTCAGGAACATGCATCAGTTAAAGGTAACACTGATTTGGATAGTGATGGTGGGCCAGGACTTGACGCTGAAAATGTGCAGAAGCCTCAAAGAAAACATCCTCTTAGGACAGATTTCCCCACAGGACAGTGTTCCCTCAGGAGGATATTCCCTCAGCACCATGGTTCCTCAGGATGATGTTTTCCTCAGGGTGATCTTCCCCTAAAGACAATGTTTCCTCATGAAGATGTTCCCAAATTATAGTGTTCCCCACTCAGGACAGAGTATAGAGGATGTTGTTCTGTCATGATGATGGCCCCTCAGGAAAATGTTCCTCTTAGGGCAATGTTTTCTCAAGACATTTCCTCAGGAAACAGTCCCTCAGAAAGATGTTATCCTCAAGACTGCATTCCCTTCATGCCTGTGTTTCCTCAGAATGATATTCCCTCAGGACGATGTTCTCTACAGACATCGTTCCCTCAGGAGAATATTCCTTTAAGATGATTTTCCCCCAAGACAAAGTTTCTTATGAACATGTTCCTTCTGTACAGAGTTTTCCTCAGAATGATGTTCCCCTCAGAATATACTCCCTTATAATAAAGTTCCCTCAATGATTTTTCCTGAAGATGATGTTCCCCAAGGGCCATATTTCCTCAGGACAACATTTCCTCAGTCGTGACCCCTCAGGATGTTATTCCTTCAGGACGCTATTCCCTCAGGATGATGTTTCCTCAGGAAGATGTTTCCTCAGGACTCTGTTCCCTCACGTTGATGGTTCCTCAGGAAAAAGTTCATTAAGAACAATGTTTCCTCATGAAGATGTTTCCTAAGTACAGCATTGCCCTCTGGACAATATCCCCTTAAGACAAAGTTTCTTCAGTATTATTTCCCTTCAGGACATTGTTCACAACCTCAAGATGATGTTCCCTCAAGAAAGCATTCTCCTCAGGATATTTTCTTAAGACAAAGTTTCCTCAGGAAAGATTTTCTCAGAACAACGTTCTTTTCAGGACAATGTTCTCTCTGGACATTTTTCCTCAGAAGGATGTTCTTTCAGGATGATTTTACCTCATGCTGATGTTCCATATGGTGTTCCCTCATCATGCTCCTTCCACATATGTTCTTCAGGCTATGTTCCCCTAAGAATGTTATTCTTTCAAAACAAAATTCCCTCAGGATGATTTTCCCTCAAGATGATGTTCCCCTAAGGGTGATGTTCCCTCAGAACAGCATTACTCTCAGGATTTTACACTCAAGAGAAAGTTCTCAGAGGACAGCATTCTACACACGATGATGTTTTCTCAGGAAATTTCCCACTCAGGATTTTTCCTTCAGGATTGTGGTCTCTCATGATAAAGTTCCCTTAGGACGATATTCCCTTGTAACAGTGTTCCCTCAGGATGATGTCTCCTCAGGAAAGTGTTCCCCTCGGGATATATTATCTCGTTTCTTGAGGGCAGGTTCCCTCAGGAAGACATTCCCACGGGACAATTTTCCATTCAGGATTGCATTCCCCTGAGACCTCCATTCCCTCAGGACACTTTCTCAGGAAAGTGTTCTCTAAGGATGTTGCTACTGCATGAGTATGTTCATTTTGGACAATATTTACTTACGACACTATTCCCCTCAAAAGATGATCTCCTAAGACACAGTTCTCTCAGAACCCCTTCTGTCAGGACAATTTTCCCTTAAGACATAGTTACCCTATGGTGATGTTCCCCTCAGGACTATAGTCCCTTAAGACTAAGTCTCTCAGGCCAACATTCCATGCAGTACAATAATCCCTCAGAGTAATGTTTCCTTAATACCACGTCCCCTCAGGATATTTTCTCAACATAATGTTCTCAGGACTGTGTTCCCTTCAGGCCTGTTTTCCTTGGGACAGTGTCTCCTCACAATGATCTTCTCTCAGGACAATATTCCCTCAAGGCAAAATCCCTCAGACTAGCATTTACAAGAATATTCCCTTAGACCAGCATTTCTTCAGTATAGTGTCCCCTCAAGTATGATATCTCCTCAGGACAATGTTCCTTCAGCAATATGTCTCCTCAGGACATTGTCTCCTAGTATATTTCCTTAGAATAATGTTCTCCTCAGTCTGTGTTTCCTTGGGACAATATTCCCTCACGATAAAGTTTCCTCAGCACATGTGCCCTCAGAACAATATTCTCAAGACTATGTTCTCTCAGAACAATGATTTTCCTCATGATGATATTACTGTAAGGATGATTTTCCCTCACAGAGATGTTCCCTCAGTAATTTGTTCCCTCAGAAAGTATGTTTCTCAAGGCAATGTTCCTAAATGATGTCCTTTCAATATTATGCTCTTCAAGATGATGTCCCCTTTGGAAGTTTTTCCCCCTCAGAACCATGTTACTTCATTATCATGTCCCAGGCAATCTCCCAGGACAATCTCCTTTCAGACCTGTGTCCCCTCAGACATGTCTCTTTATGATGCTGTCCCCTCAGGACAACGTTATTTCAGGACAAAACTCCCCCAGGATGAAATCCCTTAACGTTGATTTCTTAGGATGTTGTTCTTTCAGGACAATGTTCTCTCAAGATGATTTTCCCTCAGGACTGCATTCCCTTCAGGCCTGTATTTCCTCAGGATGATGTCCCTTCTGGACTATGTTCCCTCAGGACTATTTCTGCTCAGAACATGTTCAGTGTCATTTCAGGAGGAATTTCCCTCAGGAGGATGTGCCCTTCGTTTAGGTTTTCCCTCTGGGCCTTTTCTCAGAAGGTCCCCAGGCATAGGCTGAGGGCTGTGCTCCTGTGCTCTGGGATGTCTCCCCTCTGTGCCCCGTGTGCAGCTGCTGCTCGACCACCCAGGTGACATGAATGGCTTTGGACTTCCCAGTGTTAGGGTTTTCTCTACACACAACTTACTCAGCACTCAGGGTTTGTTCTCAGTGTCACTAAAGCCTGTGAATGGAGCACAAATGGAGGGTTCCGTACAGTCCGGGTCTGCAAAGTGAGGGTCCAGAGACCCTCCCTGATGCACTGTCACAGGAGTCAGTCAGCAAGGCCACAGTGCTTGCTGTTCGGGTGTCTCCCCAAGGTCTCAGCCCGCATCTCCACCTCGCTCACCCAGGGCCCCCACCCTGAGATCTTACTCGCATCCTTTTGAGCCCAAGTCCTCACCCTGTGCCCCATCTTGGCCGGCTGTGCCGCGTGCCAGGCCCACCTTGCCTCCACCGGTGACCGCACTCGGTCCCTCCAGGCCTGGAGGACTGCCCCTTCTGTCTTCAGTGGCTTGAAGAGTGCTACCCTGCTCGGAGCCCTTATCTGGACTCACCAGGGATTTCTGAACCAGGTGGCCAATTCGTAAGGCTACCTGTCGCAGAGCATTCGAGATCAGATGCAGCCGGCCTGCTGGACCGCGCTATTCCTGCAGTGTCCTCGAACACAAACTGATTTACTGCTAAAACCTCCTAAAGGTAGTGACTGGTTGGCTTCCTCTGTCTGCACGGCACTCAGACCCGTGTGCGTGCACTTCAATTTGTGACCTGGAAGCAGGAGTGGTTATTTCCTCTCTGACAATGGCTGAAGCGCTCTGCTCACCCTGGCCTGGCCTCACTGGCCCGGGGGCCCAGGCTCAGCTGTGCTCACAAGCTGTGTCATGTGACACAAATAAACGTAAAGCCCCTTAGCCTTGGTTCCTCATCTGCAAAGTGGGGACAAATACCTGTGTCACACGGCGCGAGATGTGAGGGGACGTGGGCGGGTCCTGTGCTCCTGTTCGGTGGGGTGCAGTGTCAGATGGGCGCTCGGACTTCGTGGAGCTGGAGGGCTCCGACTGGCCCACGCAGGGGTCTAGCACGTTCTGCCCACCGTGATGTCCAGCTGGCATGTGAGTCCGCACAGGGAAGCCGTGCGGACAGGCCACTCGCCACCTGCGCCGCACACACACCCACCCTCACGGCCCCTTCTGTGTCTCTGCAGGAGTTCACTGGCCACTTCCAAAGGCATGACGAGGTCCTGACAGAACTGGAAAAGGCCACTAGACGCTGCAAGAAGCTAGAGACTGTCTGCAGAGAGTTCGAGCTGCAGAAAGTGTGCCACCTGCCGCTCAGCGCGTTCTTGCTGAAGCCCATCCAGCGGCTGGGGCACTACCGCCGGCTGCTGGGCCGGCTGTGCGGACGGCACGCGCCCGGGCACCAAGACCATGCCGACTGCCGCGGTGAGTGGGTCTGCTGCCCCTCGGCCACCACGGGCTGGGCCCGCGTGGCCGGAGACAGCAGTGGCTCTGGGGACGCGGGAGCCCAGAGAGGGCTGCGGCCTGTCCTTCAGCTCTGGCCGGGACCAGCCCCTCTGTCCAAGTCTGACCTCGGACGGCAGGACAGACACCTGACTCCGGGTGGCCACTGCGGGCCCTCCTGCGTGAGGACTGCACCACAGTGCCTGGGGGCCTTCTGGTCCCAAGAGCCGTTGGCTGTTCCTGACGCAGATGGACTGTGCCATTTTTATTTACGTTAAAGAAACAAAGGATAAACTGGCTGTCTTAACCTGCAAACGTGACTTCCAGTGACTATAAATTTAATGTGGAGACCCCTGTCTGTCAAGTAAGCTTTCCATCCTCGCTAAGCACCTACTGACAGACCTTCACCGTGTCCCTCCCCCGGACCCCCGTGGTCTAAATCGGACATCGGAGAGGTTTCTGATAAACAGGCGGGAAAATGCATTATATGATGCTGACGGCTTCTTTCTTCATTCTAAAAGCAAGTGTTTGGTGTTTGCTAAAAAATGAAGGACAAGTGTGTCAAAACCATTTCCAAGTATTTTAAGAGAAAGTAGGTGCCCCCAGCCCGCAGGGACGTGGTGTGGCGGGGCTCTCGCAGCCCCACCTCGTGAGCTGCTGCAGAAACACGCAGCCGTGTTTCCAAAAGGGCTTCCTACGTGGTGGACTCCGCACCGTGACCTGTTAGCCCGCAGCCTGGCAGCTCGTCCCCAGACAGCAGGCAGAGCTCTGTGGAGAAGGGGCTCGGCGCCCGTCCCCACCGTCAGGCGCACGTGCCTCCAGCCCCTCGGCTCTCACGGGACCTGAACTTGAGTCTCCTGGACAAAACGGACTCCTTTGGGTGGGGCTCAAGGAGGGGGCCTTCGTTCCCACCTGTCCTTCGTTCTAGAAGGCTTCCCGAGCGCAAGGCACACCACTGACCTCTCCTGCACACACAGTGCCAGGGCGGCGCTCTGGGCTGGGCAGCGCCCAGCAGGCTCAGGCCTGGGTCCTGAGGGTGACGCAGGTCCAAGGCCTGCAGAGCGTCCCCCAGTGTCCCAGAGGGTTTAGGAAGAAAGGCTCATCCCCCCCAGAGCTTCCTTCTCCGGCGCTGCCTCCTAAAGCCGTGAAGCAGGTGTTGTCACCTTGTGATGCGCTGTCCCCAAGCAGCTCCCGCACGCGAGGACGGGCAGCTCCCCCTGTGGTCCCAGGCTCCAGTCCTGAGGCAGGCGGCCCCAGGCCAGTGTGGCAACTGCTCCAAGTCCTGTGGGCCACTGTGCAAGTCTGACCGGTCCCTTTCCCGATGACGCCTGCACGGCTGTGCTAGGACAGCAAGGCGGGCCTTTGTGACGAGCGAGCCATTCTCCCCGAAGAATTGTCAGTCCCGGAGCAGAAGCTCTGGTTGTTACGCGGGGTGGCAGCCGCTAGCTGAATGAGTCCGAGTGTCCGGTCACCACAGGGCCCGCTGTGGCCGGTAGTGTGGGATGGCTCTGCGGGCACCCTGCCCGGGGCCTCACGGAGGGTCTCCATGCAGCCGCCCTCCAGGCCATCTCAGAGATGACGTCCACGCTGCGGCACAGCCTCGCCCGGCTGGAGAACCTGCAGAAGCTGACAGAGCTGCAGCGCGACCTGGTCGGCGTGGACAACCTGGCGGCCCCTGGTCGGGTGAGTGACATCAGTGTTTCACGTGAGATTTCACCGTCTGTTCTCAAAACTGTGCGCCTTGGCCACCACCCGTTCCGAAAACATTCAACCCGGGTCGGCATCGCTCCCTGGCCGTTGGCCCCCGGCTGCGACGAGCCTCTCCTCTCCTCTCCTGAAGTAGCCAGCCTGTTGTCCACTCCGCCACCGTGTCCTGCTGTCACCCCTTCCTGGTGGAGGTCATCTGCGCCCTGGGCCCCACGACCCTGTCCCTCTGGGGGGCCCTGCACGCCTGCACCCTGGCTGCTATGCAGAGCACGGTGGGCACCCATGGACCCGCATGTCTCTCCCCGGGTGCAGTACCCCAGGAGTGGACCTCCGCTGCCTGGAGCACCTGATTCCCAGCGCAACGCCCCCTCCCTGCCCCGGAGCTGTGTGGCCCAACACCCGTCCCTGGACCGTGTGCCCCACGTCCCGCGGCAGTGCAGGGTCCCCACTGCTGGACCTGCGAGCATCAACCTTCCTGCGGCCGAGTGCCTGTCGCAGGACCCAGGGACCGTCCGCTTGGGCCCTTGCACTGGGTTTCATTTGCTGGGAGTGGGCCTCTGTGCCCTCGGGGCCAGGCCCTTGCCGGTGACAGTTCGTGTCTCCTGCCCATGGTTGTCTTGCATGCTCTTGATGGCTTCCGCCGTGGGGGTGTTGATCTTGTCCCCGGTCCAAGTAGCTCCCAGGCTCTGGAAGCGTGGCTTCCGCTCTGGTTTTAGGCTCATCATTGTGAGGTTTCCAGGGACGGTACACTGAGGGCCCACGTCCATCCTCTCCCGTGTGGACGTCTAGTTGCCCTGCCCTGGGGCCCTCGTGCTGTCCACGCTGACGTGACCGCCAGTTGCTCACTTACACTCAGCTCAGTGCTGACCACTCAGCAGTTGTCCAGGGCCTCAGGCCGGCCCACATGGGCCTCTGGGCCATGCTTCTGGGTTAGCCTGTTGAAGGCGGTGCCAAGAACCTGGCCCCCAGGACCAGGGAACCAAACTGGATCCAACTGCTGGGACGGCTCCACACAGCGGGTCTCCTGCTGCCTCCACAGCAGAATCACAGGGACGCAAACCGGTACTGGGCAGGTGGCGCCTGGGGCCAGGCTGTGGCTCTGGGTACTCAGCAGGAACAACTGCAGGCAGCGGTTCTCGGCAGGACCTGTGCATCAGTGGGGCCCCAGCGAGGTGCTCGTGAGTGGGAGGCGGCCAGGGTGACATGCAGCACCGGACCCAGGAGGCTGGGCCTCTGGGCTCTGGGGCAACGACCCCGCACACCCATTCGCTGCAGCCCCTCCCGCATGTCCCGTGTCCCCGAGGGCTCAGTGTCATCGGGGCAGCCCTCGTGCACTGCCCCCATCCCTCCCTGCTTGTGCCCGCCTCCATGAAGCCAGCAGTGAGTGTTCACAGGCCACTGCGGGGCAGCTGTGCTCACAGCTCCTTCGTCTGCAAGGAAACGGTGCAGCCATGAACCTGGGGTCACCAAGTCCCTCCGAAGCACGCAGGTGCCCGGGCCTCTGCCCCTATGGGCCGCAGAGGACGATAGGACAGACACGGCATGGATGACTGGCTCTCCGACCCCCAAACCATGAGCTCACAGCCGTTGTGGGTCAGGAGTCCATGGGCGCGGGGCGCCGGCGGCAGCCCCTCTGCTCACCTGCTAACTCCTGGGGAACCAGCTGCCCAGGCCCCTCCCGCCTTCTTCACAAAGGCCCTAGACAGCCCGTGGCTGACCTTGCAAAAGCTTCCGAAACCGGGTGGGGCAAGCGATGACTGCGGTCTGCTTGCAGGAGTTCCTGCGCCAGGGCTGTCTGCACGTGCTGACCCGGAGGAGCCTGCAGCCACGGATGTTCTTCCTGGTAGGACGGCCGGGGCACGAGGGCTGCTGCACCCCTGCCCCCGGGGGGCTGCCTGTGGGTGGAAGTCCCCGGGTGGGTGGCAGGGGTTCCAGCAGTGCCTGCTCGCCGCTCCCAGACCCAGACTGTGCACCTGGGTGGGGCCACAGGACAAGCCCAGCCCAGGCCCTCCAGTGAGCCGATGAGCCATATCTGCTGAGCCAGCGGCTGCTCGCTGCCTCTGGCCCACCTGGTCTGCGGGTGAAATATATCCCTTTTGCCCCAAATCTGCAGCCAGCGAACAGCCCTGACCCCCGGGCCCAGGGCCGTGGCCGGGCTTGTCGTGCCTGACCACAGGCGTGTCTGTCCCCAGTTCTCGGACATGCTGCTGTGCGCCAGCAGAGGCACGGGGGGTGCCAGCCACTTCTGCCTGCGGGGCCTGCTCCCGCTCCACGGCCTGCAGGTGAGTGTCTGCTCCCAGCCCAGGCCTGCTTACCGCGTCCCCCTGCATCATTGGCTGGTGTTAGGCCAGAGCGTGACAATTCCCCACTGGTTGCTTGCTGCAGCTTGTTTCCCACTCGTCTCAAAGGCTGCTGCTCCTCGTCACGCAGGTGCTCATCACGCAGGTGCTGGTGGCAGGTCCCCGGCCCTCGCTCTTGTTCACGCTGTGTGGGGCCTGCTATGCGAACACACCCCATCTCCTACGGGGCTTCCTTTTTCAAAAGGGCCTCTGTTGGTCTCAAGTATTTAACTCTTCCGAGTACGCTTTCGGGTCATTTGAACAAATTCCTTCCCAAGCACCGGTGGGATTTCCATGAGTGACCAACGGGCACTAACGTGGGGCAGCTGCACCCTGGTGGCCCTCCAGTGCCGCCGCCGTGTTCGGTGGGCCTCACTCCCAGCTGGCCCCTGAGGACCCTGAGCAGGGACGCTGTGCTGTCTGTGGCGCTGTCGCCATGGGCTGGTCCTGGGGCAGAGTCCTCTCCTGACAACCGTGGGAGGACAGCAGCTCTGGAGGGAGACCGCCTGCATCATGTAACGCAGCTCGCCGCTTCTGTCTGAGATCATCACACGCGGGGCCTCAGCGAAGGTGCTTTCAATGTGCAGGGAAATGGGAGTGTGTTGACGTGATGGCAATTTCTGTTCATCAGCTTCCTGGTGTCAGGCCGCCCACTCTGCGCCCTTCAACACGGTGCTTTGTCCGCAGGCAGTTTCCTGTACTTGTGTTTAGGTCTGATTTCACAACTGAGATGTGTCTGCCTCAGTTTCTCTTTGGCTCTGACTGCTGGGTGTCAGTACAAGAGGCACAAAATAAACCGTCCGGGTCCCTGCTGAGACTGAAAGTGCCCAGACGCCCTCCTGCGCTGATTTCCAGCTGCTAGTGCTGGGCCCGCCGGGGAGTGGCAGGTGCCCTGCCGCAGGGACCGTGTGCTGCAGCCTGACCGCAGGGGACTCCCACGGTGCCCGGCCTCCAGCCTGTGCTGCCCTGGGCTTCCCACTTCTCCCCACAGGTGGAAGAGAGCGAGAGCCGGGGGCCTGTCCCTCACTGCTTCACTATCTGTGGGCCCCAGAGGACACTGGTGGTGGCAGCCAGGTAAAGGCTGCCGCGTCTGCACCCCGCAGGCTCTGGGCGCTGGGGTGGCCTTCCCTATCAGGACCCGGAGTCCCCCCTGAGCTGAGTGTCACTGCTATGGGGACCTGCGACCTTTCGAGCATCGCTTTACAGCTGTGCACCCCGGTGGCAGTCCCCTCGGTAAGAGTGGGGCACCGTGGCCTTTGAGAACGTCCGTCCCACGAGGCGGCTTGGGACACAGCAGCTCTGGCCATGAGCCCAAGCACAGGGCATGATGGGAGCACTCAGCTACCCCAGAGCTCGCCCCACGGAGCAGTGCGTGGCCAGGGGCCCTGGGTGCGCGGGTCTGTGTCCTGAGCCAGCCTCCCCTGCAGCACGCGGCTGGAGAAGCACAGGTGGGTGCTCGACCTGAACGCAGCCATAGAAGCCAGGAGGAGCAGTGGTGATGTGGCCCCGGCATGCACACCTCCCCACAGTGAGTCCCACAGAGCCCCTGCACACCCACCTGCCCCCCACAGTGCGTCCCATGCAGCTCCCGCTCACCTGCCTGCCCCCTCGGGCTGCCTTAGCCTGGCGTGTGGCCGCAGGCACTGGCTCTGGACAGCCCGTCCCCACTGCGCCCTCTCCCCAGGGCCCTCCGATGACATCTCCCCGGAGCAGGAGTCAGAGGCAGAGGCTCGAAGCGCCCACAGCGCCGCCCGGGGGAACCCGCCCGGGGCCAGCAGCACGGCGCAGGTTTGCTGGCATCGCAGCACCAGTGTCTCGCGGGCTGACCACAGCGCCGCAGTCGAGGTAGGTGGCCCACGGCACTGCTGGGCAGGGCCGCGGGCCACAGAAGCCCAGGCCAGAGGCTGTCGTGAACGAACCCACGGGGCTTGGACACCCAACCACGCCCCCTGGGACGCCACACCCCATCCTCACTGGAGCCCGTGCTCTGGACCAGGCTGTGCGTCCTCACTGGTGCATCTGGGTGTCTGCGGAACCAGTGTGCGGGCCGCGGCACCTCTGGTGCTGTTGGGTGGGGCATAGGTCCAGGCCTGGGGGCCCCGGCTGTCTGTGCCCTCCCTCCGTCTCTGCCAGCAAGTGCAGGGCCAGCACCCGCTCCTGGGCATCAACATGACAAGGGCACAAGTCCTGAGTCTGGGCTCAGACTCGGTGGTGGGGCACTGGCTGGGGTGCTGCGCCCCATCTCCCGCAGGCTCCTGGGCCCTCCTCCAGCCTGGCGCCTACCCTGAGCCTGCTCTCTGCACCCCACCCCAACACCCTCTTGCTGCCCAGAACCACCCCCACTTTGTCCCCACATCTGGGCGATGCCCCTGGACCCAGGGACTCAGCTCAGCACGGAGGGCGGCGTGGGGACTGTGGACCCTTCCCTGGGGCTCACTCCTGCACCTGTGCATTCAGGGTCCCTCGGGGCCCACCGTGTAAAAGACCCTCCCAGACGTGCCTCCACGTCCTGCTTGACCCGCAGGTGTTTTGGGGGTATCAGAAAAGTGATCACCATGCCAGAGGCAGCCTGAGCCTGGACGTCACCCAGGTCCGATGTGAGTGCTGAGATGAAGCGAGGCCTCAGCCAAGAAGCCGTGGGGCCCGGCATCCTCAGGCAGCAAACCTACTCACTCGCAGGAGGCTCTAGGAGATGGAGGCAAGGGGCTGCTCTGGGGTCCTGGGCAGCTAACGCCTGAGCTTTCTTTCAGAACCAACTCTCAGGGTACCTGCTCAGGAAGTTCAAGAACAGTAATGGCTGGCAGAAGCTCTGGGTGGTCTTTACCAATTTCTGTTTGTTCTTCTACAAAACTCACCAGGTAGGGGTGCTGAGGGCTGTTGGGTAGGCCGTGCCCCACGTCCCATCTCTGCAGAAGCAGGTGGGCCCAAGGCCTGCTGCCCTCCCGGGCCCCATCCTGGGGGTCAGCAGCCCTGCTGCGGGAGCACCCTCGAGGGCCTGTGACTTCTGGCAGGATGACCACCCCCTGGCCAGCCTCCCACTCCTGGGCTACCACGTGAGTGTTGCTGGGGAGGCCGACGGCATCCGCAGGGAGCATGTCTTCAAGCTGCAGTTCAAGTCCCACGTCTACTTCTTCCGGGCCGAGAGCAAGTATGCGTTTGGCAGGTGAGCGGGGGCCGCGGGCACCCTGGGCCCAGATTGGATGCACGGGCCCCAACAGGCTGTGCTGGGTGTTCTTAGACCCCGGAGCAGAGCCCGTGGGCCTGACCTTGCGCTTCCCCAGGTGGATGGAGGTCCTCGAGAGCGCCAGCAGCCTGCAGGGCGGGGCCAGGCCCGCTGAGGAGGAATGAAGCCTGACCTCTCATCCTGGGTCTCCTCAAGGGACCGGGTCCCTGACAGCACCAGCAGTAGGGGTGGCTGCAGGCCAGGCCAGAGCTCCGGAGGGACAGTGCCCGGTGGGCAGGACAGCCACCAGATTAGGACCTGGCAGAAGCCAGCCGGGACAGAGGCTTGGCTCCCGCTGCCATCACCTTGACAAGGACAGCACAGGGCAGGCTGGCCCAGGCCCCGCTGTCCACATCCAGAAGCCCGTCTCCCCAGGCCTCTGGCGTGAATGCCAGACGCGTTTCCTCAGATGGAGGCGCCCAGGTCCGTACAAACGCGCGTGTGCTGAAAATAAAGGACCCACCCCCACCCCGAGACACGACTGCCCATGTGTTTGCGCTGGGGCCACTCTCGTGGTCAGCTGCTTGAAGAGGACTCAGCTGGGGACCGGGCACTGCACAGGGCAGAGCCACAAGGGGCTTGCTGTCCGGGGCCACCACCTGCACCAGCGTCTCAGTTCAGGTTTATTGAAAGCGGCAGGAGCCTCTCCATGTTCCGTGGACACTAACACCTGGACCTCGGAATACTAGGGAAGCAAGTTTGTTCTCTTGAAAAACACCACGCTCTGGCTGACACGAGTACGGACGAGGAGACACGGCCCGGATCCGACACAAATCTACGACGACGCGGCCCCGGGGCAGCAGGGGAGGCTGCAGCCTGCCCCCTCGGCCTCGTTCTGAGCAGCCCCAGGGCCCCCATGAGCCTGTAGAGGGGACAGCCCAGCCCCGAGGCTTCAGAAGAAAGCCTTCTCCTTCCAGGCTGCAAGGGCCTCAAGTGGCTCGGCCAGGTCTGGAGGGGAAGGGGGGGCAGCCTCGGCATAGGGTCAGGGTCAGGGTCAGGGTCATGACGAGCGGCGAGGTCACCGGGCCAGGACACTGCTCCAGGGAACACAGTTCTCAGAGACCAGGACTAAAGGCCCTCCGCTCCACAAACAGCAGGCCTCAGCGGGGCGACGCCAGGTGGTTTCTGTTGTGTGAAAACCTGCAGGAAGAGGGAGGCCTGTCACGGCTCCGGGGCAGAGGGACATCCAGCTGAAGCCGCCACCCCGGCCCCGCTCAGGACAGGAGAAGCGGGCCGCCAGCAGCCCGCTCTCCTCTGAGCAGGGAGGCTGGGCCTCACCTCTGCACTCGCTCCACCAGGTGGGCCATCAGCTTGTCCGAGATGCCGGGGCAGGACTCCTCGGCCAGGCTGAAGGCGTTCTCCAGCTCCTCCAGGGCCCCCATGCCCCCGCCGCTCTGCTTGTGCTTCTCCTTGAGCTGCGGAGACAGGTGCGCAGCGCCTGCCAGCTGCCCCCACTGCCTGGCCCCTCGCCCGCCTGCACCAGCCCAGGTGGCGCCCCTCAGTCCCCGGGAGGCTTCTTTCTGCCACAGTGTGGGATGGCACCCCGAGGCTCTGGGTAGGGTCCAGTCAATCTCTGGCACCCCCAGGAAAGGCAGATGCTGCTCCCAGCCTGGCCCTGTGCCTCGGGAGGCTAGTGCCATGTCGGGCAGGCCACCCACAGCTTCCCACTGCCTGGGCCCCACGGACCGAAGGGAGCTCGCGGCCCGGCAGCTTCCGTGCACCGCCAGGCCGACCAGAGTGCCCCCTGCCCGCCCGCCTGCCGCGGGGGCCAAGGCTGACACAAACATTAGAATCCTGCAGCTGCCCTGGTGGGGGACACTGGAGACAGGTCAGCAGCTCCCAACTACCTCCATCTCCCAGAAAGCAAGGCGGAGGCCTGCAGGCCTCGGGACCTCAGGCCCAACCAGAAAGAGGCCCTTGGGTGGGGGTCTATGCCCAGGGTCGGGTGACAGAGGTGCCAGTGGGGTGCTATGCCTGCCTCCCCCCGTCCCCCACCAGATGCCACCACTCTGTACAGAGGCTCCAGCAGCCCATGGGCCCTGGTCAAAGTTTCCAAACAGTTCCTCCAGGTTCCCGTGGTGTCCACTGTGACAGCCCTGCTCCCCTTCCCGGCCTCCACATTTTGGTCCCCGAGGGTGGGATGGACAGCCAGTGCCTCACACCCCACAGCGAGGCCTGCGCCCTGCGTCCTCCACACTCACACCTCCTGCCTCCGGGCCCCCGGGGTGGGAACGTGGCCGCCAGAGGCAGATCTGCAGGTGACATGACCACTGGGAGTCACCCCTGAGGCCTCCAAGCCTGATGCCCAAGACCGAGCCCTGCCCTTGCAGTTAGAACACACCCAAGTCCTCGCTCCAAGCCAACCTGCCTGGAGACACGCCGGGGTGGCGTGTCCCAGCTGTTTCTGGTCCTTCCTCTCAGGCCTGACCCAGTCCAGGCACGTCGGGCAGGGGCGGGAATGCCCCAGTGCTCCCCAGCTGGGGGACAGGTGTGGGAAGCAACTGAGAGCAGGGCTGCGGTCCCCCCCGCTCACGCCCCGGCCCTGGCCTCAGCCTGGCCTCACCTCTCCGAAGACAGGCCGCACCAGCGTGGACAAGCACTGCGACCGGGGCTGCCTCTTGACAGGCTCTGCGGACTGCAAAGGCTGCAGCTCAGGGACAGGCACGGCGGGGTGCGCCCTCCAGCCCACCTCCTTGTGGACGCGCACGGGCCAGGACCCCCACCCACTGCAGCCGGGAAGGGCCCACCCTCCTGCAAACACCGGGGCTGGGGGCCGGCCGGACCTTCTGGGGGCCGTGCAGAGCCGTCCCTTTGTGCAGTTTGCTATGTGGGCTCGGCCGGATGGTTGGCGGGAACGTCCACACGGGGCCCTGCTCGCCGTCCTCAGCGTCCCCATCACTGAGGAGGGAGGTGGGTGTTGGGAGGCCATGGGGCACTCAGGAGGGTGCACGGCAGGCACCGGCCTCCTCCCGGCAGCCTTGCGACCCCAAGCGCCACACGGCCAGCTGCCCCGAGCAGGACGGCTGCAGTGCAGCGCACACCCGAGGGACAAGCCAGGCCTACATGTCCGAGTCCTCCGAGCTGGACTCCTCGCCGCGCCCCTCCGACTTCCAGCGCCTGTAGCGGTCGACGAGCTCGGTGAGGAAGGAGGTCTTCTTGGTGTAACGTGTGATGAACCGGTGCTTCAGGAGCTCCTTGGCGGTGGGCCGCTGCGGGGCAGACACGGCCGTCACCGGCGCCCAGCGCCCCGGGAGCACGCAGACAGGGCTCGGGGTGAAGGAGGCCGCGACGCGGGCTGCGGGCATCTGCCGAGGGGGAAGCGCCCCGGAAAGGCCCGCACGGGTGTGGTGCAGGCGCCCCCCGGGAGGGCCAGGCCCACGCTCGGCTCCTGCAGACAGGAGCTGCCCTCCGCCCCGCGGCGCAGCCCGGGCGCGGCGGGCTTACGAATCGGGGGTCCTTGTTGAGGCAGGCCTCGACGAAGTCCCTGAAAGGCTTGCTGTGATGCCCCTCCAGCGCGGGCGGGCTGTTCTTGGGGATGAGGAACAGGACGCGCATGGGGTGCAGGTCTGAGTTCGGAGGCTCGCCCTTGGCCAGCTCGATGGCCGTGATCCCCAGCGACCAGATGTCGGCCTGCGCAGAGGGCAGGGGACCGTTGCCACCGGGGCAGGCTCCGCGCTGCCACCCCGAGCCCGGGCGCCCACCTTGAAGTCGTAAGCGGACTGCTTGATGACCTCGGGGGCCATCCAGAAGGGGGTGCCCACAAACGTGTTCCTCTTGATCTGCGTGTCCGTGAGCTGACCCGCCACCCCGAAGTCCGCCAGCTTGACGTCGCCCTGCTCCGAGAGCAGCACGTTGGCGGCTGCTCGACACAGGACAGCAGGGTGTCACCCTCAGCGCCTGGGGCCCCTGCATGCAGCTGCCTGAGGAAGCACCGCAGGGCTGTCCACCCTCTGGACAGGCCGCAGGCACTGCCAGGCACCAGGACGCTTGGGCCACCCGGCGCCCTCCCCACCCAAGTATTCAGGCCTTGGTGTTTGCTTTCTGTGAAAAACCCCAAGAAAGGGACCTGGCCCGTCTCCCCAAACCGCTGGGCGGGAAGCGCGACCCTGATCCCTAGTCGCACTCCACCAGGCATGTCCAGCCAGCCCCGGGGGAGCCCTTCCCGCGCACGGCCTTGAGAGCACCCCACGGGGCCGGGCGCTGGGGCTCTCACACCCACAGCTGCCACCCGCGTATCAGGTCGAGCAAACGCCACACTTTGGCTCCAACGGGGCCCCTTAACCAGGTGTAAGTTCGGGGACACAATAGCCCGTTCCTGCAGCATCTTCAGGAAACAAGCAGGACAGACTGCTTTTTCCATCGTGGCAGCGCTGAGCCACAGGCCCCACACCCGACCCCAAGCCGCCGGACCTTTGATGTCGCGGTGGATCTTGCGCTCCGAGTGCAGGTAATCCAGGCCCTTCAGGATCTCCCGCAGGATGGTGGCGATGTAGGCTTCTTCCAGGGGACCCGGCTTCAGCTGCGGGCCGACAGCAGGCCTCAGCCGCCCCTCTGCCCGGACCGCCCAGGCCAGGGCCCCAGGGCCACGGCCTCCCCACGGGGAAGGGGAAGCTGTCCCTTTTACTACTTTCGAAATAAAGTGTCAGATGTGATCAGCAGGGTGCAGGAAGGCTCTCTCTGGAAGTGAGCCCCCTTCAGATGAGGGGACGTGAGAGGGAGTCCCAGCCACCCCACACCTGCCTGCCCCACACACAACCAGGGGGGCAGCGGCTAGCGGCAGATTCTGCAGCTCGTCAGCGCATGTGCACGAGACAGGAGACCAAGGCAGCCAAGGGTCTGCAGCTGTTGGGTCCAGGGACGCCAGGGACAGCCCCCAAGGCACCTGCCCCCGCCTGGCCCTGCCCGTAAGCTGCCCGCTGCAGCCTAGGCTCACCAGGTCCAGCGCGGAGCCGCCGCCCAGGTACTCCATGATGATCCACAGCTTCGTGCTCTGGGCAGAGAAGCACCTGTCAGCTGCACAGTACGTGTCACAGGCCCCACACACGCTGCCCGGGCAGCGGAGAGGGGCCCAGCTCCAGCCCCAGGAGGAGACCCCACCGCCCTGCTGCAGCACTTCCCGACACGTGCTCAGACCAGCGGCCACGCCACTGCCGGCAGCCATCACAGCAGGCGGAGCAGACTAAGCCCAGCCGGCGCCTGCGCACACCTGTCCCCGGGCAGGCTCGTGAGGCTCAGGGTTCCCATGGCAGGGTCACAGGGTCACAGGGACGCAGGGACACATCCTGTGCCTGCTCTGGCCTGTGACGTGGTGCAGCCAGGAGCGGGTCGCCAGGCCACTTCAGAATCCACTGA
Organism: Solenodon paradoxus; assembly: GCA_004363575.1. Lineage (NCBI taxonomy): Eukaryota > Metazoa > Chordata > Mammalia > Eulipotyphla > Solenodontidae > Solenodon > Solenodon paradoxus. Next base: position 32,928 of record RJWH01002610.1, on the reverse strand, counting down.
CTGCAGAGCCAGACATGCCCAGCCTGCCCCGGGGCTCCCCTCATGCCAGCCTGGCCCCAGCACCTTTCCTGGGGCCGCACCCCGCGAACCTGTGAATGGGCAGTGCCCAGCGTCCGGCCCGGTCTCAGGCCTGTCCCCCACCGGCCTCCCCGGAGAGCCGGAGCACCACGAGCACCTTGAGGTAGGAGCCAAAGTAACGGGTGATGTAAGGGCTGTCACACTGGCTGAGCACAGCGATCTCCTGCTGGATGTCCTCGATCTCGTCCTCTGCCTCCTCCAGGTCGATGATCTTGATGGCCACCACCTCCTTGCTGCGGCTGTCGATGGCCTTGTGCACCTCCCCGAACGAGCCCCTGCCGATGCGGCCCAGCTTGGTGAAGAGCTCCTCAGGGTCCACGCGGGGGTGCTGCGGGAGGCGGCCAGTGGGTGGGGCTCCGGGCTCCTCCCTCCTTCCTCCCCAGCTCCAGAAAACCCTAAATTTCACTCCTCCCAGGGCAGCCGCACCCACGTGGGGGGCTGGCGCGGTCCAGACAGCTGCGCCAGGCGTGTCATCGTGAGGAGTCTGCGCGGCCCCCTCACCCTGATGGGCCCCACGAGGGCGAGACGCCAAGACAGCTGACCCCCAGACGAAGGCATTCGGGACTCGTTTCCCTGTCAGCCTAAAGCTTCTCGAAGAAAAGTCCAGTGACTAAGAGCAACACCCCAACATCTGGAGGCTTCTCCCTGCAGGCCTGCAGGGCGCCCAAGGCAGTCCTCCACCCCAGGGCATGCGGCGTGGGGCCCTCCTGTGGCACAGAGGTAAAGCCCAGCCCCCGTGGACACCTGACCGTGAACATTCCGCTGCCACAGAAACCCCGGCCCTCAGAGGGCTGTCCAGGGCGTGGCACGCCCCTGCTGACCTCAGCACGCCCTTAAGCCTCACTGCACGCCAGCAGCTGGGAGTCCAGGCACCAGAGTTCCCCCCAAACCCCTGCCGCCGCCCCATCAGCCCGTGAGACGCCTCAGGGAGCCGCCTGACCGCCTTATGCCCGAACTGCATCTGAAGAGCAGTCACCCAACGCGGAGGTGGCTGGAGACCAGCAGCGCGCGCCCCTGCCCGCCAGCGTGCAAACAGCAGCGCCTCCCACAGCCTCCACGGCCCTGCTAAGGCTGCATGCGGGGCCAGAGCCCACCGGGTCCACCCAGCAGCCCCACGGGGGGAGCCGCAGCCCCTGTGCCTGCAGCAGACCCACAGGACCTGACCAGAGCCCCAGGCCAGGAGCCCCAGCACGAGCCTCACCCTCTGGGTCCCCTGCAGTGTCAGTACACTGAGGAGAGCACACCTGGTCATGACCCTGACCCAAAAGCAGGCCTCCCAGTCCGCCCAGAAGACAAGGCAGCTGGCTAGTGGGCCCGTTACAGACGGGACACTGGGTCTGGACAAGGCTCCAGTCACACACGTGGTGTCTGAATGGGGTCGCCGGGCAGCATGCTTGGCATGAGCGTCACCCCACGAAACACAGGGAGCCAAGCCAGCGCACCGCCACCTGACAGGCGTCCAGGGCAGCACAGAGGTGGAGGAGCCCCGCTGCCCCGGCAGGGACCGCCCAGGTCACAGTGACAGCCTCTCCAGAGAAAACAATGTCCTGTCAGGTTTCCTGCCACCAACAAAGGCGCCCTGAAAGGACAGAGGGGACTTCCTTCCTTCGACTCCCTCCCCCAGCTCCTCGGGCCTCTGCTCCCTCCCAGGTCTGAGTTCGCCTTCTGGGGACTGCTCCTGCCGCAGAGCAAATCTGAAGCACTCTTCCCCCAGCACCCTGTCCCATCATGTGCCACCACGCAGGGAAGGTGACCTGGAGCGCCGTTCCCATCAGCGGCGGCCGCACCGCCTGTCCTGACTGCCTGACCAGGGCCCTGTCACCTGGATCTGCAAGTGCCCGAGGCTTCTGGGGAGCCAAAACTCAAGTCAGGACGAGGGCTGGGTCACCAGTGCCTGGGCAGACATCATCCCTGCCTCAAGGGCACTTGCTTTGAAATGACAGAAAGGGAGGTGCACAGAACAGCCCTGCGGCCTCATTGCAGGCGAGCTCGGTGGGGCCAGGCTGGAGAGGCGCTGGGACCACAGGAGCAAATGCTCCCGCCTTGCCAGAGTACTCTGCCCAGGAGGTTCCAGGGTGGACCTCGACCTACGTCCGCCCTGCCACGCAGCCGTTCCAGCTGCAGACGACACCGCCCCACCCACCGCCCCACCGCCTGCCCTTAACCCGCCCGTCAGCCGGGCGCCCGGCAGGCCAGACGGCGCTTCCCGCTTCTCCCTCTAGAGCACAGGCGTCCCCACGGAACGCCCCACGGCCCAGCCCTGGACGGCTGGACGGCTGGACGGCAGGGCCGCTGCGGTCCGTTCTCTCCCGGGCGCAGCGCCGCCCTTACCTGGTGGGCAAATCCCCCGAGGTGAGCCATGTCCGCAGAGCATCCGCCGCTGGCCCTGGCGGCTCCGGAGCGCGCGGGCCTCAGTCCACTGGGGAGAGCAGGCCGCTCGGAGTTGCGTCCGGGCGCCCGGGGGTCCCGGCGGCGGGGCCCCACGGCCGGGCCTGCGCGGGCGGCCAGCCTCGAGGGGCTGTCGGCCCCGGGGCTCCCGGTGCCCTCCCAGGTCGGGACCGCCCGGGACCGCCCGGCCCCGCCCCAACCGCCCCGGCGCCGCCCAACCGCCCTCCCGCCCCGCCCCGGGCGCGCCCACCTCGAGGGGCCCCGCCCGACCCCCGGCCGCGCCGCAGCGCCACGAGGCCCCACCCGCAGCCTCTGCTCGCCCGCCCGGGGACGCCCCGGCCCTCCAGCCCGCGATGCGGCGGCAGCAGCGGCAGCGCCGGAGAAAGCGCGGCGGCGACGGCGAGGACGGCGCGCGGCGTCGTGGGCCCGCGCGGGGCGCCCTGGGACAGCGATCCCGCCCCGCCCCGCGGCCGCGCCGCCGCACTGGACTCCACGTCCCGGCAGGCCGCGCGGCCAGGCGGCGCGGACGACACACGCCGCGCCAGGCTGCTGCGGCGCGGGACTGACTACTCCTCCCGGCAGGCCTTGCGGCCCGAGGGGCGGGGCCGGGGCCGGGCCGGGTGACGGGCTGCAGCCGGCGCTGCTCCCTGCACTCCCGCCCTCTCTGGTGCTTCTTTCCACCCACCCTCTCATCCCCCTCATCCTACACCCCTTCCCGTCAGGCTGCATTCAGACCTTCATCCCTCCGCTGGCCTTGCCTTGCAGAGCTGGAAGCGCCGAGGCTGCCCCGTCCCGAGGGCCCCGTCCACGCGGCAGCTCAGTGCCCGCAGAGGGAGAAAAGCGTAGGCACAGGCTGGTGCGTTTGTTGACTGCAATACTACTCGGCCTGAAAAATCAGGGAGGAAATCCTGAGACTCGCTTCAGCAGGGATAGGCCTTGAAGACATTCTGCTAAGTGAGATAAGCCGGACACGAAAGAGCACGTATTGTGTGATCTCACTTTCAAGAGTGTCCTGGGCTGTCGCCGCCTGTGCAGGAGAGCCGGGTCGGTGGGGTGGGGTGACGGGCTGGGGTCTCCACGGCCAGGTGAAGAGCTGCAGGGTTTTGCACAGTGTAAATGGACTTGGTACACTTGACTGCGCCCTAAGACAGCAAAGCCTAGTCTTGCGTACTTTACCACAATTAAGAATAAATGAAATACAAAGAGTGACGCTTTGACACGCACCTACACATGGGTGAGCCCTGGAGATGTTGTGTTAAGGGAAATGAGCCCATCAGAAAGAGACAGTGGGACTCCTCTTACACGAGGGTCCAAGAAGCAGCCAGCTCAGCTGGAAAGAACACATTTCCTCCGGGAGTGGAGACATTGTTCATGGTGATTTCTGCTTGGGTGGCGAAGGAATTCTGGAAACAAATGGTGGTGTTCACACGCTGTGAATTTGCTTACATCGGTGAACTGTACACTTCCAAACAGAGTGGTCGATTTTCTATTCTGTGTGTTTATCACAAGCAAAGAAGGTTTTATTCTGGTGCGCCCTGGTGGGGCAGCGGTTGGTCAGTCACCTCCGAAGAGCAAGTCACACGCCCGTGGGTTCGAGTCCCAGGCCCGGGGGAAGCAACCAGTGTGAAGAACAAATACAAATAAAATAAAGATTTCCTCCTCCTCCTCCTTTCTCTTTCTTCCTGCCTGCTTTCTCGCCTTCATTCCTGCTGCACCTTTCCTTTTTAAAAACAGGGTGGCTGATGGCCTCACAGTCTAGTACACGTGGGAGTGTCCCACACACATCCCAGGGACCCAGGTGCAAGACCCGGAGCCTGAGGAAGCAAGCAACGTGAACAGCTATATAAAAGCAAATAAAGTGCTTCCTCCTCTCTTCCTGCCCGTTTGCCTACTTGTCTTCGTTCCTGCCTGCACCTTTCCTTTAAAAAAAAAAAGAATGTTTCCATTTTGCAAAATTTTGTTTTAAAAAATGAAAAACAAGCTATGGACTGAAAGCAATTGCAAATCGCAAGTCCGTGTGTGTACGTGTGTGTGGGTGTATGCTCGTGGAGCATGTCTGTCTGTCTGCACGTACACAGTGTAGATATACAGACAGACAGACAGAGAGAATGCTCCAGAGCAGCCTCACGCCACAGTGAAGGCACTTCGTGGAAGGAGTGGACAGTCGCCGAGCAGACATTCACTGAGCAGGTGGACAGAGCAGATGCTCTGGGCTCTCAGGACGCACAGAAACATGATGAGGCGCTGCGCACGCACGTCGTAGAAGCGCCAAATAAAACGTAACCAAGGGTGCACCCCGTGGACAGCGAGTGAGTCCACCGCCTCCAGCCAAGAGCAGTCCACACACGTCCCAAGGACCCAGGTTCACATCCCAGGACCAAGAGGAACAACCAGATGACCAACTACGGAATAAGAATGTTCCTCCCTCCATTCTCTTCATCGCCGTCATTCCTGCCTGCATTTCCCTTCAAGAACATAAAATACTCGTGGTGGGCGGGGTGCCTCAGGGAGGGTGCAGGAGGGCTCCTGACAAAACGCAGGGCAGCTTCCCAAGCCATGCGCTTGTAACCTGCAGTCCCCTCCTGGAGAAGTGCGCGCCAACCTCACACCAGAGCCTGGACAGCACGTCTCCAGCCCTGCTGCTCAGAACAGTCCGAACAGCATGGCCCAGAGGGCTTCCAGCAGCCAAGCAAAGCCCTGCAGGGGACGACCGCCAGCCCCCAAAGGGATGGAGCCTCTCACAGCTGCGGCCACCAGGTTGAGCGTCACGGGGTGGAGAGACAGGCGAGACTCCAAGGGTGCATAGGACCCCAGAAGGCGACACTGTCACAGGACAAAACAGCAGCGATGGGGAAACCAACCGTCCGGTGTCCAGGGAAGCAGCGTCCGCAGGAGCAGGCCAGGAGGCGTGGCGTGATGGAGCTGCAGTGTCCTGCCGGCGGTGGGGGTCAGTAAGTCTGCCCAGACATTAGCATTTGTGGAGCTAAGCATGTTTTTAGAGAGGAAGGAAGGAAGGAAGGATGCACGTGGTTTATTTGCCTATTTCCTGGTTGCTCTCCCCCAGCCACCCTGCCCGGTCTTGAACCTGGGTCCTTGGGCTTTATGTGGTCCACACCTCAGCCGCTGGCTTAGCACCTGAGCCACCAGGGCCTACCGAGTGTCTTTTTTAAACAAAAGTTAATTAATTAACAATAATTCCTTCACATCATTACATAGGAGGTTAGCATGCCAACTTCCTGATCTGTGCTTCTGTCTCTGTGATGCACAGACTCGACCACGCGCTGTTCAGGTCAAGGCCCCACCTTGTCAGGAGATGAAGCTGACCCGTCGGGGCCACCGCTGCCCAGGACATGAGAGCTGAGCCAGCTGCAGGGCACTCAGCTGACAAGGGCCCCAGGCCAGTGGTTTCTCAGTAAACGGGGGACAGAAGGAAAGACCCCCCCCGTGGCTACTGTTTGCTTGTCTCTTCTTGTCTTGCCATTCAATCCCTTGACCAGTGGGCCTGGGTTGCAGGGGCACCTGTCCCCTGTGTCCACCTGCCCCAGCCCTCATGACAGACTCAGGCTGCTTCTCTCCGGAGCCCAGCCTGCCAGCCCACAAGTGGGGAGGGTCTCCCGAGGTCCCAGATGCCCGTGGACCCAGCAGGAGCCACCCCTCCCACAGCCCCGGGTGAGCCCTTCCAGACACGCACGGCAGGAGGGGAGGGGCTAGGCGCGGAGGGAGTCCCCTGGGAACACTGGTCCCGCTCAGCCACGCCGGTGGGCAGGAGGACCAGGACCGACACAAGGGAGAGGCAAGGCTGCCCCAGAGCCGACCCGGATGACCCAGGGCAGCTTGGCTGAACCTGCAGCCCCGACACAGGTGACAGAATGCAGCCCACTGAGAGTGTGGCTGGAGAGTGGGTTCGTCCCCTGCGCACCCCTGTGACCGTCAGTACTCTGCTGTCTGCTGTCCCCTGGCCGAGTCTCCAGCGGCTTCTGGGTCAGCCTGACCGACGTGTGGCTGGTGCACCTGTGTCTGGAACCTGGAGACCAGGACTGACCTGCGACCCCTCAGAGTGCAGTCAGCGTCCCTGTGACCTGGTCCTGAGACTGAAGCAGGAAGTAACCAGGTGGCCCCTGAGGGAAAACACCCCGAAACACCCGTGCTGGTCTCAGGTGGCGGGGACTGCGGATTTGGGCGGAAGTTTCCCGGCTCCACGTGCTCAGGAAGTAAACAGGCCTCTCATCCCCAAGTGTGTGTTCGGGCATCTTCGGCGCCACAGCGCAGGACCCCGGGCTCAGAAACGAGCCTAACTTGCAGTGGGGCCCATACCCCATGTAAACCCTCCTCGACGGCCTGGAGTGCAGATCCTGGGGGGGCACACGGCTGACAGGCTGAAAAACCAAACAAACAATAAACATGTGCGTGGAGCTGGGGTTCCAGGCTGCAGCTTGCACCTGGGTCTGGGATTTGTTCCCTGGGGGTGCCTGGGGGGTGCCTGGGGGAACCGGCGGGCGTGCCCTGTACCGTCTGTGAGCTGGGGTGCAGCGAGGGCCCTTGATGGGCACCCAGGACAGATTCAGGAGAGCCTGCTGGCCAGGATGGCTCTGGGATGGGCTCAGGGACAGGCTGGCAGCCTGAGTCCCAGCCTCCACTCCTTGCCCGTCTGTTTCATGTGGACATTTTGCCGTCTGGGCTCCTCAGCTGTGTGGCTGCAGTCAGGATGCTGATCCTGGACCCCAGAGCTCGTCTGTGGTTTTCAGGAAACTGGTTCGGAGCCCCGTCTGGGAGGACAGTCCATCAGGAAGGGGTGGAGGGTCCCCTGGCCTGGAAGGGCAGCGGGAAACCAGGAGCACTTCTGGGGCAGAGGGCCTGTGGGAGCCCCTTCCCCGCAGGCACTGACTCAGCCCAGCCCAGCAGGCACCTCGGGCTCCTAGGCTCTCCGCCAGGTCACCAGGCTTGGACCCCTGTCCTCCACCACGAGATTTGTCCAGGGGGGACTGGGACCCTCTTGAGGTCAGGGGGCCTGAACTCCCAGCTGAATGCAAACGGTCCCTATGCCACGTGCACCCTGGGGGTCCTGGGTCTGAATAGGAGCCACAGACACCGGGCTTTACTGTCCCCAGCTGCCCAGGTCCTGTAACTTTCTACACCTCTGTCACCCCAAACCTTCTCTCCTGAGGACAGGCTGCTCCAGAAGGGCGGTAAGGATTCATTCCGGTTATGGGCTGGACTGCCGCGCAGGCCCTAAGACAGCGGAGGGAGGCAGGGGACACAGTCACAAGATCCAGTGAGAAGCCAGTTTTCAGAACTCGGCGCGACTGTTCCATCAACGTGCATATTGTTTTAAACGGAGGAAACAGCCCAGATGCGGCTCTTATGTCTGAATAACGGCAAGCCTTTAAATTTTCCTTCTTTTGCGACTTTCTGAGTGTGCATTAGTGCCCATGTTTCATTGTTATTCAGAAAAATACGCTGTCTGGCTGCTGGCCAGTGATTCTGGGCTCTTGGAACAATGTGGACTGGCTCGTGCGGACACCTGCATCTCAGGAAGAAGGAAACCGGGGAAAAGAGCTCCGCTGGGGAAGAAGGAGCCGGCCTTGGCGTGGGGCGGCCTGCTGCAGGCTGGCCGGCCCCTGTCCCTGCGACCCGGGACTTCTGGGCCCCAGGCAGCCTCGGCTGAATCTTCACCTTCCTGACACATGGCAGCGCGGACAAGGGGACATCGAGGGGACCATGGTCTCATGAGCTGAGAACACTGGACATGCACACTGCCCCCTCCTGTCCCCACCCACCTGGCTGGCAGGTCTGCAGAGCATCAGTCGGGAAAAGCCCAGCTCCTGGGATAATCACTGCAGACAGGCCATGGTCAAGGAGGATGGGCAGGAGACAGGGTCTCAACGATGGACCAGGCCTGGCAAGAGCGGGACAGGACTGGGCGGGGCCTGGACGAGGGGCGGGGACAGGATGAGGGGTGGGGCTTGGAAGAAGAGAAGTGGGTACAGTGCCGGTGCTCGGTGGGCGGGGCCTGGAATTGGGGCGGGGTCTAGGTGGACTGGGCTTGAGACAAGCGGGCGGACCTTCCCAGGCACAGGTGACCAGGTACCCCTCTGCCTGTCCACCCTGGAGGCAGCGCCTGGGAGCAGTGGGGGCAGCCGGGGTCTCCAGCGCTGGGAAAGTGTGTGTGCGTGGTAGGGAGGGCGAGGCCCGCAAGGGGCCAGTGATCCCTCCCTCAGCCCAGGTCCCGCTGTCGGGTGTCCAGTCCATCCGTGCCCACCCGCTGCTGTCCTGCGCATCGCCCCTGCCGGGCGAAACCCTATGGGAACTTCGCAGCTGCGGCTCAAAGGGCGGTCGTCGACGCCCGCGCCTGGCCCTGCCCGGGCGGTGGTTCCCGCTTCCCGAGCAGAGGGCGCGGTCCTCCCTCCACCCAGAGAAGGGGCGCTCTCTCTCTGTGGACCCCGCCCCTCTCCGGCCCCTGACCCTCTCCACGCAGGTGGTGGCCTGGTCAGAGCCCTCTGGATTCCATGCCGCCCCAGGGGAGGTGACTTCCCGGGTTGGGCTGGTGGTGCTGAGGACACCCCACAGCTTGGAAGGTTTGGTAAGTGGGCTGGGGGCTCTGCCCTGTGTCCACAGGTCTTACTGCTGTCCTGAGTCTCTACACACAGCACCTGGGTTCCACCCCAAGACAGGAGGGAATGGAGCACTGCAGGCTGTCCCTGGCCGGAGGGCCTGTCCTTTCCCTTCCCCAGCAGACCTCACAGCTGCCTTCCTTAGGGTCCATCTGCGCCGTGCAGCCCCAGGGAGGTATCCGCCTGGATGGGGGACCAGGGTGGCTGAGGAGCACGCTGCCTCAGAGGCCAGTCCCACCAGGCTCCTTACAACCTGGGTCCCATTTCCTGTGCCCACTGGCTCAGGCTGATTTTAAGTTACACGAGCGCTTACACCCCGGAGCACGGCGTCTGCGCCTTCAGGTGCCCCAGGGACTCCAGTCTCCCGTTCAGCCAGAGCTGGTTCCAGACAGAAAGCCGGGCCCCAGCTCCGGCGTGCACACCCTGCCTTGGTAGGCCCCCTGACATGCCCCCAACGGGACTTTAGAAATGCCCCTTTCCTGGCGCCCTGGCGAAGTAGCCAGTGAGCTCAGTCCGCCTGCATCCCGAGGACTCGGGTTCGTGTCCTGGGCCGGCGGAACCCAGATGAGCAGCGAAATGAAGAGCTTCTTCCTCCTCTCTCTTCCTGGCTGCCCTTCTCTGCTCCTTCCATTCCTGTGCACCTTTCCTTTAAAAAAGTAGCAGAATTGTGATGACGTAGAAGCGCGACATGTGAGTGGGAAACATGACAAAGCTCCTCCTCCACACCCCAGCGCCTGCCTGGCTCCCCAGCTCTGGCGTCTCCCCTCTGTGTTGGGACAGAGACACAGCAAACTCTCGCAGCAGTTGCCGCAGCAAGGGAATGACCCTTTTATGTAAGTTCTTGACATTTTTCCACATTTCCCTAAATGAGCATATAGAACTTTTATGACCAGGTTACCGCGGGGAGGCCCAGTGGACGTGCTGCCCCCAGGCCTCCGGGGTGGCCCAGGGCGGACGCAGGCGAGCACGCCACCAGGATAGCAAGGAGCTCACGACCAGAGCGCTGGGGAGTTTCCCCACAGATGTCATGGCTTAAAACAACACGTGCGTGCATACGTGACAGCTCTGGAGGCAGAGGTCTCACTGGGCCAAACGGCAGAGTCATCAGGGCCTGTCCTGCCGGAGGCTCCAGGGAGAGTGGCTGCCTCTTGGCTGCTGTGGTTCATGGCCCTCTGCTGGCACAGTGGCCTGGAGCGCGCATAACCCCGCTTCTCTCCACCTTGGCACGTCCGCCTCCTCTAAACCTCATGCTCGCGGGTGATGAGGCCATGTGAGAGCTGGGGGCACCCAGGCGCTCTGTGACCCTCAGTCCATCACACTTGCGCCCTCTGCTCGGGCAGCAGCTGGTCCACGGGGGTGATGACGAAGTGCTGGCTCACAGCGTGAGCGTGGAGGTCAGGGCAGGCGGGCAGTCCCGGCTCGGCGAGGGGAGCTCAGCCCCGGGCCCGGACACGCGACCGGGAGCAAGCAGAGCTGGGATATGTCCGGCCAAGTTACCGAGAAGCAGGAGGAAGGAATTGTGTCTCTGGCGAGGGAATGTGGACACTAAGAAGGTGGAAGTGAAATAAAATGGCACAGTAAACTGAATAGCAAAACGCTGTAGAAATAAAATTGGTGAGATGGAGACTGAGCCTACTCGTTGCTCTAGAGAAAGAAGCATTAAAGGACAGTTCTGAGACACGGTGGACAGACCTCATTCCGTCTCCCGGTCAGTCGACTCCAGGAGGGGCGGGGTGTGTCCTCCGGAGCCCACTGCAGACACACAGACCTTCTGAAGCCCCCGCGGGCGTGGTGCCCACCCTGGTGCTGAGGCAGAGCTGCTCCTGGGTCACCGAGGAGTGACCTGAGGAACCGGAGGGAGGAAGAGCTCAAGTAACCTGATGGAACCAAGGCCACGGGAAATCCAAAAAGCTAGCGGGGCCAGAAGTCAGAGGCTGGGGCCGATCCTGTCTTTGTCCAGCGGGGCATCAGCAGGCAGCGCCTCCAAAGCAGAGCGGACAGGGGAAGCCACGTCGTGGTCTGGAGGCGCGGGGACAGCGACTGGTCCCCAGGCGGCAGCCTGCGCTGTGCAGACACGTGTGTTTCAGGCTAACGCGCACCACAGACAAGTGCACAGAAGCAGCATATGGGCGGATCCGATGCGGTAGGGAGGAAGCAGGGCCGGCGGTCCAAGAATGTGAACGAGGGGACCCGGGGTTACCCTGGTGTTCGAAGTCCTGGAAAAGCCCTGGCCTCTTTGGCGGGAAGTACGGGACCAGCTGCCAAGCCGATTTGGGGAAGAAAAATAAAAACATCTTTTCTGTCTAGCATTCCCGAACATGGATCCAAGAAAGTGCCCACGTGGGGGCGGGTGGCGGCGTGCACGGGTCAGAAGAGAACCCGCGAGTCCTGAACGAGAAGCAGAGGAAGTCACAGCCTGGGGAGTGTCTGCAGCCTCCTAACAGACCGGGATGAGCAACCAGGTCAGATCAGGGAAGCGTCGGGCAAGGAAGAAACCCCAGAGTAAACGGGCGAACTTGCCCGGCATGTCGCCATCGCTGGGCATGGAGATGCGCCACCACCTGGAAGGGGCGCCTGTGACACACCACACACCAGGCCCTGTCACTGCTGGTCCACCAGGGGACAGCTCCCACATGCTGCCAGAAGGGGGCGCTGGGCATCGTGGGGACACGCGCTGGCCGCTTCGCTGCCCTCCTGGCTCTGATGGAGACAACGGGGAGGGGCAGTCAGAAAGCCTCTGTGCCCCAACCCCTTTGGTCACCTCCTATGACCAACTCAGGAGCATGGCATGGATGCCCTCCCAGGCAGCTTTGGGGAGCAGAGCCCACCCCCAGCGTCTCCCACTCCGCTGGCCGGGGCTGCCTGCCTGGATGGGGAGCTGGAGGGGGCATGGGTGCAGGGCCCCTCCTGCTGGCCCCTCCGCCCGACTGGAGGGGAGACCTGCTGGGAGAGCCAGCCTCACCCTGCGCTGCGCAGCCAGGGGTTGCTGACTGATGTGCACTTGAGCAATTTATTAGCTTCTGCTTCTGGGAGTTTAACTGCCTCCTGGGTTCAAGGACGCCATACATCTGCGGTCACATCCCCATCTCCTTGTGGCCTGCACCATCCAAAGCCTTGAGGCAGGCTGGTACTTGAGCTGCTTTCGCCCCTGTCTTTCTGGAAGCTTCTGACCTCCTTCCAGTAGGTGTGGTCATGGGTCCTCCTGTCGGAGCCGCGTGGGGCTGCTTTCTGTCCCCGATGGGGCGCACCCCACTGGACCCACGTGGCTGACTGTGTCAGTGGGCCCCGCGGCGCAGCGAAGAGCGAGAAGGATGAAGGGCTTCCCAGGAAACCCCTCTAACTGCAGACACCCCGAGGTTGCGGAAGCCATGGGGGCAGGGCCCCCCTCTGGGCGGGGGCGTGGGGAGGGCGCCTGGCACAGGGAGGGCGCCCTGCTGCGCACGCTGCTGCCCAAAGGGGCCGCTGGGACCGCCAACCCCCGGGCGCCACGTCCCCTGCAGGGACCTGCTTCTTTGCCGCAGAGCTGAGCCTTGGAGGACTTGTGTGTGGGGGGCTGGAGGGGCTTCGGGCAGGGCAGGGGAAGACGGCGCCGCTGGAGTCAAGGCTGGTGGCGTGGGGTCCGCGTGGACGGGCCGGGAGACCGCCGTGGGGGAGGGCCGGCTCTCGTGCTGGGCCTGAAGCCAGGTGCCGCGGAGTCTCTGGCTGGTTTGGAGAAGAACAGCCATCCCAGGGAGCAGTGCCCAGGCCAGCTGACGGTTGGGGAGTCGGGGTGGCAGGGGCGGCGGAGCTGGACATGGGGAGGCTGTGTGCCGGCCCCAGGGGACTGGGACTTCAGGGGGACCCACTCCCTTTCGGGGACAACCCAGCAGGCCCAGGCCCAGCCCCAGCGAGCAGCTGCTGTGCTGACAGGGTGTGGACCGCGTCCAGAAAGCCAGGCTCTGCAGACAGCTTGCCTCTCCTCCTCCCGCAACCACATGAGCCCTGTACCCTGTCCCTCGTGTAAGCCCCACAGTCCATGCCCATCTGTGCCATCCGCACCCCGAGGGGCTCGGCCCCGGGCTCGGGAGTGGACCAGCGGGCCCTCTGGGGCCTGGGTGCTTGCTCCGGGGGAGGAGACAGTGCTGGGTGCCCCTGCAGGGCCTGCTGGGGACCAGGCAGGGACCCTGTCGCGTGGGAAGTCGACTTGGCCACTCCTTCCAATCTGGCATCGTGGTGTCGTGGAGCCCTCTGCTCCCAGAACTGGGACCACAAGACAATCTTGGAAATTCAGGCCCCTTCTCAAGGTCACCTTGGGGGGGAGAGGGATGTGAGCCCCACCCTCATCCATGCTGCTGGGCAGGCCTGGGGGGCCAGGCATGTGAGCAGGCCCTGCCTGATCTCTTGCTGCGGATCTGCCTGGAAATGGGGTCCCCGCTCCCCGCCCCAGGGAGGCTGAATTTGGGGAGCAGACAGAACTGCAGGTCCAGTTTCCCACCACCTGGACAGTTGCCAGAGGTGGCAGCACTCCCCAGAGCTGGACATATGTTCTGGCCATTTTGCGCTGATGTTGGTCATCAGAGACTCCCTGTTCCAGGGACCAAGTGCCACATGGGGCCAGTGCCAGCCAGACAGAGGGTCGGTGGCAGGACAGATTGGGCACAAGGCCTCCACAGAGGCAGAAAATCAGGCCAAGGGTGACTGGACAAACGAATGCCCTGCCCTCGTGGGGAAGGGGCTGGGCCTGGGGCAAGAAGAGGGCCTGACTTCAGCCAGACCAGGACTGAACTTTTAAGGTGTCACGGCTTGTGGTCTGAGGACTCCAGATGGCTCAGAGTCCCCCTTGTAAACAGCTGGTCACTATATTCCTCGCTGCTCAGCATTCTGTGTTGACTGCTCGGAGTGTCGAGAGAGGCTCAATTTTAATTTTTTTTTTTAAAGGAAAGGTGCAGGCAGGAATGAAGGCGAGCGAGCAGGCAGGCAGGCAGAGAGAGAGGAGGAGGAGCATTTACTTTATTTAGTTGTCCATCTTGGTTGCCCCCTTGCCCCGGCGCTGGGAAGCAGAGTCCTTGGGACGCACACTGGCTGGGTCCCCAGGTACCCTTTACATTTCAAACTGATCATGAATTGTTACACTGCCCTAGATTATCATTTTAATGTCTGTAGTATCCGATGTGACATCCTCGTTTTCATTCCTGATGCTATCACTTGTGTTTTTTTCTTAATATTTCCAAGGGTTTATCAGTTCTCTTTCATTTTTTTAAAGAACCAGTGTTGGCACTGCTGTTTTCTCTCATTTTTGCTTTGCTTCATTACTTTTTACTTAATTCATTTCAGAGATTTCCTTTCACCTTTGTTTGCTTTGTTCTTCTAGCTTCTTAAGTTTCAGCTTAGAGCATTAATTTCCACCTTTTCCTAAAGCTATACATTTTCCTCTAAGAATGGCTTTACCTGCTCCCCTTTCTACCACATTTGATATGTTCTATTTTCACTGCTGTTTACTTCAAATATTTTACACCCTTTCCTTGTGATTCATTGTTTGACCATTGATTAGAAGTGCCCTGTTTAATATGCAAGTACTTGGAGGTTTTCTGGCAGTTTTCCTGTTATTGAACTTTAATTTGATTTAGAGAGGACACTCTTGAACTACTTAAATCTTTTGAAATTTGTTAATACTTTATGCCCCAGGATATGGTCTATTTTGATGAACATCCTATGTGCACAATGAAAGACATGTTTTCTATGGCTGTTGGGCGAAGTGTGTGCACGTGCGTGTGAATTATGGCAAGTTCACGAATCCTGCTGTTTAAAGTGTGTAATGCTGCTTCACAGAAAAAGATATAGACCAATGATGTAAATGGTCATTTGGTTCATGATGGGACTGTTCTCCCATTCAGTGGAAGATGTCTTTCCAATCAAGCAGGCTGGCTCAAGTGATTCCCAGTGGGATAAAAGCGAGCTGACCCTGTCCCACCGCTGACCTGATGAGAATTAGTCTGTGATCCCTCGGAGATGTGAATGCGAAGCCTGAAACAATCGCTCTGGTGAAGGAAAACAGAAGGCCCTAAAGAAAATGCGCCAAACAAGAGCAAAGCCTGAGGGGTGGACTTCATTGAGAATAAGTCCTGTTCGTGATAAGCAGCAGCACAGCACAGTGACGAGTTATTGCTGCATCTTCCCTGAGATACAGTCCAGTCCCCACGTCAGAACAAAGCCAGCCCAGGACGTGACCAGAGCAAACACAGAACCTCACGATTCGGTAAGAAAGTGGAGCCGGGGCCGGAGCCCGCTGGGGCGCTGGAGGGACCCACCTGGCCGGTCCGGTGCAGCTGCAGGCTCCGCCGGCGGCCGAGCGCTCTCCGGGAACTGGCCGGTCCTCCTTAAGCCGGGAGCGGCGGGGAAGGTCCGGCCGCGGCCCCGCCCCGGGCTGCCTTTCCCTTAGAAGGAGACGTCGCGACCTCGCCTCTGCCGGCGCCGACTCGCGCGCCCGGCGCTCCCCGGCCCCGACGCCGCCGCCGCGGGGACCGGGCGAGAAGGCCGCCGGCGCAGACGGGCGCGTCCCCGCGGGTCCGATGGCAGGCTCGGCGGCGGCGGCGGCGGCCGGCGGCTGTTGAGCCGGCCCCTCCCCGGCCCCGGCGGCCGCAACATGCGGCGGGAGAGGTGAGCGCGCCGCGCGGAGGTGGGCGCCCGGGGCGGAGGTGGGCGCCCGGCGCGGAGGTGGGCGCCCGGCGCGGAGGTGGGCGCCCGGGGCGGCGCCGCCCGGGTCCCGGTGCCGCGGTCGGCCCGCCTGAAGTCGCCGGGTCTTTGCGTTCCAGCCGGAACCCCCGGGAACGCGACACCCGTTCCTGCAGGCCGCAGGCGCGACGCGACGGTGGCCACAGCGGGCGCCGCCGTCCCCGGGGCCGCGTCCGCCCGCGCTCCGCTGCGCGCCCTCCTCGCGCGTTGGTCGCGGCCTGCGGCCCGTCTTGCCCGCCGGGCGGGCGGCGGCGCGGGGCGGCTGGCTGAGCGCCGTCCGTTTGCCCGCAGGTGCAGCGCCCCCCGCCCGCGTGCCCGCCATGGAGGTGCTGCGGCGCTCCTCGGTGTTTGCGGCCGAGATCATGGACGCCTTTGACCGCTCGCCCACCGACAAGGAGCTGGTGGCCCAGGCCAAGGCGCTCGGCCGGGAGTTCGTGCACGCGCGGCTGCTGCGCGCGGGCCTCGCCTGGACTGCGCCCGAGCGCACCGCGCCCGCCCCCGGCGGCCGCCTGGCGGAGGTCTGCGACGTGCTGCTGCGCCTGGGTGAGTGTGGGCCCCAGGCCGCGCCTCCCCGCTGCTCCGGCCCTCAGCCCAGGAGAGCGACCAGGCCAGTTGCTGCCCTGCTCGGCCCAGTTTACCTGCGAGAGAGGGGCTACCCCATTGCCTTGGGCAAGTCCCCCAACCCCAGACCCGTTTCCCTGGCGCTCCCCTGCCACAGACCTCCCCGGATTTCCCTGCTCGGCCCAGATTGCACATGTTCTGCTCACAGAGGACAGAAAGCTCGGGAAGAATGACGTTTTGGTGGCGAAACTTCCAAAATGACCCTTGTACTCAGCTGGGTGCACAAATCCTTTTTGGGACCACGTGTCCCATGTTTATTTTGGAAAGTAGGTCCTTGCAGTGACTGGCTGAGGTCCTGCCCTCCGCTGGGCCTTCCAGGCTGCTTCCCCCCTGCGCCCCCTCCATTCCACCCCATCATTCCCCCTCATTCCCCCTCATTCCCACCCCGATCCCACTGAGAATCAAAACTAGGAGGCTGGGCAGCCCCAGTCCCAGCAGGACAGCTGTCTGGGGGGCGGTGGTACTCATCGCTGAGGCTGTTGCCTGCAGCTCCGAGGTTTGGCCCAGAGGGAGGGATCTGCCTCCACCCACTTTGTCTCCTCCTTGTTTTTGAGGGAGGTCAGCATGGCCATGGCAGGGACAGCAGAGATTGAGGCCTGACCAGTGGCTCTCCAGGCCACGTGAGGGCAAGGCCGACCTAGTACCAGGTGGGAGGCATGCCTGCATGAGGCCTGTGTGCATTGTCGATTTTCAGTGTGGCCTGCAGACCTGGCCTGCCAACCAGGGCCCCTGAGGCCAGCCTGGAGCAGTGGCCCCTTCAGAGCTCGAGAGAGACAGAGGCATAGGTGTGGAAAGCAGCCAGTCTGGAGGCCGGCCCTTGCCCGGGTTGCCGTGCTTTAAACGTGCGTGGAAAGCCCTGCTTTAGGCTCTCCAGTCTGGCTAGTGCTGCCCCTCAGGCCTCTGTGCCCCATGGACCTGGCCGGTGAGCAGGGGCCTGTCCTTATGCCTGGCTCCCAGTGAGCGTCCTTCAAGGCTCTTCTCCAGGTGCAGCCCCTGGGCTTTGGCCTGCCGGGTGGCTGAGGGGCCTCCAGAGGGCTCTGATCAGTCGCCCTCTGCATCCTCCTTTGGAGCTGCTGGGCTAACCTCCTGGCCCCGGCCTCGCACCCTGTCCACTCGGCACATGCCCGCTGGGGGTCGTGCAGACAGGGGAGCCCGACTCGCCGCGCATCAGTCTCCGGAGGCGGTCTCCACAGCTAGGGCCTGTGTGGGAACAGCGGGCCAGCCCAGGGAATTTCCAGGCCTCCTCTTGGCTGCCCGGTGACCTCTGGGGCTCTGCCTGGTTCCAGGTCTTAGTTCAATAGAGTGCAGATGGCCCTGGGTTGGCTGCGCCCTGCTCGGCCTGGACGGTCCAGTCAGCAGCGTTTTCCTGTTTGTTTTGGCTGGAGCAGCAGCCGGGCTGGGGACACCCCGGTGTGGGATTCCCGGTACCTCCCTGCCTGGGCCTGCATGTGAGGGCTGCAGACCTGGGAGCGGCGCATCCAGACAGGCCGCGCTGCCGCCAGGTGCCGTGACGCATGAGTGCTGGGCAGGGGTGCCACTGCTTGGTTCACTCCGCGTGCCTGGGCCTGGAGGATGCCTGCCAGGCTGCAGCTGGGCTGCCCACCCGCATGGGCTCCTGCTGCCCGTCCCTAGGTCGTGCTTTGGCTGCTGCCCAGGTGCCTCCTGGGTGAGTCACCGAGCGGGCCTAGCCATGCTCCTGGGATCCCGCCCCACCGGCTGAGCCGGCTTGGGGGTGCACAGAGGCAAATCCGGGGCGCCAGGGCACCGCTATACTCCTCGTCCTCAGGCTGAGCCAGGGGTCAAACGTGGTGGAGACCACAAAGGCTAGGGGGGGTTGAGGGTCAGGCCCAGTCATTTGGGGCGGGGTCCCCAAGCCAGCCATGACCACGACAGAGGTGTAGGCTGAGGCGATGACAGAGGTCAGAGGACAGGCCTGACCGCCTGTGTGGCCTGCAGGTGATGAGCTGGAGCTGCTCCGGCCCAGTGTTTATCGAAATGTGGCACGCCAGCTGAACCTGTCCCTGCACTCCGAGGCCGTGGTGACCGACGCCTTCCTGGCCGTGGCGGCTCAGATCTTCTCTGCAGGTAGGCCCTGAGCCATCGTGGGCCCAGGTCTGCGCAGCTGGCCTGAGCAGTGTTTGTGGCCCCCACCCCTACCCCCGGTGCCTCCACCACCTGGAAACCGGGGCAGGACGACTCCTGGGCTGATGGCCGCCTGGTCCTGAGATGCTGGCAGCGGACATGGCCTGCACGTGGTCTGGCCAGTCGGGGTGCTGTGGGTTCTGGCTGACGGGCCGGCTGCCCTGCGTGAGCCCAGGGCTCCTGTGTCCAGCACTGCATGCTCGCTGGCCGGTCATCAGCAGCTCCTGGGCCCAACTGCGCCTCAGCCCAGCCCCGCCTCCTGTCCACACAGCCCCCGCGGGGCTCTCGCGGGCGCACTGTCCCTGTGCGAGGGGACCGAGGCTGCAGTGCCGGCTGCAGTGCACGGCCCCTGGCTCCGTGGCACGTCCCCAACACCCAGGGTACCGCTCTGGCCAGCGGCCCTGGGTGGACGACCGGTCTGCCTGAGGGAAGGAGGAGCCCAGACCCGGCGTCTGGGGGCTGCGTCCCCTGTGAGGGACACCAGGTGGCATGTCAGCCGGTGCCTCCCAGGCTTTCTGGAAGGTGGCCGAGGCAGGAGCAGGGTCCGCGAGGCAGGGAGGCCTGTGACTCATAACCCCAGGGCTGTCGGGGCTGCCAGCCACTGGCCGTGTGACCTCACCACTCCCACCTCTCCAGTGTCATTCCCCAACTGTGGGCGGGGAACCGCAGTCTCACCCCTGAAAATGAGTCAGCGCCCTGTGGGACCCTTCGCCAGCCCCACGCAGTGAAGAGGACCGCCGCGTCCCCCTGGGGCTGGCCCGGCTGCTTCCTGGGTGCCCAAGGAGGCTCCTCCCACCCCGGTAGGCCTAGTGGGCAGGTGAGGAGGACTTTCAGTGCGGCTGGCCGGCCAGGGACATGGACTCCAGCTGCAGGAAGCAGCCTCTTGCAGGGCGCTGTGGTCAGTGCCCACCTTCCTGGAGGGCCTCGTGGTGGGCAGGCCTCAGAGGGCAGAGGGTCTGCTGGCCTGACCTGGGTCGGGGGCGGGGGGCCCAGGCCCAGGGGTATGGTCCTGTCCCATGCAGTCCCATGATTATGGCCCTGACACATAGGGTGTCCTGACACATAGACTGACCTGGGGGCAGGTGACCTGTGGCCAGGGCCAGGGAGACTGCAGCTCTGGGTGGTGACACTGCCCCTCCAGCACCCGGCGTGTCCCTGGGGGCCTGTGAAGCCGTCTGCCCTCGGAGGAGGACCTTCTCTGCAGGTCTGCCTAGGTGGGTGCACCTGGCCCCACACCCTGAAGGGCAGGAGCCCCTGCAGGGTCAGCACCCCAAGGGGCTTGGGCTGATGACCGCCCTGCCCCTGGTCCTGGGCTGCGCATGGTGGCCACCCTGTGTCTCCCGCCGGTGTACAGGCCGCGGTCTGACTTTAAAAGGGACTTTCATGCGGAGAACACAGCTGCGTGTCTGGGACAGACTGGGGCACAGGCCAGTCCCCTGGTGGTGGGCACACGAACGGGGACAAGGACAGGGAGGACCAGGCCTCGAACCCAGCATGTCCAGCCTTGGTCAGCGTGGGGACGGGCCTGAGAGGAGCCCAGCGAGGCTCTGGGCTCTGGGAGGATGAGGCCGCTTCCGGGGTGGGCAGGGGCAGACAAGGCCAGGGGAAGCAGCATGGGGCACAGAGGTGTTTCCTCCGTTCGAGGCTTGTGATTTTCCCTTGAAGCTGGAGCAGTGCGCACCCCACTGGGCACGCGCCCTGCTGGTGGCTGGCCTGCACATGCCACCCGCTCCAACCTCCGCTGCCACTGCCGTGTGACCACACCTGGTTTCTTAGCCTCTCTGAACCGTGGAGCTGTGAGCAGGGTGTGAGCCAGGCGCCTAGTCCTGCTCGGAAGGTCTGCCCCTGCTGCGTGGGCCAGCCTCCCCCGGCCACCACTGCCCGTCCTTGCCCCAGGCCTCCCTTTGCCCCTAACACCCCTCGCCCTGGCCCTGGGCCCCTTCACCTGGGTCTGGCCATGTAGGGCCCTTGGGGCAGCCCCACCAGGATCACTTCCCTGGGGCTGCGGCCAGGCAGCACCCACGTCGGCTCTCCTTTCCCTTCAGTGGAGAACACATTTCCCGTTACACAAGCAGAGCGCTTTACCACGGAGAGAAAATGGGTGAGGGAGGGCCCAGAAGTCACTGAGAAGACGACCCCTAGAGACAAAGGTGTGAAGACACCTCTCTGGAGGGGCACTAACACCCACGGCCCCAGTACACTGCTCTGGATGCCTGCGGACTCCCGGAAACCCCTGGCAGTGGGGTGAACGGCAGCCCCCTCCCAGGATGTTGAGAACCCTGCGCAGCCAGACGGCGTCTTTAATGGCAAGCAACCCGGTTTTGGAAGGAGCAAATTTCCGGCTCAGGCCGTGCGGGGGAGCCACGAACAGAACCACGGAGGGATTCACTTGTGGAAACACCCAGAACACGGCCCAGGAGGCAAGGAGGAGGGCGGGGAAAGGGCTTGTCTGGAGGAGGGACAGTATCTGGGACTTGATAGCGATGGCTTAGCGGAGCTGTGAGCACCCAGAAACATGGATCTTGCCCTTTAAAAGGACGCCTCTAGGGCAGTGGCTCTGCCTTCAGGGAGAGTAAGGGAGATGTCCCATCCAGCGAGACGGCCCCAGGCCCACCCTGGAGGCCGCCCTGTGGGCTTCCGGCTCCTGCCAAGCAGATGCACTTTCTCTCAGGCCAGCCAGCACCTGTCCCCGCGGGACCACAGATGTGTCGCTGCTTTGGTCTAGCCGTGTCCTGGATGCAGACTCCTTGCCCCACTGCTGTGGGCACCTGCCGGGCTGGGTGCCAAGCTGGCACCTGGGGAGCGCACGAGTGGGGCCTGCTGTGAGGCGCTGTCTACAGGCCCCTGGAGACCTGTGAGCCCCAGGGAAGGCCCAGGGCTTTCTCTGGAAAGAGATGGGCAGCCGTCTCGGGAGGGTTTACGCAGAGGGGCACGTGTCTGATATATCTTGTCTTTACTGGGGGAGTCCAGAGTACGTATGAGGCCCCGTTCTGCAGCCCCCTGCCTGCAGCCCGGCTGGCGCTGGATCACTGCTCCGGACGCTCGCACACAGACTTCCCAGGGGGCCTGGCGGGCTCCTCGTGTGGTGTGTCCTTCTTCATGGTTGAACAGTAGTGGGTGGCCCTCGCGCCACGGTGAGCAGGGCTGTGATGGTCCATGGGCTTATATGTGGGACCGAGCCGGTCCCCAGCTCCCCCAGACTGATGACCCGTGACCCCGGTCCTGGGCTGCGCGTGGTGGCCGCCCCGTGTCTCCCGCTGGTGTACGGGCCGTGGGCTGACTTTAAAAGGAAGGTTCCTGCAGAGAATGCAGCTGCGGTGTCTGGGACAGACTAGAATGCAGGCCGGGCCGCTGGTGGTGGGCAGGTGAACGGGGACAAGGACAGGGAGGACAGGACCCACACCCCAGCACATCCAGCCCTGGCCAGTGCGGGTGGCCCTCAGGCCGCTGTGAGCAGGGCTGTGTGTGGGGGACAGAACCAATCCCCAGGGGCCCAGGCTCAGCTGGACCAGCAGCTGTGCCCTCCCACCAGCAGGGGGCGGACCGGTCTGGCCCTGTCCCTTATCAGCAACCAGTTGATGGTTGTGGGTAAACATTTTCTCCCTCCCTCCCTCCCTCCTCCCTTTTCAAAGGAAAGGTGCAGGCAGAAGAGGGGAAGAAGCATCTTTATCTGTTCAGTTGCTTTCCCTGGATTTGGGACTGGAATCCGGGGGACCCAACCACTGCTCCACCGGGGTACACCTAATCGATTCTTCTTTTGTGAGTTGACCTGTTTCTGGACTCACATTTGTATTAAAAGGTTTTTCTTTTGTCTTTTGCTAAGAAAAGGCAGGAGTGAAGGCGAGTAGAGACAGGCAGGAACAGGAGGGGGCAGCACTTCATTTCGTTCATCTTTGTTGTTGTCCGCCCAGCCCCGCACCCAGTCTTGAACCGGCGTCCTGGGGATGGACGCGGACCGCACCCAACCGCTACCCCACCAGGCGGGCCTCATTTATTTGCTTTGGTTTCACCGCACACCCTGGGTCGAGGGCCTGGTGCTAGGGCGTCAGTGTCTGCATTAGGCATCTCAGCGGCCCGAGACACCAGGTCTCTTGAGACGTGAGGGAAACGTCACAGAACCGGCGGGCTGCTGCCTGGGCTGTCCCTCTTGCCCCAAGTCTGCTCCCGCGTGGAGGCCGGGGGAAGGCTGCTCCCCCGCAGCCCTGGCACCTCAGACGGGACACCCTGCTGCGCCAGGGGCAGGTATTCTAGAAATGCTTCTGGCAATCGCGGCAGCTCCTGTCCATGTCCTTGCTGGACAGCCTGTCCCACTGCCTCCTCCAGCTGACGGTGGTGGGTTGTCCTGGGCTGACACAGGTATGTGGTGTGCACCTGCCAGAGGAGTGTGCAGGTGAGCAGGTGCTGGGGCAGGTGCACAGGTGCCGGGAGGGGGCAGGTGTGCAGGTGCGCAGGTGCGCAGGTGCTGGGGCAGGTGCGCAGGTGAGCACCCAGTGGCACAGGTGTTTTAAGGCGCCTCCGGACTCCCTGAGAGTGCAGGTAGCACTGAGCTTAAATTAGCAAACGGTGGCTCTCGCCGGGTGGTCTGCTGGCAGGACTCCTATCTGGGGGGGCTGGCCTGGGGCCAAGCCCAGTCCTCAGCACAATGGTGGGGGCGTTGGCCAGAGAGGCTCAGCTCTTCCTGTGGCCCTGTGGTCTGGACTTGGGCAGGGTCTCAGCTTGTGCTGACCAGTGTCTCTCTCCCTGCAGGCATCACGTGGGGCAAAGTGGTGTCCCTGTATGCGGTGGCCGCGGGGCTGGCTGTGGACTGTGTGCGGCAGGCCCAGCCGGCCATGGTGCACGCCCTCGTCGACTGCCTCGGGGAGTTTGTTCGCAAGACCCTGGCCACCTGGCTGCGGAGGCGCGGCGGATGGGTGAGAAGCTGGGGACAGGGCCTGGGGTGCGGCACCAAGGCGTGGAGGGCAGCAGGGTTGGAGGCGGGTCTGCCTGTCCTGCGACCCTGCGGGTGGCTGGCTGTCCCAGCTCCCACTGCAGTGCTGAGCCCTGCTGTCCAAGGGCCCTGTAACCCTCCAGGCTCCTGTTCTGAGGGAGTCTCGGCTGCTTTTGTCCTTTCCTGGTGCCAGCTCCTCGGCGTCTGAGGAAGGGTGCTGGGCACGTGCAGCCCCGTGGAGCAGGCAGGTGGTCGAGCTGGGAGCCAGTCCACACGGCGGCATGCTGTGCCGGGCAGCCCTCACAGCTCCTGACTGTGCCCTCTGCCCCCAGACTGACGTCCTCAAGTGTGTGGTCAGCACGGACCCCGGTTTCCGCTCGCACTGGCTCGTGGCCGCCCTCTGCAGCTTCGGCCGCTTCCTGAAGGCTGCCTTCTTCATGCTGCTGCCTGAGAGATGAGCTGCTGGTCCCCGGCCGCAGTGCTCTGCCCCGCCCAGCAGAATTGGACCACACAGTCCCTTGGGGCCCTGCACTCAGCCACCCTCCACAGACCAGGCCCTGGGGTGGGCAGGGCTCCCTGGGCCTGTCATTTGTGACCCCTGGCCCTCCCCCTTCTCCCTTGGGGCCCCTGTGTTTCCCCTTTACTCTGGAGCTGGTGAGCAGGGTCCCCTTCCAATCCCAAAGAAGAGCTGGAACAGCGGCTCTCAGGCCACGCCCCATCCACCTGAGAAGGGCCTGTCCCTCGTGGACGTGGCCCCACATTCGCTGAGTCCAGTGAGGCCAAGGCTGCAGCAGCCCAGGCTCTTGGCTGTAGCTGAGGGAGGTTTGCGCGGTGTGGCGCGGCCTGTGTGGGGACAGCAGGGGGCACTCCCGGCGCGGGAGCACGCAGCCCGTGAGCGAGGATGCTGTGCGTGCGAGTCAATAAAGCTTCCATCAAGAGCAGGGCGTCTGCTTTCCTGCTGCCTCACCCCCAGCCGTAGGGCAGGCCGTCTCCTGTCCACTGGGCTCATGCACCTGTGCATGCCACACGTGTACACTCGGGGCCCCTTCCCTGATCTCTGGTACAGGGACAGGCCCCTCTCAGGCCAGCCCCGCTCAGCGGGGTGCTGCAGGCAGCACTGGGCCGCAGCATGGCCTTGGCCTCATTCCCAAGGAACCAGGGAGGCTGCTGCGAACACTAACCCGGCTGCTGTCCTGCCTCCTAGGGGGCCGCCCCCACCCGAATCAGAGGCCAGGCCTCCGAGTGCTGCACGAGGCCGTGGAGTCCCGACACGTGAGGTCAGTGCTGCCCACAAGCCTCAGGGACGCACAGTGACGCCTGTCAGTCATGTTTCTATAAAACCAGGAAACTAGAATCCAGAGCAGCACGATGTGGGGCCAGTGTACACATATCTAGAAGGTTCCACGGAGGCAGGGCCCATTCCCAGCAGCAGCAAGCCGATGGCAGTCCCAGCTCAGACCAGGTGTGAGCAGCTCAGTGGCCGTGGGCCCGGGATGTAGACATGGTCCTGGGGGATGTTCCCTCTGAGAAGACAGCTGTCCGGTGTCCATGAGAACTAATGTCCCTCGAGTGAAAACCAGACGAGTGTCAAAAATCGCCTGGAAACCCCCCGGGAAGAGTGCTGAGGAGGGTGGCCTGCGCTTGCCCAGCGCCTTGGGCCTAGATGCCAGGGAGGCAGGCCCGGCCCAGTCAGCCCTGGGGACGCGCCGGTGCTAACGGGCACAGGTGAAAAAGCAAAGGACTAGAAAGTGGGAGCCCTTTGGGCAAATCTTCCTGAATTCAACTTCCAATACAGGAACAACGAAGCCCCAGAACAGACGGCCTATCTGAACATAACCGAACACCCGGGGGACGTTTGGAACTGGGGCGGAGCAGGGCTGGTGGCTGTTGGGGGCGGTACCGGGGGCAGCACACGCCGTTCGAGGGTCCCAGCTCTGCTCCGGAGTGGACAGACCTGACCACTGCGTCAGAACGTGCATTTGCCTCAATGAAACAGTCGTGCAGAGAAAGGAATATTAATAATATTTCTAATTCAAAAGAGCTCCCGAGCTCAAAAACCAAGAAGAAAAACCGACAAAGTAAGAACTGCGAAGCCGTGCCGTGACCTCATTCTCACTGGTCGGTCTGACCCACGTCTGGAAGGCGGCAGGCAGTGCTGCAGGGCCTGCAGTCAGCGGGTCACCAGCAGCCAGCGCTGACACAGTTCCGCCTCCAGGACTGAACCAGGACTTGCGTGTCGAGCTGGTGACAGCAGCCCCTTCCCCACAGGATGGTGCATCCGGCAGCAGTGAAAGGCCATCTGGATGTGGTGGCAATAGCGGCTCCTCAGTGAGGAGCCGGTGCACCTTCAAAGTGCCGCGCTGGGAAGGCCAGGCGCCCCGGCCTGTGCTGTGATGGCACGTGCCTTGCCCGCTTCACAGGGACTCTGCACAGAGCAGTTCTGAAGGCAGGGCGTCTGGGGCCGCGTGAGGGGCAGACTCACCTCCGGGGCATCCCATCCTGGGAGCCAGCGTGTGCCATCCCACCAGGAGAGCAGACCCAGTGAGGTGGCGCCAGGCTGCACGCGCCCGCCTGCCTCCCTCTCCCCTGGGACAAGGGAGACGCATGCCCCTTGGATGGGCCAGAGGCCAAGCACCCCCGCCGGCACCCTACACTCCCAAGAGCAGCCCACACTCTGAGCACCCTGGCATGGCCCTTGGCTTCCCAGTGCATCCCTGTGTCCTGGGTGAGGGGGAGCGTAGCGTCCCAGGAGGTGGCAGCAACGGGCATGGGCAGTGATAGCACCCACCATGCTCAGCCATAAAAATAAAGGCCTTTTATTTGGTTTTTCTCCACCAGGGAACACGGGGCAGTGCAGCGCCGCAGGCCCTGCCTCGTGTCCGACGCTGGGCCTGGCCCACCTGCACAAGGCCGGGCTCTGGTCACGGGGTCACCTTCCGGTAGGTGACATGAAGGTGCTGAGTCAGCGGCTGGGTGGTGGTTGCCACGGAGACTGTCTGCTCCAGTTTGCCTTCAGGGTTCAGCCGGAATTTTCGGGTAATCTGAGCAGCAGGAAAACCAAGCCTCAGCTACGGACTCCCGCCAGGTGGGGCGGGGCGGCCTGAGCAGCAGCGTCGCCGGGCCAGCGGGATTCACCGCACCGGCTGCTCTGCTAGAAAGGAGGTGTCTGGCAAACAACAGCGAACTTCGGTCCTACTCCCGTCCTACTCCCGCCGGCCCCCGCCAGGCTGCCTGGCCCCCGAAACCGCTCAGCTGTGTTCCTGGGAAACCCAGCACCAGCACTTCGGACGCTCCTCAGAACTAGCTGGAACCCAGCCTGGCCCTCTATGCCGTGAGAGGCCTGGGGAGCTGGTGACCACGGCACGGCACGGGCAGCACTGCGGCACCTTGGTCACCCTCGGGGCAGGGAGCCTCCAGAAGTGCAGCAGAGGGCTCAGGTCACAGCCCACGAGGTAACTGGGGTGGCGGGGAGCCAGTCTGGAGCAGCTGTTCCCTGAGGCTGCTGGAGGCAGAGAAGGGGCAGTGCGGCCTGGGGCGGGAGGACAGGGAGTGGGCTTCAGGCTGCTCCATCGGAGTGAGAAGCACAGCTGCCCACGAGGAGGTAAGAACAAACAGCCCCAGTCCCCTCAGGTGTCACATAAGAGGAATGGAAAGACAAAAACCAAACAGCAGAGCTTCCATACAGAAGACAAGAAAAGAAAACCAGGCTGAGCCTGGGGAGGGAAAATGCCATGGAGAATTAGGGTCCATCTAAAAGAATAAAGTGACAATCTCGCCTGCAGTCCCAGAGGGGAAGCGCTGGGGGACAGGCAGACTCAGGGAAACTCCTGAGGGGCCAGATAGATGGGGACACCGCGCAGCTGGAGTGTCTGCCGCTGGGGTCTGGGAGGTCGGAGGTTGGGGCAGAGAGGCAGCGTCTCAGCCTCCCGTCCTAGTGACCAAGCCACCCAGGGAGAGCCTTCACGGTAGTGAGACCGGCGACACTGGGGCCACCCAAACCCCAGTGGGGTCGGCTCCCCACAGGTGGCTCCCACCCTACAGAGGACAGACGGGCCCTGAGAGGGCACGGCAGGAAGAGCAGGCGCAGGCGCCACCGAATGAGGGCCGGGTCCTGTGGGGACAGGCGGGGCAGCACATGGGCCCTGTTCCCCAAGCTGCCCCAGCACAGTAGCTGGGGGCCCCGGGGTGCAGGTCTGCGGGGGGACCAGCTCCCCAACGAGAGCCTGTTCTGGGCCTCGCCGAGGACACACGATGGGGTCTATGACCACTGGGAGGGCACAGTGGCAGGATGCAGGATAGTCGGGGTGGAAGGTGAGGGGCTGGGCGGTCAGCCCAGGAGGCTCAGGGACGCCGTGGGCCCACACGAGGTGGACTGCACCCCGGTTCCTTATTCTGGAGCTTGTTTTAAAACCAAGCAACACAGCCTCCTCTGGAAGCCACTTTCACGGGAAACGTGTGGTGTGGAGAAAGCTGGGCTCTGCGGAGGGCGGCCCGGGCCCCAGGGGGGCGAGCGCACATGTGGGCGTCCCTCCACTCCAGGGGAGCAGGCGGGGCTGGCGGGGGCTCAGAATGGGCCCCCTATGCAGTCTCCTTGCAGTTTCACAGCTTCCGAAGTCAGCAGGGTAGCAAATAAGACCTGATAAAGCACCATCAGTCCCGAGGAAAGAACTGAGATGCTGGAAGTCCCTGTGGGGCACTGGCCCAGGTGAGCCTTTCCACAGACCGCTGTTGAAGGGACTTGCGGGTGTCCCCTTCTGTCTCACCCGGGAGCACACAGCAACTGCCTGGTGTCCAGCACCGCTCACAGTGCACCCACAGCCTGCCTGCAGGCCCCGCCTCACGCCCAGGTGGGGCTACATCCCGCTGCCCCCCAAACCTGGGGGCGGCACCCCCTCCCAAGAGACTTGCCTGAGTCTGCTCAAACCACACTCTTAGAATTCTTCCTTGAACTGCTGGCCACCGACGCCCAGGGCCCCGTCAGGGGCGCCCACAGAGCCTAGGAGCCCCTTGCCCCTTGCCGCCCCCTCCTCTGACAGTGGACACGGGACGTGCAGCCTTACCCAGCTCCACCTGCTGCCACCGCACAGCTGTCCCTGCACTGCGGATGGGCTCTGGGCAACGGTGGGGAGACTGTGCTGCAGGAACGGCCACTCCGGCCGCCTGTGCCGACCTGAGGCAGGACAGCTGTCCGCACAGGCTGTGTGGCAGCAGGAGGCTTCAGGACAGTGACCCCACTCTGCGCACAGCCCGTGAGCGCTGTGCCAGCGGTCCCAGGGGCTCGCTTGGTGCCAGGCCAGCACTGCAGTGCCTGCCACGACTCCGAGGGTCGTGTGGGCTCCTTTCGCTTTGCAGCCCAGGTGATGTTTCTTGGGTCCTTTTCCTCTTTACATGAAAGTCACCGGAGCCCCAAACCCACAGATGCCGCCTGTAACGCTGGGCGCTGCAGCACTGCCCAGGGGCCTTTGGAAAGTGTCCTGCAGGCGATTCTGGGGTCTCCCTGGCTGTCTCAACAGCAAGAGGCATGGAGCGACCTGATGTATCTGGAGCTGCACGCCCTGAGGGCAGGAGCCGTGGGCTGGTCCGGCCCAGCGAGCCCCGGAACTGGAGGGAGTCCCAGCACGATGGACGGGACACGGGCTCCCACTCTGGAGAAGCGGCTGCTTTCCCGGATGCAGCTGTCAGGCGGCACCCAAAGGGTGTCTGGCTGAGCAGCTCGTGCTCCACTGCTTCCTGTTCTGTCCTGTCGGCAGGGAGAGGCCAGGAGAGAGGGACATGCTCTGGCTGGGGTTCAGGCCCTAAGTGCGCCCCAGTGGGGACGGGAGGGCTCACGAGGCTGAGTCTGCAGCCGAGCTTTTCGAAGTCCTGAAAGGAAAACTGCCTCCTGGGAGCCCTTACTCAGCAAAACCGCCCTTCAAAGGTGAGGGCCATGGCAGGCCTGGGTGGACCAGCGTTGGGGGCTCGGGGAGCCCGCAGCGTGGCGGGGGCGGCGCTCCGCGACTGGAGAGACTGCTGCACGAGCAAACCGCTGCTTCCATCTGGGACGCACCGTGCGCAGAGGGCCTGGTGTCAGCAGTGAGGGGCGGGGACAGGAGCTGAGGTCTGAACATCAGTGATGCTCTACTGCGTAACCAAGAGAGCATCTATAAAATGTGTGTGAGGAAACAGAGGCAATGAAACCCTTCAGTATAAAATACCACCTGCAGGCGCGCCCTGGCAGAACAGCACTGGGTTTGCCGCCTCCAGGGCGCAGCCCATGCCTCCCGAGGACCCGGGTTCACAGCCCAGGGCCGGCGTAAGCAAGACAAGCAAGGAAACCAACATGAATCGAAAGCGCTCCTTCCTCCTCCTCTCTTCCTGTCTACTCAACTTCATTCTTGCTGCACCTTTCCTTAAAAATGAACATACTGTCAACAGAGCAAAAAAGCAACCTAATGAAAGAGAGAAGAAACTTGCCAATCATACATCCGACAGGGGATTGTATCCAGAATAACAGAGAACTCCTAAAACTCAACCACACGACTCATATAAAAATGGACAAAGACTTGAACAGACATTTTCCAAAGGAGAAACATGCACTGCCCGTAAGCAAAGGAAAAGATGCTGACCATTGCTGAGCACCAGAGAAATCAAACCAAATCACTTCAGAGCCACTTGGTTGCCATCACACAAGAGACACAGATGTCAGTGTCAGCGGGGCTGCAACGCAGTGCGGCTGCAGCGGGACCTAGTGCTGGGCCCTCAGAGAGTGAGTGCAGACGGAGCAGACCTCAGACCCAGCCTCCCCTCCGGCTCCTGCCAGGAGCTGCCAGCAGTCAGACGCCTGCCGTCGCAGTCACAGCAGCAGCAGCAGCCGCCACGAGGTGCCGACGCCCACCTGTGCCGTGGATATGGCAACGTATGCTGTTGGGGGCAGGTCACAGAGCAGGGTCGGAGCTGGGGCTGGCAGGACGTCAAGGACAGCAGACCCAGGGTACCTGGTGAAGGCCACCGTGTGATAACACTGGGACAGCGTGTCTGTGACTGTCAGCCCGCCAAAATAAGACACAGTTATTCTGTTAGAGAGCAGAGCTATATAAGCAACCTGATATAACTATAAACCTGCTCACGAAAGCTGCTTGAAGCCACGCTGTGCATGAACCCAATAAGTAAGTGGAGACCAGGATGGTCAGGGCCTTCGGTCCAAGAGAAGAGAGACCGTTGGCCCCCTGACCCCAGCCTTCCTATGTTCTTATACTCGCTCTTGAGTTTCTCACTCTCCTGTCGTGCCGTTCCTCCTGTCCCTGCTCCCAGGGTCAGATCCTGGAAATACGTGAGAACACGGCAGTGAATTCTGGCCGGGCTACAACGTGACGACCCTGAGGGCAGAAGAGACACGTGTGTCTCCATTTACAGCCGGCCTCCGGAACCATCGGGTCAGACAGCCAGAAAGTGGGTGGCGGCCAGGCGCTTGGGAGGAGGGCAGCTGTCCGTGGGCACAGCTGCAGCTCTGCAGGATCAGGGGCTTGGGTGTGGGCACAGTAAGGGCTGCACGGCATGGGCATCACTAACCACTGAAGTGCACGTTCAAAAACAGCTGAGATGTGGAATTTCATGTCACATACAAGTTACCACAGTTGAAAGTCAGAGCAGAGTTGGGGCACACGCTTGGGCAAGTTGGCCGGATGGTGTCCGCCACATCCTAGGCCAGGCTGGACAGCCAAAGGGAACCAGTAAATAACCAGAAGCGCTTCTCCCTCTTCTCTGCCTGCCTGCCCGCCTGCATTTATCGTTCGCTGTTCTCCCGGCCCAGCATGCGGGCCCGGGGCCTTGCATGTGTGTGGGCTGCATGGGCCTGAAGCGGCGACCCACTGCACCACCAGGGCCTGCCAGGAATTCTACCGAAGCAGGTCTTCCGATGAAGGGGCCGGCAGGGACAGCGCCAGGTGGAGGAGGTGAGGGTGGCTGCAGGGTTACTGCTCCCTCAGCGCCGCTGTTTTTTTAAGGAAAGGGGCAGCAGGAGGAGAGAGGAGGAGAAGCACTGAATTCATTTTCATTTAGTTGCTCATACTGGTTGTTGCCCCTGGACCTGGGACCTCAACCCAAGGGTGTGTGGCCTGTGCTCCTTCGGAGGAGACTGACCCAACCGCTGCTCACCAGGACACACAGAGTAACATACTTCAAACGACCTTGCACAAAGAACGATCACTAGAAAAACTGAAAAAGAGTTGAGCTGAGAGATGACAGCACCACGATACACTGATCCGTGGTGCGCTAAGGCGTGATGGAAGGAAGTCACAGCTTCCAATGGTATCACAGAGTGGGCGCAAAGTTTCTACTTAAGGGGCCAGAAGTGAGAGCAAGAAATCAAGCCTTGAACATCATAGTGAATGGAACGATATGATGTAGACGTGTCCCAAGCTATTCTAGAAATACGTAAATCCAGCGAACTATAAAACGATAAATCACAATTGGGGGTCTCTGAAGCACGCAGGTCAACTCAACATCTGCCACTGCTGCTACAAGGTATCGTGTTGAGAGAATAAAGAAGAAAAATCAGAAAAACACAAGTCGGAATTCAACACCTTCTGTGATGAAAAACAGGCAAACTGAAAGTAAGGAAATACAGTCTACTAAGGGGGTGCCCTGTGGCTCAGTGGCTACAGTCCACTTCGCGGGAAGCCAGAGGACCTGGGTTTGAGACCAGGGGTGGGAAGGAAAAACAAGCGTGATGAAGATGCCTGCTGAAGTTGCAGCGCTGCATCGCACGCCATGGTGAAGGCAGAGAGCCTCCTCATAAGTGGACGACAGGCTGCCCATCTGCCTGGCGCTGTGCTGACCGCTGGCCGGTGGTGCCAGGCCCATGTGACACCCTGAAAGATGGGTGCTGGGCCTGGGGCCGCGCTCCGCGTTAGCGGACAGAGTGCTGATTCAGACAGCGGAGAAGGCGGCTTTAAAACTATTCCAAAAAAGAAGTGAATTCGACAAGGTCACATTATCACCACAGTTCACTGCATTTCTAGTGACAACTAATCTGAAAACCATAAAAGCATTTATAGCCACATCTAGAAACACCGAGGAACGGTTTAACAGAACACGTGCATGACCGCTTGCTGGAAACTGAACCGTCGACGGTGAGAAACCTAAACGGAGTCTCTGTTTACGTGGATCCGCAGACTCAGTCTGCTGGAGACGCTTCCCAAATTAATCTAACATTCACGCTATTCCCAAAAACTACTCTACAAATTGACAAGCTGATTCACTCATATGAAGATGCAAAGGGTCCTTAAATAGTCAAAACAATTTGGGGAAAAAAAGAGTTGGTCAAGTTAGAGTGCCTGCTTCCACGTATCAAGTGAAATGGAGTCTCCACCACAGCGGACAGCAGACAGCGCTCTGGGGCAGAGGCCGTGGGGGACAGGGGGAGAGGCCGTGGTGGGACGGCGGGGAGGCCGTGGGGGGACAGAGTGGGGC